>CM045563.1:19210212-19810212 GCA_024721245.1 Mitragyna speciosa
TTTTCAAACAGAAATAAGATTTCTTGGATATGAATTAAAAAATGGAAATATAATACCAATATCAAGAAGTATTGAATTCGCTTCTAAATTTCCTGATGAAATTAAAGATAAAAAACAATTACAAAGATTTTTAGGAAGTTTAAATTATATCCATGATTATTATAAAAATCTTGGAATTGAATGTAAACCCTTATATGATAGGTTAAAGAAAAATCCTCCTCCATGGAGTCAAATTCATACAGATATAATTAAGAAAACAAAAATAAAGTTAAATATTTACCATGTTTAAATTTACCAAATCCCAATTTTACAAAAATAGTTGAAACTGATGCTTCTGACATTGGTTATGGAGGCATTCTAAAACAATTAAATCCAAAAAATAATAAAGAAGAACTTATAAGATTTACTTCTGGTTCTTGGAAAAATGCCCAATGTAATTATTCTACTATTAAAAAGGAAATTTTGAGCATTGTTTTATGCATCAATAAATTTCAAGACGATTTGTTAAATCAAACTTTTACATTAAGAATTGATTGCTCAGCAGCAAAAAATGTTTTAGAACAAGATGTGAAAAATATTGCATCAAAACAAATTTTTGCAAGATGGCAAGCATCTCTTTCTGTTTTTGATTTCAAAATAATTCACATTAAAGGAGAATCAAATTCTCTCCCTGACTTTCTTACTCGTGAATTCTTACAGGGATAATTTCATGGAAAATATTCCTTCTTCTACTCTTTCAAATCCTTTGTTCTCAAATCAAAATACTTATCAGGATGAGTCTGATCATTCTGAGGATTCAAATTCTACATTAGATCTTGAAAATTTTGTTCTTGTAAATGATCATCCAATTCATATTACTGAATATGAAAATATATTCAAATACCATCAACCAGTTTGGCAAATTCCCAAACCCTCTTACACAGAAACATATTATCTAGAGTATTTGGAATCCAAAGCTGTTCGATTTAAATTAGGAAACTTAGAGAGTTAGCAGCACAATGGAGGCCTTTTACTTATAAAGAAAAAATTTTTATTAAAAATTAGTTTATTTTGAATCTATTAGATCTCTGGAAGAATCCAAGAGAATAGATTATGAACATGTTCCTTTTGAAGAAGCTGTGAAAAAACAGGCTTACAAAAATTTTATTAAATTAATATTTTAAATGCAGGAAATGAGCAGACCTCCTTCTCAAGGAGGAAGAGGAAGAGGTAGAGGCTCTGTCTTTTATGGAGCCCCTTACCTATCAAATTTTCAATTTCCACCTTTACCATCTTCTTCTTCGATGGTTAATTTAGGGAAAATACCCTCTGCAAAATCCATACTTCTACAAGAAGAACAAAATGATCCTTATATTGAGACAGGGGTAAAATTAGTTTCCTTATTTATATCCTTTGAAGATTTACATTCTGATTGTCAAACTCTTCAAAGAAAATATTTTAATCATCCTTCCCTTTCTCAATTTCCTATGAGAGGGCCACTTCCTTTCAAAAATCGTCACACATATGCAAATTTTCTTGATTCTTTGTCATAAAACAATCAAAAAATAGTTGATCTTCATGACAGACACAAATCCAACTAAAAATCCAAAATGGTATCCGACCATGGAGGACAATGAAATAGCCTATTCCAACTTTATATTCATCATGTTCCTCTATCCAAATATGGTATACTAAAACCAAATCACACATTGATTTCATCTCTAAATACAATAACTATAATTACATATTACTATCAAGATTATATGGAAGCATGGAGTCATATATTCTTCTACCACAACTCCCAATACAACATACTTGGTGGATTCAGAATTTCTTCTACAATGCTTCAAAATTCATTACCATCCTGATTTTATAATTGGTTCTTAAATTTTGGACCATGTCCAGAAATTCTTCCTGAACCACTTCTCAATTTTATACCAAATTTTCCAAAATCAAAATTCAAAATACTTTTGAAGAACCCAAAATTCAGACAGATCCATGTTACATTTCTTATCCAGGTTCCAAATTCCTTGGTGTTTAGCATGGACATATGCTACAACAATTAATGACACTGGTCTTCCAATTCTTTAAGAGACAAATCAAGTGCAATGGTGGAAGAAATGGAAATTGATTATTCCAGTATTGAAGAACCTCAAAAATATTGTTGCTCAAAAAGAAGGACCAGCAAGTTCTGATGTAACTTCTCCATCAAAAATGGAAAATTTATTTCGACAAATGGAAAGATCAGTTAAAATTCTTAGATCAGAAAAATCCTAACAAGGCAAAGCTAACTTGATGAATTATTTGCAGGACAATTGGAATAAATTTTTCTACTCCAGAAAATACTGATGTAGAAAAAACAAAATAAAAGAAAAAAGAAAATTAAAAGAGAAAATATCTGAGTCAGATTTGAAAGTTCCCGAAATATCTATTGAACTTTCCTCAGAATCTGAATTTGATAATCATGATCCAAATGAAATTCCCATTGCAAAATTCTTTTTGCTCACTTGGATCCCAAAGCATTCATTGAAATGATGAAGACCATTGCAAAAGGACAAATATCTGAGAAAACCAAGAAAAAGGAGTCAAAAAAGCAGCCTTCAAATTCAGAAAATAGTGAAGAGTCGGCAGCCTCATCAAATGCTCCTGTCAAATCTCAGAAAAAGCAAAAGAAGAAATCTAGAAATAGGAAAACTAAATGATGTCATTGCTTAGATAATGAAATTTGTAAGTTAGTTATCAAATTGTATTATAAAAGAGAAGTTCGAGGCCTCATTTAGGCAGAACTTCGGATAGGAAAATTCTCTCATCCTCTCTTTCTTCCCTTGTAAAATTCCAGTTCTTATCAATAAATTGAAAGTCTTCTTCAAATTACTTGTAAGTCTTCTTTATTGCCTTTGAATTTATTTCCACAAATTTTAATTTATCTTCTCTGATTTAATTTATCTTCTGTGAATTTATATCCTGGAGTAAAATGGTATCAGAGCCATGATTGGCTAAATCCATCCCTTTGGATGGATCTATCTTATAGATTTATGATACAATAATTCTAAAATATGTTAATATTTGAATAACTACTGTTTTTAACTTTAAGATATGGGATAATATATTCTCCAATAAGACTTCTGAATATGAGACTTTAATATTAGATTTCCAATAAGACTCTAATTTTTAAGATCCAAATCCATATGAACTTTGTCTCCTTGTTTTGTGGATCGACACCCAAGTCGCGTAAGGCTTAAGTGGCTGTTTTGCCCATGACAGAGGCGTTTGTATGGCCATGCCTGTAATTCGTTGACAGTCGAGCAAAACAATGATTCTTTAGTTCATATTGATAAAAATCTTGAGAATTAGTTGCTCAATAAGGATATCTAGTATGAAAGATCTTATGTTTAGAAGATCAATACGGAAATATATTAACTCTATTTTAAAGAATTAAAACAGATAGTAATTTTAATATTTACATATTAAGAAATATTGTAAGTAAGTCTATAGTCAAAGATAGATTACATCCAAAGGATATTATAATTTTAAATGTTTTCTCGTTCTTTATCTACTTCTTCTGCATCATCTAAATCAAAATTTACAAAAAATGCATCATTACTTGAATTTTCTGAAATAGAACAAAGTTTGCAAAATTGACATTTACCAAAAATAGAACCAAAAGAGATCTATAAAATTGGTAACTTTGATATTGCTACAAAATTAGCTATTAAAACAGGTAGAAAAAACTATTCCAATTCAAAATGAATTTGAAGAAATTAAAATTCTTGAAAAAGATTTAGATAAAATAAGAAATTCTGGTAAAAAATATCTCCATATAGGTTTAATTCAAGTAGCAATACAACCTTTAAATAGAGAAGGTTTAAATAATTCTGTCTTAATTGCATTAAGAGATGGAAGACATAATAATTTTAGTGATTCTTTACTAGGAATGATTGAATCAAGTCTATGTGAAGGTCCTATATATTTTAATTGTTATCCAAATTTTTCTGTTTCACTAACAGATAGAAATTTAATTGATGTCTTAACCTTGAATATTATGACAAAAGGTTATGATATGAAAATAGGGTCTGAAAATATTAATATAACTTATCGATTTTATTTTAAAATAATGAACACTTTAAGTCCAGGAGCTAAAAGATCTGATCTTAAAGGTGTTAGGAAAACTGAATTATTAGAAGCAAATCAAAAAAGAGCTAACATAAGAGGTCCTAGATTTACTCAATGGAATCAGGTAACCTTGCCAGAAAAATGGAATTTAAAAAACTATTACAAATCCTACTCCACAAATAAGAAATATTTCTAATATTTCACATATAGTTCAATCTCCAAGCGGAGATGTTGAAATTACTTTCAATAATAGAAAATCTACATCTTCAATATATACTAATTCAAATTTATCTGAAGAAAGAACATAATTTACAATCAATATCTGAAAGATTTCAAAATTCTCTAAAATTCAGAGGTTTAGAAGAATCATCTTCACATATTCCTCATGCTGTTTATGAACAAAATTTAAGAGAAAATTCTACTAGTCCAAGTCAACCTTCAGTTACTCAATCTGACATGGAAATTCATCTTAATACAATAGAACAAGATGAGTTTGATATTAACAAAATCAAACCTATCTGTCAAAAAGATTTTTTACAAGAAAAATATCAAGGTTTTAGAAATTGGTTTTTTAATAAATATACATCAGTTCAAAGAAAATTATTTGTTGATGAATATTATAATTTTATTCAAAACACAAAACCATTATCTCTTTTGTTATCTGGTTTTATTTAAAACATAAAAAACAATTTTATGAAACAAATGATATTAATGTTTTAGAAAATGCTTATCAAACGTGGAAAATAACTGATAATCACACTTTAAAATCCATTCATCCTCCCCAACAAAAAATTAAATTAGAATCTACTGAAGCTTATCCTTTTGTGGATACTTCTAAAATCACTAATACTGAAAATATAAAAATTATACATCAGAATAATTATACAAATTTAAATTTAGGAACAATCTCGAATCAATTAAATAGAATAGAAGGAATTATTGAGCAAAACTCTTTATTTTACAATCCTACAAAAATTAATAATGAAAATAATAAAAAATTAAAAGAAAAAGATACATTATTTGTTCCAAATATAATTCCTCCAATTGAATTACCTCCTAATGTTTTCAAACAAAAAATTCCCAAAATGAACTAATTAAAATATTAACAGAAAAATTGAGTAACATCTCTTTAAATTCATCACAACCTAGAATAAATACTCTTTCTGAAACAGATTCTCAATTTCAGAAAGAATCTGAGAAAGAATCTGAAACAGATTCTAATATATATGATATTATATATATTATATGTGTTATAATATATATATATATAATATATAATATACATATATAGGTAATATATATACTTACATATATTCATATGTATTATATATGTGTATGTGTGTGTGTATGTATATATGTTTGTATTTATGTATGCATGCATGTACATACGTATGTCTGTACGTATAATATATATAATATAATACATATAAATATACCTATGTATAAATATTATCTATATATATTATATTATATATTATATAAATATAATATATATAAAAATATTATATATAAATATATATTATATATTTATATATAAATATATGTATGTACGTATGTATGCATGCATGTACATACGTATTCATGTACGTACAATATATTTATTATCTATATTATATATAATATTATATAAATATTACATGTACGTATGTATGTATGCATTCATGTACATACGTATGTATGTACATATAATATATATAAATATATTATATATAAATATATATTATATATTATTTATATATAAATATATGTATGTATGTATGTATGCATGCAAGTACGTACGCATTTATGTACGTATAATGTATTTATTATCTATATTATATATATTATATTATATACATGTATGTTTGTATATATGTATGCATGCATGTACATACGTATGTATGTACGTATAATATATATAATATAATACATAAAAATATACATATGTTTATATATTATCTATATATATTATATTATATTATATTATATTATGTTATATATATTATAATATATATTATACATATTATATATTATATATATTATATATTTATATATGTTATATTATATGTATGTATGTGTGTACGTATAATATTATATATATATTATATAATATGTTATATATATTTACTTATATAATATATACGTATAGGTATGTATGTATGTATATGTTATATTATATATATCATGTAAATACATATATTTTATATATGTGTGTATATAGGTATGTACGTATGCCACATATATGTGTATGTATGTGTGCACGCGCGTATGCATGTATGTATGTGTGTATGTGCATTTGTATATGTGTGTGTACAAATTTGGGAATCAAATTTGTGTTTTGGAAAAAACCCTCTAATTGTTTCTCAAAAAAAATATTGTCCAGACACTAATTGTTCCTAAAAAATATCTACAGTAAAATTTTTTAAAAAACACCCATTCAAATGCTGCCGATGTTTTCTTCGACCTCCAAACTCATAATATCTTATCAATTGAAATATGCACGTTTTGGTTTTAGAAATTTATGCAACAATTTGAAATGTTTTGCTATAGAATCAGAATTAGAGGGTTATTTTGGACTATATAAAAGAACTCCTTCACGATTATACCCTCCCATATTCCAATGTTAATAACATAAAAAAAAAGTTATACAAAAAAAACGAACAACTCCGTTCAAAAGTTCTGTTTAGCAATAGTAAAGGTCACTAAAGCTCCTTATAAAAAATTATAAAGAAAGAAAAAGATAATGTAGAGTGAGGAAAAAGAACAAACAGAAAAGAGTTCTTAGTAAAGGTTACTAAAGCTCCGTATAAAAAATTAAAAAGGAAGAAAAAGATAATGAAACAGGGAGGCAAAAAAGGAAAAAAGAACAAACAGATTAGAGTAAAGCATCTTATTAACTACCAGCTGTGCTTCATTGTCATTCAAATCGAACTTAATATGCAGTCTTAATCTGGTTACTGGAATATTTATGCCATTCAATGATAATCCACTACTCTTAAAATATTTGTTCAAATTGTATAATTGTTAGGTTCATGGTAGAGGTCAAATGTTGATTTGAGAAAAAAAAAATACACTTAATATATACGTATGAGTCCAAGATCTACTAGATTAAACTTTTGTGTCAATGTTGAGTTCCAACTTAAATATCAGGCCTCTTTGGTGAACTTTCTTGGGATTCTCTACTATTAAGCAGATTTACTTATTTCACTTTTTAACATTAAATTTTTGCAGAAAATCTAATTTTGAACAATTATGCTGTCCGCAGCAACTAATTTAGCATTTATTGTGACTAACATTGAGACAATATGAAAGAAAAATAAAAATTTATGGTACATTGGATGCAATGCTCATGCTTTAGATGTCAATGTATTAAAAAAAAAAGTGATGAATTGAAGGAGACCTGGCAGAATAGTTTTGCCTCAGTGAATAACTCCATAAAAAATAAACTACAACAAAAATCAAAATGGTTTCCTAACTAGCAGTCTAGAACTATTTTGCACGAGCACAAATTAGCAGCCTAGAACTAGAACTTCGTTGAGCTGTTTGACAGCCAAAAGCAACCCAATAAGCCAAAGCCGACGATCACGGGCATAAACAATAAAAAAGGCCTAATGTTTCTTCTTCTTCTTCTTCTTCTTCTTCTTTCTCAGTTGGATTTGGATAACGAGTGTTTTATTTTCAAAAATAACTAAATAGTAATTGACAATAAATGTAAATGTACCTTATTAGTGATGAGCATGTGTATTAACTAATATCCCAGTAACTCATTGGAAAAATCTTCTTTGTTATTCATTATTTTATCAAGATGGTGACTAATTTGAGATGGGCTCAAATCAAATCTGACAGCTAGATCACCCCAGTGAAAAACTTCATTTGGCAATGATTCAAAGGTTAATCACTTCCTTCTACCTCATTGAAATCAAGAAACTACACAACCATCCGCTCCATCACTGCTACTAACATCACCTTCCAACCATCCCAAGTAAGTAGTACTAGTTTCAACTGCAGATTCAATCTTAGCAAACCCAAAAGGCATCCCAATTACCAGTCCTCTTTCCCAGTCTGAGAGTCCACGATTTCAACCCACAAATCCCACTAGAGGAAGCTCTGACACCATCTAGCTCTTGGTATACTTCAAATATCCAAAACTTGGGGGTTACTTTGCAATTTGGAAATTGGTGATTTGGTTAAATAGATCTAAAGCTTTCTTTCTCCCATTTTTATCTATTTCATTTCTTCTTCTCTCTACCGGCTTTCTCTCTTTCTCTTTTCTTCTCCTTCTTGCTCTCTCTCTCTCTCTCTCTAGAAGTAGTGAAAGCTTGGAGCTCAACCCAACCCTCTACTCAAGGTTTTCTTCTTCTATTTTATTCTACTCTTTATGGGTTTTCTTTATGATAGTAGTTAAGAGTAATTAGTGCATGATTAGAGAAAATTTTGAGTTGTTTTTACCATTATGACAATGGGTTTTGATGATAGTGGTGATTACATGAGTTTGATTATGGATTATGTGTCTATGAAGTTTTTATACTTGGAATAGTTATGGATTTTGCCTAATGTTCCTATTTATGAACTATTAAAGTATGATTTGTAATGGAATAAGATGAGTTATGCTTTTATGATTTCATTTGTATCATTAATGGTGATTATGTTTAAGATTGGTTGTAGGTTTCCTATTCGGTATGTGTAAGCATGAGTAGTTGAAGCTTTAGTTGTTAGATTGTGATTATTGGTGAATATTTGAAGGTTAATGTTGGTTTCATAAGCTAATTTTTGTCAAAAGTTGGAGATTGGTTATAATGCATATCAAGTGTTCGATGAAATGTATGAGTAAAATGTTAACTTGAAATTTCTATGCTTTAATGGCTTTGTGATTAGAGTTTATAGGGTGTGTGAGTTTGAGTGGTTGTTTTACTATAATGGGTTTTGAAGGAAGAACATTTGAGGGTAAGGAGTTTTTCATAACTTGGGTTTATGATTCATGAAGTTCTTTGAGTATTAGGAAATGTTTCTTGATTTAATATGTCATTTTGGAGTTGCTTTTGCCATTGTGACTTGGGCCATGATAAGAGTGGTGATTATGTTCAAGAATGAATATGGGTTTTGCTAATTGTGTGTGTGGGTTATTGGGTGCTTGAGTTTTATGGTAGGCTTTATGCTTTGGTTGATTGTGGGTGCTATGAGAAATATTGGTTAGTAAGTAATTGGGAGATTTATGGTTGGGTTGTGATTAATGATTATGTTGAGCAAGAATTTCAATTTTCTAATTTATTTTGTCATGTTTAAGTTGGATTAAATGCTTAGTATGTGGTTGGCGAGGTTTGGAATGTTGGATGCTAAGATGTGTTGTGCAGGCTCGTGAGAACCAGCTTTTTGGTACGAGTTGCGGCTGGTCACAGCCAGTGTGGCTGTTCTCTGGTGCGAGCCGCGGCACCAACCGCGTCACAGCTGGCACCGCAGATGGCACTAATTTGTCCTTTTCTGATTCTTTTGGTCTTGTTTTGTGTTTAGAGTTTAGTATTGAGCTTTTGTTAAGTTTTATTAATGGTGTAGACTTATGATTAAGAGTTTAATTATATGATTTAGGTGAAGACGAGCATCGTTTCTATTCGAATTAATTGGTTTAACTTGAATCGAGGTAAGTGGTACATGTATCTTTTATATTTTGAAAATGTTTTTGTTACGATGTGGTTTTGTAAACTATTTTTGCATATATTAAAATGGCATGAGTATGATTATGTTAATGATTTGTCATGGATATGTAAATGTGATCAAATATGAATAAATGAATGTTTTGTGATTGAGCTCTTGTGTGAGGTAATTATTGACGGGACTAGTTCCTTAAATTGATGGAGGTGATATGACCTTTGAACTGCATTAATCGGGTGATAGTTAGTACATTGTTTTGAACCGGACTAACCGGGTAAAAGTTGGATTTGAACCGTGTTAACTGGGTCGTAGTTAACAACTGGATATCCAGGGTCAATGTGTTTTATTGCTTGGGTTCTCTCTTTAGTATCTATATAAAATGTTATGTGGATCACATTTATTTACATGTTTTATGATTGAAATAATGATTATTTGAATTATATCATGTATATGTATATATAGCATACTCAGGTCAATAAAGTGATACTTGTATTATTTACTGGGTGAAGTTTTCACTCACCCCTTTGTTTTTATACACAGAGAATGATGATTTTGGAACCAAGGTTTGGATTAGCTCTCGAAGCTAGGATTGATGATGACAGCTTGGTTAGTGGTAAACTTGTTGGTATTGTTAGAATATGTTAGTGTATGTTTTGAATCTCTAGTTTTGGAAATTAAAGTTCCATTCGACATATTGGATATTTATGAAAAAATTAGATTGATGTTTGTTCATATATGTGATATTTAGCATAATTTGTTTAGATGCTTTGACCATTTGAACCTTGTGTCTTAGTGTAGTTTAGGCACGGTAGTGCCATGTCTCGAAGCACACGGGGCATGACAATACTGATCCTTCTTTTTACTCTCTTGAACTCCAGCAAGTTTTCTACCGTGGTTGGCAGGCCATTGGTAAGAATCCCAAGTATACTAGTTATAAAAAGCTTACCATTTTTGTTAGTAAATTAGAACAAAGGTAGACTTGTTACAATATGAGGAAATTAGATGCGTGTTCCTTTTCATTTTAATTCAAATTCTGCGGCAGCCCAGATGGAATTCAGCTTTGAAAATTGTGGCTAGAATTTATTTTTTTCTCTGCTCATTTATTTATCTACTTATATTTATTGTTGTATTGCGAGGACATGCTGAACAGATTAAAGAGCCCCATCAGTATTTCATGGGCAAGTAATTCTAACAATGGCCTCATGTACATGCGATCCGACATGAATTTTTTTATTAATTGCAATAACGGAAAAGATTTTCAATCAATCTTATCATTCCACCAACTCAACCCCAAATGAATTTGTAATTGTATTAACCTTATCCTTAAGAAAAGCTAAACATATCATCGTCTTATAAAACTAATATTATTAGTATTAAAAATTTGTGCAACGTGTAAATTAAGTAATGTATTTCTACGCATAAATTGACTTTTATTGCAACCAATAGAGTGAAAATTAAAAAAAAAACTTTAGATACCATATAAAAAATTTTAAAAAATTAGATACCCTATGTATCAAAACAAAAATGCCTAATCAACGCCCTTCTATGTTATGTTCAACATTTTAATGCATAACTTCATAACCTTGACCACACCAGCCACTAAATACCGAAGTATCGTGAGAGTGGAATCAGGCATAGATCCATTATGAGTGCTGCAGGACTTTGTTTGATGATTTTTTTTAAAAATATAATTTTTTACAGAAATTTGAAACACATTTTTTAATTATCTTTTCAATTTCATGTCCGTTTATTAAGAAAAGTCTTAAAATTGTTATAGTAATGTCGTATTAAAAAAAAAAAAACTCTAGAAAACAATCATCTAAACGCATTCCAAAACTTTGACCAAACTTTGAACAGGCCGTTTTAGTCATTCCAATCCAATAAGCCTCCAGTGTTGACGCACAGAGGTTTGGAAGTTACATTCTAGGTCTGAAAGTTGTAAGTCTCCAATTACAGGTTATTTCGTACGTTTCAACAGTGCGAGGTACAAATGAATTCGAATATGAGGCACTGATTTATCGCCTGGTGTCATGTCCCTGGTCGTCGCCATTTTCTAAGAGCACGAGGCCAAGACTTTTTTGAAAGATACAGGTGAATAGAGATTCACCAAAATAAGGGGATTTTTATTTGTACAAAAGGTCCTTGTAACTTGGAACGCGCAGAAACTAATCATTAATAACGAAAATAGATAAGGAAGGCTTTTGTATTTTTTAGTAAGTTTAAGTTTAATTAATTTGGTTTTTATGGCACAGTAACTTTTGCGGATATAGACTTGAATCAGAAAGAATTCAGGATAAAGATGACAATCAAGACAAACTAACTAGTAAGTTTAAGAAAGAATTCAAATTTATTTTATGAATGTTTTATGGAATAGATAAAAAAGAATAATATATATTCTTCTTTTTTTCATTTTTCACCCCTAGCTGCATGTACTCCAGCAAGTGCAGATGCATGCAGGCACCACTTTTATTTGGTGAGAATTCTTATATGGACTGCGTTTACGGTCCAATTTGTAGATCTTGTTATTTAAAAAAATAACACATAAGTATAATGATGCATGTCGATACAAGAAAGTAATATAAAAATACTCATGTGGCTCTATTTTAGATCGCAAAGTCCACAAATGATACAGTGGACCGGATTCAAGCAAGAATTTTCCTTGTTCGGTTGTTTTTTTTTTTTGGTCTCCCCATCTTTTTCGGGTGTTCATGCTTGCTTTTTCTTTGTTCTTCTCCTCCTTAACAAAACCCCAAAAACAAACTCCAGTCAAATACTCTCTCGTCCCATCATTTAACACATTTTGATTTTCTATTCTAGCAGTTCGATTTTTAAAAAATGTATCAAGTTTGTTTAGAATACTACATTTGAAAATAGGCAGATGAATGGAAGGTACCAGCATTCGAACAAAGGTAGCATACAAGAAAATTAGACGGATACAATTTGACACTTATCGAGTTAGATAACTAAGAAAACTTTTGTTAAAATGATTAACTAATTTGTTAGTAAAAAAGTATTTGTAACATTTAAATTCTGCATTTTATCATGAGATCATAAAATCAATTGATAATGTAATTCCAAGAATGAAAATTTGTACAGAAGCATATCCTATTGTAAATTGTATTTAAAAATGAATAAGAATGATATTATGCTACGGCAATAGCAGAAACAGAAAAATAAATGATAATCAAAAGCTCCTCACGCATTTATTCAAAACTTTTCAATATGCACCACATTGAACTTAAGGTTCTTGTCCTTTATGAGCAAGTGACTAACGAATCACGTAGTACATATAGTCGAAGACCAGATATGAGGTATCCATGATTACAAGAGCCATCAGAATACAAGCAACCATAAGCACTACAAGTAGGATAGGCATGTTAATGCCGGGTTCAGATCCTCAGCCCCATTTATTGAGCCCCTATCAAGCTCCATGCATATGGTGCTATCACGTGTATCAAGTGTTTTATTTATGACGGCTGTGGATAAACACTTGATACATGTGACAGCACCAGATGCATGAAGCCTAGTAGGGGATCAATAAATAGGGTTGAAGATCTAAACCCGTTGGTTCCATCCACTATTGTCTCGACAACATATGCTTGGCAACATGCCAAGATTGTGAAGATCGCAGAGTAGAACATAGCAATAGCGGTGATCACCTTGATTGGCAAAGAAATATAAAAATCTTGAGTTTCAAATAGCAAAAAAATAATTGAAAGTAGAGTTCTCATGGTTAATAGAGCAGAGAATAGTCCTCCATCTAAGTAGAGCATTAACAAGTTGAATTCCCACCGTTGATTCTTGAGAAAAATAGTATCCTAGTCTTATCATTAAAACCGCCAGGGATAGTAAAAATGGCTGCAAAATTTATAGTACTAATAAGAACAGAGACAATTAACACATAATTGGACATTTCCATGGTAGTTTTCTCAGCCTTTTTCCGTATACTTTCATGATTTGCCTCAAATAATTGTTCTGCTGTCTTGCCCCTTGAATTTTGTAGTTGCCAGAGAGATGGATAACAATCATATTTCATGCGCTGTGCAGCAAAATTTCAATTGCAAGTTAGTCAAAGATATTCAAAAATTGATTGTACAAGAGGTAGTCGATTGGTACTTAAACCATAGGACATCCCACATCATCTAGTGCTTAACACCGGGTGGAGTGCTAGGAGGGGATCCCAAGCATGCTGCAAGATGTATAACGCTATTCCCTTTGTGATCAATATCACTTAGCAACCCTTGTCGATTATAATTTTCATCAAGTAGTCATACAAGAACCTATGTTTCTCCTCTACTACTATATGCAGCATATTCCTTCCTTTTTTACCCAAGGTACACATAGATTCAGGGCAGATTTCGAGGATTTCCAGTGCAGCCTCATTAATGCCGTGCCTCGCAGCATGTATTAAAGTAACTGGCACCCGATTATTCTTTTGTGGTGATATTCCAAATTGGCTGGTTTCAAAATCTTCATTCCCTGTGTGTACATAATGGCTCCAATCTTCTCTTCTGATCAATCTTTTTGCAAGCATTAGTGCAACTGTATGCCTTTGCTTTGCATCAACAATTTATTTGAACCAAGGCCAACCTGCATATAAAAAGAGTAGTTAAGTAAAAGGAATTAGATGGAAGCAAGTCAAGCTATATAGCACTGAAAAACCGAATTCTTAAATTGCTGATCATGAATACAAAACAAATTTATCCAAAGGGATAAGAGTGTCAGACAACAGCATGCTTCAACTCTCAAACGAAGAATCTGGGAAACAAAATTTGTTAATGGATTCTATTATCACTACCATGAGTACACATAAGTAGAGAGAAGGAGATGCTTTACTCAAGATAAACTTGGTAAAAGGATATCTGTTCAATTTGGAAATAGAAGCCAAATTGTTTGGTTCCTCTACCCTATTAACATGTCCCGATTCCTTGTACAGATTCAAAATACCTGCCAGCAACACAATAAAATGATGATATCACTTACTAAATTGCATGGACTTCTAAGCATGGTTCAAAGATCCGACTCGGCCGAGTCGTAACCGGAACGGCATACTCCGGTACGATACCGTTCCGATTTCACTCGGAGACGGTGGATTTGGCGAAAACTCGTGACAACTCGGTCAACTCGGACCGAATTGCCTCCGAGTGAAGGAGGAGTGGACGATTTCCGACCGACTCGGCCGAGTCAACTCAGTCCAAAAAACCAAATGACAAAAAAAAAAAAAAAAAAAACCTGAACTGAAGAGGCAGCTTTCCAGCAAGTTCAACAAAACACTCCAGCAACTCCACCGCTGAACACCTCTCCACCGTCACGCCACCACTAAAGCTCATCTTCCGACTAAGTAAGACTCTTGGATGTTTTGTTTATTCCTTTGGTCTAGCACTTAATCCTTGAATTTTTGTGCGCATACTGATGGCCTGTGCTGAATTTGAACAAGGATGGGCAGATTTAAAATTTGGTTTAGGAAATTTTCGTCTTTTGCTCTGGAATCCAGTCACGGATGTGGGCTTAATTTCCTTGGTTTTGGGATCTTGAGTTTTGAAGTAATTTAGGACTTCTTTTGTGAAAATTGAAGACATCCGATTTGGATGCTTGAGAATTTGGTTCTTGAGTTTTTCAAAAGAAATGGTTGGTTTTGGTTTGAAGACGCAAGAGTTTGAAGAATTGGTGATTTAAGGCTTTAATTTGCTGGAATTTTTAGTTCAAAGGAATTCAGATTGTGGGAGGTCGAATAACACGAGGATTTTGTTTAATTTTCTGGTATTATTATTTTTTGTTTAAGCAATATCTGTCTTTTTCTTTCTTTGCATATTTATGTTTCTTTGTCCCAATTTTCCTTATGTCTCTAGCATTTAGAAATCTTTGCATTTAGACTTTTGACGATTACAGATTCCTCTAGGAATTTATTCTTTTTCAAATTAGTCCTAATTAATTACAATTTGAACCACATCATCAATCTACTTGGTATTCATAGGTATGAAAATATAAAATAACATAAGAATTTTTTAAATCATTGCATTTTGTTTAATGTGATTCCTTTCTATCTTTGGCAAAAGATTGATCATAAAACAAATAAGGTTTCTTCTACTTGTATAAAATACAGTAAATATTAATTCTACAATTATTACTTTTAAAATTATGTTATGTGATATTTGGATTTTGTTTGTGATAGCATTTTGTTGAATGCTTAAAAATATATACCGTTTTGCATATCGGTAAAAATAATACATTCTAGGAATTTTCCTTACTAATCTTTTTGGCTATTTTTGTTTAGCATATTTTTTATATTTTGAATTATTATTTATAATTTTAGAATAAAAATTGTTTTCAAATATGCGTCTCACCGAAACCGCAACCGATATGCCGAGACCGATGTGGAACGGTGCACGTCGCGACCGCGACTTTGAACCATGCTTCTAAGTTGTGCTTAGTGCAGCATTTCATAGTTTGCTTCCCAGAAAAAACCTGGCATATAAAATTGTAGTTTAAAATGATTTTCCAGAGAGTGAAAAGAAGCAAAAGTTCGGACAACGGTTAAATCCCTAAACCATTAAATACTAAATGAGATCATTTTAACAAAGTTTCCAAGTTCAGAATAAAGCAGTCCCCAAAACATACTACATCAAAGAATTAGTAGCATAAATTTTTTGTCCCCAGTTATTAGAAAGGGAAACAATCATATGCCTGATAAGATTCAGTCTAATGTTAATTGCTTAATCAACTTTTACACCATTGTACTCAAGTTTTTAACGAAATTCGAATGCCCACTTAAGATTGGAAAATCTTTGATAAAATGTTGCAAATGGATGATACTACAGTACTTACAAGAATAGATTATAGCTCCCATTATCTGTAGAGAAATAGACCTCGTCCCTAGATCTCTGAACGTGTAGGCAAAACCACTCCTGAAGGACTTTGGTTTTGTAGCCAAAAGATGTTAAGCAGTCTGTCCTTTTGCATTACGCTTGACAGCAAGGTCAGGACGTGATTCCACTATGCTAATTGCCAAACCTGATTGACACAATATGGCGAAACATATAGAAAGCAATAAACTTCAGACGTTTGGCATGTAATTCAACACCATCCCATATACATATTCTATCAGTATAGCCCTAGATAAAGATTTTTTGTTTAAACTTCCCTTCTCCCTCCCCCCTCTCCCGAGGCGCGGGATGACCCAGAATCCGATAAACTGAGAAATCAAGTTCGAATTTAGCAAGAAACTTGACTGCTTTTTGTCCAAGACTACCAAAGTTTTAGTACTTGACAGAGAAACTTGTTGAGCAAAATGAAAGCGAAATAGGAATAAATCAAGCACGCAATGAAAATAATAAACACGAGATTTACGTGGTTCGGTCGTAAGACTTACATCCACGGGCAGACCAAGAGAAAAAATTCCACTATGAGTAAGAACAACGGAGTACAAAGCAAAGCTTTCTAAAAACTCCCCTCACAACTCACAATAGGCACTCTTTCCTATCAACCTCTCTCTTTTTTACTCCTTAAATACAAAAGGACTAAATAAAACTTTTTTTATAATTTAATGGGTTGGGCTTCAAATAATGAGGAAAGCCCATCAAATCTCTCCCTCCGAATTATTAGGAGGGCATCACCATCCCAGCTATCAAGCAACAAGTTTCAAATTTCTCTTTTGGAAGAACTTTCGTCAGCATATCAGAGTCATTTTCATCTGTGTGAATCTTCTCAAGATCTAACAACTTAGAACTCAAGACATCTCTAATCCAGTGATATCTGACATCAATATGCTTTGACCTTGAATGAAACTGAGAGTCCTTATCAAGGTAGATGGCACTTTGACTGTCACAAAATAGTTGATATCTCTATTGAACAAAGCCAAGCTCCTGAATGAATTTCTTCATCCACATCAACTCCTTGCATGCCTCAGTGATTGCAATAAACTCTGCCTCAGTAGGTAGAAAGAGCAACACACTTCTGCAACTTAGACTACCAGGACACAGCTCCCCATGCATAGGTGATAACATAATCTGAAGTGGACCTACGAGTATCAACATCCCCAGCCATATCAGAATTAGTATAGCCAACCAAAATGGGATCATAACCTCCAAGACAAAGTTTCAATTCTGAACTGCCTCTAAGATACCTCATAATCCACTTAATAGCTTCCCAATGTTGTCTTCTAGGATTTGAAAAAAAACGACTTACCACACCAACTGCATAAACTATGTCTGGCCTCGTACACACCATGGCATACATCAAACTTCCCACTGCTGAAGAATAAGGAACCTTCTCCATTTCCTTCTTTGATGTATCAGTAGTAGGACACTGTTGAACACTCAACTTGAAATGAGTAGCAAGAGGAGTACTTACTGTCTTAGCATTATCCATGCTAAACCTCTGAAGTACCTTGCCAATGTACTTCTCTTGAGATAGGTAAATCCTCCTAGCAGCTCTGTCTCGAGAGATCTCTACGCCCAAAATCTGTTTAGCTGGGCCCAAGTCTTTCATACAAAAGACTTACTCAGTTGTCTCTTCAACTCATTAATCTTCGAAACATTCCTGCCAACAATCAACATGTCATCAACATAAAGTAACAAAATAATGAAGTCATCATTAGAGAATTTCTGCACAAAAATACAGTGATCTGAAGTAGTCTTCTTGAAGCCTTGCTTCCCCATAACAGACTCAAATTTCTTATACCACTGTCTAGGCGCTTGCTTTAAGCCATACAGACTTTTCTTCAGCTTGCAAACATAATTCTCTTTCCTTTTCACTTCAAAACCCTCTGATTGCTCCATGTAGATTTCCTCTGCTAACTCACCATGAAGAAAAGCAGTTTTAACATCCTATCTGCTCAATTTTCAAATCAAGACTAGCTGCCAAGCCAAAAACTACCCGAATAGAAGACATTTTGACAACAGGAGCAAAGATTTCATCAAAATCGACTCCTTTCCTCTGACTGTATCCCTTAACAACGAGTCTAGCTTTATACATCGGGTGTGAACAAAACTCATCTTTCTTGATACGAAAGACCCACCTATTCTTTAAAGCCTTCTTGCCTTTAGGAAGTGCCACCAACTCAAAAGTGTTGTTTTCATGCAAAGATTTTATCTCGTCGTGCATAGCATCAAGCCACTCCTTTTTGTGCTCATCTTGCAAAGCTTCTGCAAAACATTCAGGTTCTCCCCCATCAGTTAGCATCACATACTCATGAGGAGAATACATAGTAGAAGGTTGTCTAACTCTGGTAGACCTTCTAGGAAGATCAATAGGTAGATTCTCAAGCACTGGGGGTTGATCATTAGGATCAATCTGTACAGGAACATCTGCATCAACTACACCTATACTGATCAATCTGTACCTCATCAACATTTTGGTCATTCTGAACATCCTCTACAGCCTGTTGAGGAACAGTGGTCAAAAGAACTGGATCAAACATAACCGAATCAGCTGCAAACTCTGTCACGAGTTTTTGAGTTTTCTCAACATCTTCAATAGTCTGATCCTCCACAAAAACCACATCCCTGCTTCTGACAAGCTTCTCATCAATTGGGTCATACAACCTGTAACCAAACTCATCTTGTCCATAGCCCAAAAACACACATTCTCTGGTCTTCACGTCAAGTTTTGACCTCTCATCCTTAGGGACATGCACAAAAGCTTTGCAGTCAAAAACACGCAAGTGATCATATGAGACATCCTTACATGTCCATACCCTGTTAGGAACATCAAACTGCAAAAGAACACATGGTGTGAGATTAATCAAATGAACAACAGTATTTAAAGTCTCACCCCAAAAAGATTTTGACAATTTGGCATGAGACAACAAATATCTGACTCTCTCAACCAATATTCTGTTCATCCTTTCAGCTAAACCATTCAACTGTGGTGTCTTTGGTGGAGTCTTCTGATGCCGAATACCCTGCTGCTAGCAATACTCATCAAATGGCCCAATGTATTCTCCCCCATTATCAGTTCGAATACACTTCAACTTTTTACCTGTCTCTCTCTCAACTGAAGCCTGAAACTGTTTGAAAACATCCAATACTTGATTTTTGGACTTTAACGTATAAGCCCAAACCTTCCTCGAGTGATCATCAATAAATGTCACAAAATATGAGGAATCACCACGTGTCACTGTCTTCATGGGGCCACACAAATCAGAATGAATCAAATCTAGCATATCTGATTTTCTAGGAGAATGACTCTTAAAACTGACTCTGTTTTGCTTTCCTGCTAAACAATGATCACACCTCTTCAAATCTGTACTCTTCAGTCCAGACAACAGATCTTTCTTTGCTAGCATTTTCATCCCCTTTTCACTCATATGACCAAGCTTCTTGTGCCACAAATCAGTTACACCAGAATCATCTGCAATATTAATACACTCTTTGAAACACTTGGTTTGCATCAAATACAATTTGCAATACTTCTTGTCTCTTGCCACAATCAAATTCCCTTTAGTGAACTTCCATTGTCCATTGAAGAAAGAGCTACAAAAGCTATCATCATCCAACTTCCCAACTGAAATTACATTCAATCGGATATCAGGAACATATTTAACATCCTTGAGAACTAACCTTGTGCCATTACCTGTCTCCAAGAAAATATCTCCCACACCAGCTATCTCAGCATGACCATCATTACTCATACTCACAGTGTCGAAGTGACCAAGTGTCAAGGATATGAACAGATCCTTAAGAGAAGTGGTATGAATGGTAGCACCACTGTCAACTACCCAACTAGTTTCAGGAAACACAATATTATTTACAGTATCACACACAAGAAGAAAATCTTCAACTGCATCAGTGATTCTCTCTTCAGCATCATTTTTCGTATCACTGCCTTTGTCATTTTTCTTCCCTTTGTTCTCTTTCTTCAGTTTCCAGCAATACTTCTTGATATGTCCATCTTTGCCACATTGATGACATTTCACATTTGTAAACTTTCCTCTGGACTTACTTCGGCTCTTGTCTCTCTTGCTTTGTTCTCTGGTCTGATTTCTACCTCTAGATTCAATAACAAAGATATCTGATTGTGAAGTAGTGGTCCCCTGTGTGCGCCTTCTGCTTTCTTCATTAATTATACTACTCTTAGCATAATTCTAAGAAATCACACCACTAGGAGCTGTATTGTAAATTGTTGTACGAAAAGTTTTCCATGAATCTGGTAGAGACCCAAAAAGTATCAAACCTCTAATCTCATCATCAAAGTTGATACCTAAGCCAGTTAACTTATTTATGACACCTTGAAACTCATTCAAGTGATCAGTCATGGGAGTACCATCTCTATATCTCATAAACATCAACTGCTTAATCATAAACATCTTATGATAGTCACTTTTTTCTGCATACAATTCCTTAAGTTTGTTCCACAAAGGTACGAGCATGAATTTCATCACATACATGATTTCGCACATTATCATCAATCCATTGACGAATAAAAAAACAAACTTCCATATGCATGATTTCTCAATCTTCATCACTCAAATCATCAAGCTTTTTAGTCAGAAAAACTGGCTTAAACAACTTCTTAAGATAAAGCAAATCTCTCATTTTACTTTTCCAAGCATGATAATTTGTACCATTCAAACAAATCATTTTTGAAGTATTCACATCCATTGCAAATGACATGCAAGAGCCCAAAACTAGCAAAAATACTCAGCAAATTGAAAAACAGACCTCAAAAATGGATTCAGAATGTCGAAAAATGGTGGAAAAGGGTTGCATCGAAAAAAGTCAACAGGTCAACGATCGGTCAGCGCCGGTCAACGACTGGTCAACGATTAGTCAACGGTCAGTCGGTCAATGGTCAACTCAGTCAACCCAGTCAATGGTCAGTCAACTGATCGGATGGTCGTTGACAATAGGGTGCAAGATTACACAATACACCCACCCACACCAAATCAAAACTAACTCTTCCAATCCAGCGGTCAAGATTAAAGATTGTAAAACCAGATCAATGGCTGAGATCAAAGCTCAAATCAGCTTACCACACTTGATTATCTCCTCTTCAGAACAAAACCCACTCTCACCCAAACGGGAGACGGCAAGTGCGCTCCACCCCGATGGAATCTGGCGACGAATTTTGGTGAGCAGGTAGAGCTCGAAGAGCTCTATCCAATGGTGGTGAAATTTTCCGGTGACGATGCCCAAAAAGGCACGAACGACAAGACGAACAGATCTGTCTTTCGCCGAAGAGTGACGTAAATTTCGGCGACCAACTCCGATGAAATTTTGCAGATAGATAGATCAGGAAACGTAGATTCCGGTGGTATCAACACCTCCTTCTAACTCTCTCAAAAACTCCATGAACCAAAAACGACTCTTCTCTTTTTGGCGGGCTCTGATACCAGTTTGTTGAGCAAAACGGAAGCGAAATAGGAATAAATCAAGCACGCAATGAAAATAATGAACACGAGATTTACGTGATTCGGTCGTAAGACCTACATCCACGGGTAGACCAAGAGAGAAAATTCCACTATGAGCAAGAACAACGGAGTACAAAGTAAAGCTTTCTAAAAACTCCCCTCACAACTCACAATAGGCATTCTCTCCTATCAACCTCTCTCTTTTTTACTCCTTAAATACAAAAGGACTAAATAAAACTTTTTTTATAATTTAATGGGTCGGGCTCCTAAATAATGAGGAAAGCCCATCAAAGCTTTCTGTAACATTCTCTAGTTACAGCAACATGAAGAATTGTGCATCCATCATTCCTCCTCATCATGCAATCACTGTTAGACTTCTACAGTAATGTTAAACTTCCTTCTTCCCACGTGCAGCCATGGTTCGAAGTTTCGACTTGGCCGAGTCGTCACCGGATCAGAAGAGCCCGGTCCAAGACCATTTTGAGTCGTATCCGAGTCGATTAAGATTCATGGAGTATGCTATTAGATGTGATGTCAAGAAGTGTGCCTTAAGCCATGGTATGGTGCAGGGTACTGAAGCAGATTCCATTGCCATCTCTTGAGCCATCACGGTGGAACAAAGCAAGGTGCAACAACTAAGGAGTCAAAACCTTCATTGATGCTGCACCAACCCTTTGAACCATAGGGTTTAGACCACAAGCTTGACACGGAAGGAGAGCCTCCATCTTGGTTGAGAGAAGAGAGAGTAGAGAAGGGAACAATACTTGTACAATAGATAGTCAAAACTTGATTCAATTGAGGAAGAATGAGGATCTGTTTGGTGGGAGAAAAGGTGAGAGGACCCTTGCTTTGCTTTGTGTACTGCAAATTCAAGTCCTCTTTTTTAGGTTGCAAACACCGGACCTAAACAAAGAACCATTTGTAGTGTCACATGTTGTCACGCTTCGTGACCTGAGACGTGGCACCTGTCATGCCCTATACTACGCTAGAACACAAGGCTAATCGAAGCAAACATAACCAATACAATCCCAACTTAATGATAACACAATAATTCCCAAAAGAATGTCATCTCATTCATCAAGATAATCATCATCCATTTACAACTTCATTGCCCCATCACAAAATAATTGGGAAATACATGTATAACCTAGTTTATACAAAAAATATAGCTATACATCAATAAACAAAAACAACCTCATTCACATCTATGCTAAACTATGACTATGAGGCCCAAAAGTAATTCCAATCTCCTTTGACTAAATCATCACCTGCAAATAACAAGAATGGGTAATAATAATTCACTCAGTAAGTAGTAAATGGTCTTTTTGTGGCTTGAGGATGTTACATATATACATATAGTTCTAACAAAACACATCAATGGTTCATATGATTCACAAGCATACATGGTCATTCATAAGTAATTTCCATTCATAAGCATAACACAATACAATGAGTGTACAAGTGGTTAGTGGACAATGATCCTGAATATCCAATTGTTAACTACTACCCGGTTAACACGGTTCAAATTCAACTTTCACTTGATTGGTCCGGTTCAAAGCTAACTTTCACCTAGTTTGTACGGTTCAAAGGTTATATCACAATACCATATTAAGGAACTAGTCTTGTCATTAGCCATTTCACATACGAGAGTTCAATTCGATAGTCATTCAAATAACATTTATCAATAAACCACGTATTCTCATTTCATAGAAAAAGCACAAAATATCCAAACTCAAGCCAATTGGTATAGAAATTATCATTTCCAAATAATAGGTTCGTCAAAAGACATTTCAAAAAGCAAAGAGATTCAAATACTATTTACCTTGATCCAAAGCTAGTTCAAATAGTCGGAGTAAGGATAATCACCATTGTCACCTATAACACACAAACAACACCCAATTATAGTCTTACTCTATCAATAGACCTTAATTGAAGTCTAATTCTAGACTGTACACGCAAAATGAGCATAAAACTACAAGAGAAAGTGATCCACGGTTGAATCCTGTCGATCCGCGCCCACGAATTTCCAAAAACTCGGCCGCGGCTCTCAGCGAAGCTGTGCCACTGCCTTTGCCTTCGCGGTTGGCTCCAACCCCACTAGTGGGCTCAGTCTCCAGAGACTAGCCGTGGGCTCCAAGTTTTGAGCCGCGGTCGAGCTCATTTGGCCTCACTCGTGGCTCGTCCATCAAAGACTTGCTGCGGGCGAGAGCCAGTCGAGCCTTGACTGCATCTCACCCACTAGCAAGCATAGCTCGCTACGGAAAAGCTGCAACTGAGCCTTCACTCATCTAAGCTTCAACCCATACCAATCCAACTTTAAATCCACATCAAAATGGCACAAAAAATGCAACACCAAAGCAATAAAAGCTAAAGACATTTGCAATCACATGCACAATCCATAATCATACATATTCTCCCAAAATCCCTAACTCACCTTCATCACACAACCACCCTTAACTCACACACACACGCACACAACACACACTCAGAGGCATAAAATCCTAAAAGCCTCCCCAAAACACCAACCATCTACCCAAAGCATATACTACTCAACCTAAACCAAAATCAAGAGAAGGAACTTGAGCCTTGAGGGAAGACTTACCTTGGGAAACAACTTCAAAGCTCCTACCACTTGCCTCCTCTAGTGGATAAGAAGGGAACCCTTAATGCCTTCTTCAATAATGGAGAAAGGATAGGTATTAGAGAGGGAAAAAGGAGAGAGGAAATGAACAAGAAAAATGAAGAAAAGCCTTAAGTCTTTTGGGGTTGGGAAATAATTATCAAGAATTGCAACTAAGTCCATCATTTTCTACAAAACAAAAAATGACTCGAGAGTTCAATTTAGTACTTTTCCCATAGAGGACCTTAATATCACACATGTAGCCTCGGAAAAAGTAAACTAAGATTTATGGTTTAATTAGAACACGTCCCTTTGTTCAGATAAAGCCAAATGGCACAAGTTGGTTTAACTAACTAATTGCTATCTTTCAGTAAATCAAGATTTCTAGTTTGGCCTCTCTTAATGTGGAAGCAACTAAAGAGTGAGAGTTTGGCCTCTCTATATTATTTTGATTTTGTTCGTAATAGTACCATTTTAAATGCTTAAAAATATATGTTGTTTTTTATATCAATAAAAATAATATATTTTAAAGATTTTCTTTACTAATTTTTTATTATTTTTATTTAATTTTTTTTTTATATTTTGAGTGGTTATTTGTAATTTTTAAAATAGAAATTGTTTTAAAATATGCGTCTCACCAAGACCGTAATTGATATATGGAGACTGATGTGGAACGTTTGGCACTGCGACCGCAACTTTGGACCATGCATGCAGCGACCACGCAAAGCGGAGTTTCCCCCAAGTTATTGCTCTCAAAAACCAGATCTTTTTCTTGTGTTAACATGATCTCTGCAACTTCCTTTTGGCCAAATCCTGCAGCTTCATGCAATGCAGTGTCGCCGCTGACATTCTTTATTTTAAGATATCCATCTATCACAAGGCATTCCTGAAGAAGCATTGCGAAGGCAGCCACATTTCCATGTATGGCCAGAAAATGGAGGACAGTATCACCACGTTTATCAAATGGTTGCATACCTTTTTCCCTCCAAAAACAGCGAAAAGTTTCTGGTGACAGTGATGTCCCCCGTACGACTGCTTTGTAAGCTGCAGAACTTTGGCTTAGATTTTTACTAATTCCGGAGCTTGCCATTTTCAACATGTATGTAAAAATTCTTTCAAGGCCTTTATATATAATAGCGCCATATCCGGTAAATATTCCATCTTTAGTAGTAAAATGTCTTACGCGCACAATGCTAAAAGTGGTAGTCTCCAGTGAAAAAAAGAATTGAGGAAATAAGAAGCAAGGAATCACTCTAGTATTAAAGACAGGCATTTGATTAAAGCACTGAAAAGAAGAAGATTGCAATTATTGTGCTTCAAGAATCCCAAACATAAAAAAAAACATTCCACTTCAAATTCAGTTTCAGTAGACCCAAAAGGTATTGTATTGTAACTATCAGCATCATCATAATTACCAAGATTGGAGAAACTGAAAAGAAGCTAGAATTTTGGTCTTCCACCAAACATCAAGCTTGTGCTGCAATAATACTTTACTTCTACTCTCTTGACCTTGAAGGATTGATTAAAGGAATTGATTCAAATACGAGGAAGGAACGATTACGTGCCAAATGCCAAGAATAAAGTGCCTCGTAAACATTGTACTATCAAACTGACAGTGGAGATTAAAAAGAATCAAGCGGTTACGGCATTTTCCAGAAAAAAATTAATTTTATAAAGGTTGACTCCTATGTTACTTGTGAAACAATATATTATACTGCTACTATGCAAAAATAAAGGACACATATTTTCATATTTTAACAACAAAAATTATATTCTGTTGACTACCAAACCAATAATATCTTAACAATTGAACCAACCACATTTTGATTTTAGAAATTTCTGCTAAAATTTAAAATCTTATGCAATAGATTCATAATTGGAGTGTTATTTTGGACTCTATAGAGGAACTATTTTACAATTATACCCTTTCCAATGCCAATAATAATAACATAAAGAAAATTACATAAAAATAATGATTAACTCCAATCAAAAGGTCTTCGTCAAGGTCGGCAAGGCTCCGGTTAAAAGATTAACAGGAAAGAAAAAGATAGTGAAAGAGGGAGGGAGAAAAAAAAGAAAAAGACCAATTCACATGTCATTTTAATTTACATTTTGGTAAAATTATCTGAATTTGGTTACAGGAATATTTATGCCATTCAATGATAATCCAACACTCTGAAATGTTTGTTCAAATTAATAATCAAATACAAAGTAAAACTATTTAGTGGATTTACTTATTTCACATTTTCAATTAATCTTTTGCGGAAAATCTAATGTGGAACCATTATTTAGTCCAACAAGCAATCTAGCATTTATTGTTGCTAACGTTTAGACAATATAAAAAGAAAAATAAAACCATCAGTATTTCACGGGCAGGTACTGCTAACAATGGACTCATTTAAATGTCATCCGACATGAAATTTCCGCTAATTTGAATAATGGAAAAGATATCCAATCAATCCTATCATTTCACCAACTCATACCCCAAAAAAGTTCTCGTGTATCAACCTTATCTTTAAAAAGACCTAAATTTATATATCATAGTTTTACAAAACTAATATTTATGTATGTCGGAAGATGCCGTTCTAGCTTTGAAAGTTACAAATCTCTAATTACAGGTCATTTCGGACATTTCAACAGTTCGTATGTCAAGAGCTACGAAGTGCGTGGTCCGACTGTGCGAATGAATGAGGACCAGCGACTCACAATTTTCCCTCTCCATTTCATACAAATTTAACACAGAATAATTGTCTAGCATTTTGATATAACTGTCTAATATTTTAATATAATTATCTAATATTATAGTGTAATTAATTTTTACGCTAGACTCTTTTTTAGATTTGCTAATTCAATTTGCTCAGACTACTTTTTACTTTTTTTTATTTAGGTCATAAATTTGTGTTAACTAGCACTTGGGGATGCCATGACCATGAGAACATGCGGTAATGATTTGTCACCAACGTGTCATGATTGCTAGTCACTGTCGTTTCTCATTGCACGAGACCAAGACCTTTTTATTGATAGATGCAGGCGAACCATGATCTACCATTCTACCCCTATTTAAATGTTCCTAAGCAAATGAAGATGCATGCATGCAGGGACCACTTTCATTTGACTGCCCTTTTTGTGGCCCCTCCTTTCGTCAATTCTTCTCTCACTTGCTTTCTCTGTGTTCCTCTCTTCCTCAGCAAAACCCAAAAACCAAATTCTAGACAAATACTCCTTCGTTCCGTTGCTTAACATGATTGGTTTTCTAGTTTAGCTAAATTGAACGGCCCTTTTGTTCAATTTTTGAAAAGGGTGTACTAAATTTGACACGTTATATTGTATTTATCTAATTTTCTTGTCTATTACGGTTATTTAGAGCATTAGCCCTTAAAAATAGGTTTAAAAATAGGTAGATGAATGAGGCATTAGCATTATAAACAATAGTAGTAAACAAGAAAATTGGACCAGTACAATTTCATACTTATTGAAAATAAGAAAATTGGACTGGTACAATTTGATACTTACTGAATTCGTAACTAAGAAAATTCTTTTTCAAACTATTTCCTAATTTGTTAGTGAAAAAGTATTTATAACATCTAAATTCTCCAATTTATCATGAGATAATGAATTCAATATATATGGTCATCCCAAGAATGAAAAATTGGACAAAATAATATCCTATTGTAATTGTATTTAAAAAACAAGATGGAATGAGGAAGAATATAAGAAAGAAAGGCAACAATAGCAACAAGGGGAATAAATGACAAGCAAAATTCCTTAACACGCTTGTTCAAACCTTTTCAGTATGCATCACACTTAGCTTATGTTTCCTGTCCTCTATAAGAAACTGAATGACGAATTACGTAGTACATATAGTCGCAGACGAGATATGAGGTATCCATGATTACAAGAGTTATCAGAATACAAACAACTATGAGCACTACAAATAGAAGGGGCAAGTAGGTGTCATCCACAACTGTCTCAACAACAAATGCTTGGCAACATGCCAAGATTGTGAAGCCCGCGGAGAACAACATGGCAAAAGTGGTGATCACATACTTCATTGGCAAAGAAACATAAAAATCTTCAGTTCCAAATCTCAAAAAGATTATCGCAAGTAGAGTTCCCATGGTCAATAGAGCGTGGAATAGTCCTCCAGCTAACAAGAGCATTAACAAGTCGAATTCCCCATGCTGATTCTTGAGATAATTAGGTATGCCATTCTTATCATTAAAGCCTCCAGGGACAGTAAAAACTGCAGCAAAATTTATAGTAGCAATAAGAACAGACACAATTAACACATAATTGGCCATTTCTTTGGTAGTTTTTTCAGCCTCTTTCCTCATACTATCATGATTTGCCTCGAATACTTGTGCGGCCGTCTTACCACTAGAATTTTGTAGTTGCCAGAGATGTGGATAACAGTCGTATTTCACGCGCTGTGGAGCAAAAGATTAATTATAAGTAAGACAAAGATATTTGATAATTGAATAGAAAAGAAGCAGTCAATTGGTACCTTGAACCATAAGACATCCCACATCATCTGGTGTAACACAACAGGTGGAGTGCTAGGAGGGGATCCCAAGCTTCCTGCAAGATGTATAACGCTATTCCCTTCGAGATCAATATCACTTAGCAACCTATCCTTGTGAATAATAATTTTCATTAAGTCGTCATACAAGAACCTATGTTTCTCCTCCACTACTATATGCAGTACGTTCCTTCCATTTTCATCCAAGGTATATCCAGCTTCAGGGTAGACTCTGAGGATTTCCAGTACTACCTTACTAATGCCAAGCCTCGCTGCTTGTATTAATGGATCTAGCACCCTATTTTTCTTTTGTGGAGAAATTCCAAACTGGTTGCCTTCAAAATCTTCGCTCTCTGTACGTACATAGTGGCTCCAATCTTCTCTTCTAATCAATCTTCTTGCAAGCATTTCTGCAACTGTATGCCTTTGCTTTGCATCATCAATTTCTTTCAACCAAGGATGACCTGAAGATAAAAAGCATAGTTAAGTAAAAGAATTAGAAGGGAGCAAGGCAAGCTAAATAGCAGTGAAATACCAAATTCTTGAATTGTTGTTCATGAATATGTAACAAATTTATCCTAAGGGATTAGATATGCTTGTAACTAGGAATTTATGTTAGAAAACAGTAAGCTTCAACTCTCAAAAGAAGAATCCGGGAGACAAAATTTCTCAATAGATTCTACTCTCACTTGCAAGAGTACATATAAATAGAGAAAAGGAGATGGTTTACTCAAGATAAACTTGGTAAAAGGAAATCTTTTCAATTTGAAAATGGGAGCCGAATTGTTTTCTTCTTTTGCACTGTTAATGGGTTCCGATTCCTTGTACAACTTCGGAATACCTGCCAACAACAAAATAAAATGATCATCACTTGCAAAATTTTGATAACTTTAAAGTCTTGCTTGGTGCAGCATTTCGCAGGCTGCTTCCATGTAAAAACCTGGCATATAAGTAGTTTAAATTTATTTTTACAAAGAGTGAAAGAAGCAATAGGTCTAACTTTAATAAGATCCCTAAACCATTAAATACTGTATCAGACAATTTTAACAAAGATTCCAGGTTCAGCAGAAAGCAGTCCCCAAAACGTATTACATTAAAGAATTAACAGTATAAAAATTGTCACCCCCATTGTCAGGAAGAGGAACAATCATATCCTTGATAAGATTCTAGAACTCAACACTGACTTCAAAATCATATTACATTCAGCCTAGTGATATTGCCTAATCAACTTTTTACACTTGTAATTAAGTTTTTAAAGAAATTTGACTGCGCACTTAAGATTCGGAATTCTTAGCTAAATATTGCAAATTAATGATACCACAGCACTTACAAGAATAGGTTACAGCTTGTACTATCTGCAGGGGAATAGGCCTGCTTCCTAGATCTTTGATCGTGTAGGGAGAACCACTCCCGAAGGACTCTGGTTTTGCAGCCAAAAGATGTAAAGCAGTCTTTCCTTTTGCATTACGTTTGTCAACAAGCTCAGGATGTGAATCTATCATGCTAATTGCCAAACCTGCTTGACACAATATATTGAAACATATAGAAAACACTAAACTTCAGAGGTATGACATGTAATTCAACACCATCCCATATGCATATTCCATCAGTACAGCCCCAGACAAAGGATAAGATTGCAGAATCAGATGAACTGAGAAATAGAGTTCGAACTTAGCAAGAAACTTGACTGCTTTCTGTCCAATATATATACATATGTATGTATGTATGTACACACACACACACACACAAACTACCAAAATTTTAGTACTTGACAGAGAAACTTACTGTAACATTCTCCAATTACAGCAGCATGAAGGATTGTGCATCCATCGTTCCTCCTCATCATGCAATCGCTGTTAGACTTTTCGAGAAATGCGAAAACTTCCTTCTTCCCACATGCAGCGGCCACGAAAAGAGGAGTTTCCCCTAAGTTATTCGTCTCAAAAACCAGATTTTTTTCTGTCCTTAGCATGATCTCTGCAACTTCCTTTTGGCCATATCTTGCAGCTTCATGCAATGCAGTGTCGCCATTGACATTCTTTATGTTGAGATGTCCACCTGTCACGTGGCATTCCTGAAGAAGTATTGTGAAGGCAGGCGCATTTCCATGAATGGCCAGAAAATGGAGGACAGTATCACCACGTTTATCTAGTGGTTTCACACCTTCTTCCCTCCAAAAACAGCGAAATAGTTTCTAATGACGGTGTCCCCTCTAAGATTGCTCTATAAGCTGCAGAACTTTGCCTTAAATTTTTATTGATTCCTGAGCTTGCCATTTTGAGCATGTACGTAAAACTTCTTTCGAAGGCCCTTACAACAGTGCCATATTCAGTAAATCTTGCATGTTTAATGGTAAAACATCTTACATTCGCAATGCTAAAAGTGGTATGTACAGTTGAAAAAAGAATTGAGGAAATGCGAAGCAAGGAATTACTCTAGTGCCAAAGACAGGCATTAGTATAAAGCACTGAAAAGAAAAAGATTGCAATTATTCCCAACCATAAAAATTATTCCACTCCTATTCAGTTTCGGTAAACCCAAAAGGCATTGTAATAATCAGCATCATCATATACCAAAATTGGAGAAACTGAAAAGAATCCAGAATATATTGGTCACCCACTAAACATCAAGCTTGTGGTGTAATAATGCTTTACTTTTACCTGTCTTAACCTTGAAGGATCAATCAAAAAAATCGAATAAAATACAATGAAGGAACATTGTACGGTATTAAACTAACGGTGGAGCTACAAAAGGATCGAGCTGGTTACTGCACTTTCCAGAAAAGAATTAATTTTAAAGAGTTTAACTCCTCCGATGTTACTTGTCAAACAACATATTACACTACTACCATACTTACCTAATGAAAATTTACATTTTAACGACAAAAATAAATTATTCTCTTCGACCTCCAAACTCATAATATCTTAACAATTGAAATATTCACGTTTTGGTTTTAGAAATTTCTCCAACATATTAAAATCTTATGCGAGAGAATCAGAATTAAAGCGTTATTTTGGACTCCATAAAAGAACTATTTCACGATTATACTGTCCCAATGTTAATAACATAAAGAAAGTTATAGAAAAATAGTGAACAACTCCAATCAAAAGCTCTGTAAAGCAGTAGTAAAGGTTACTTAGGCACCGGTTAAAATATTAAAAAGAAAGGAAAAAATGAAAGATATGTTGAAAAAAAAAAAAGCAAAAAGCTACGCTACTCAGTGATAATTCATTACTCTTAAATATTTATTATTCAATCAAATACAAAGTCAAAACTATTGAGTGGATTTACTTATTCTATATTTTCAAATTAAACTTTTGAAGAAAATCTAACGTGGAACAACTATTTAGTCCAACGAGCAATCGAGCATTTATTATTACTAACATTTAGACAACATAGAAGAAAGATAAAACCATACAGTGGATTGGATGTAATATTTATGCTTTAGATGCCAATACAAAAAAAAAAAAAAAATGATGAGTTGGAGGACCAAATTAAGAAATCAGAAAAACAAATAGTTGGACGACCTAACAGAACAGTACCTCACTTAATCATAAAGCTTATACTAAAATGAAAAAGGGTTCGAATTCAATTGCCTCACCTCACAAGTACAAACTCCAGCAGTCTAGCAGTCTAGAAGTAGAAGTAAAATAAGTTGTTTAACAGCATAAAACATTCCAATAAGCCAAAGCCGACCATCACGGGTATAAAAAGGCCTAGTCTTTCGTCCCTTTTTTCCTATTGGATTAAATAACTGTAGATATAATTATACATGTATATTTGTAACTAGGAATGGGACACGTGCTTTGCACGTTTATAAGTTCTATTAACAAATAATGTTGCTTATTTTTTTGTGAAAACTCAAAATGCAGACACATAACTTTAAAGAAAAGAGGTCAACAAACGGAATAATTCTATTGATGCAAGATATCTCATTCCCTTTATTTTATTTCCAACTTCAAAATTCTATGTAAATTTTCTTGTATGAAATAACTTTTTTTGGACAACATATTTATATTTAGTAACATATTTATAGACAGAACAATACACGTAAATCTGAGCTACAAATTCTCTTTAATTGAAACCTTTGATGTGGATGTCGTGAGTAATATTTGATCAAGAATCCCAAGTTTTTCTTAGCTTCACATATTATTTTCTTTTCTAAAAGAATTTGAATAGAATAGATGAATGTCTCCAATAGCAAAAGAAAGTTTTTGGCATAATGATGGTCTTTTTTAAAATATCCTTCCAAAAGAAATTATGAAATCTTTTGAAAATTTTAAATTGTTATCATATAAAAGGTAACTTCTTATTATTTTGTACTTGAAATCCCTAAGCTTTTGATAAATTGACTAATAATTTTACACATTTCTATTATACCTATAAAGTATCAAATGAGACTTTAACATAGTTGTATCAAAATTAATATTTCTAAATGAGGCTTTATTCTAACTCTTTGTGTTTTTGTAAATGTTCATTCTTAATGTGATTAGACTTAAAAGATAAGGGTATTTAAAGAAATACATTAAGTGCTAAAATATCAAACATAAAGTTAAATTTAAAATTTTTATTTCAAAATATTTAAAAAAGGATTTCTCTTTTAGTGTTTTGCCTATTTATTTATTTATTTATTTGCTAAAATACTTTTTTGTTTAGATTATGAAATTTAAATTTATATACAAATTAATTAAAAATATTTTATAAAAGAGGTAAATATAAATTTTTATACTAAACAATAAATATATTTTTGAAAAATCTGATTTAAATTTGTGCTTGCTAAAGATTTGTAAGACTTTTAAAAGAAGATTGAGTTTGATTGAGATTTAATCAATCTACTTTTTGTAGTCCCATTAGTATCCTTTTTTTAATGTGACTATAATTTAAAAAATAAGGGTATTTTAGGAAATACATTAATTGTTAAATCACTTTAGGTCCTATATGAACTTTTTTTTGATACTTTTACTCATTTTAAATTGGTTTATTATGATTTCTTTTTTTAACAAATCTAACATGTATATAAGAATGATGACAACTTTATCATATGAATATATCAAATAAGGACAATTTACATGTTAAATTGGTAATATAAATACTTTGTAAAGACACACATAAGTCTAGTGATTCTAACTCTCGGATAATGAATTATTTTAAAAATGGCCCTCACTTGTTGCATACAAATATATTGCTACTATTGTGTAAAATTTATAAGTTAACTAAGTTATATCATTTGTTTGGATTGATTATGCAATAAAAATGTACAATTTTTTTTTTGGCATAACATTTGCAATCTTGTGATGACTTATCTTATTTAGTTAGGTTATTTTTTGTTACTATTTTATTCTATCTTTATCATAAATTTTATCTTATTTCCACCTAATTGGTAATATTCATCTCTTTCTTCTATGCTTTAAGCATAAAAAAATTGAGCACCTAAATATTTTAAAATATATGTTATGTTTTATTTTCTTAAAAACTACATCTCTGTGTATACCATGTTCTTAAAAATTAATATCATTTTGTGTTATATTTTTTACACACACACACACACATATATATTTAAAAACTAATTATCCAATTCTTTCTTTCAAATATTTAAATGATACACTTTCAATTTATTTATAATGAAGCACTCTTTAATATATGATTTCCTTAAATTTGACTAATTTTAATGATCTTAAATAATTGATAGATACATTTTGTGAAATTCTTATTTTATGAATTAATATTATTGATTATTTGACTTTTTCATATACACTGACATAATTGATTACTTAATAGAATCATTAAGTGTTATTCGCCAAACTCACAAACTTGTGTAATAAGTATATATAAATTCTCAGTGTCAATTAAAATATCATATATTGTGAGAATAATGAGTTTTGAAATTTGTTCATAACTATATCCTCATGAGACTTGCAAAATCTTGTACTTTATATTTATTGAAAAAATTAATGCATTTACATGTGTTGAACTTCTCACCTCCACTTTCTGTCGATTTGGTTTTTCCTTTTTCTCTTCAAGTCTAAGAAATAAGATATGCCTCAATTTTGTGTTATATGAAAATTTAAAACTACAAAATTTTTTGTATATAATGCATAAACTCATATTTATAACACTCTTATATTTAGATACTTTTTATATTTAGATACTTTTTTTAATTAACTTCATTTTTTGAATAATTAATGCTTGAGAGTTTACTTAACCAGTACCCTAATGCATTCGTTAGCTAAATTACATACTTTTCTTTGATCGAACCCTTTCATAATTAGTTAGTTACTTTGTATGTTATCAAAACATAAGCATTTTAATACTAAATAGAGTTTAAACACTAATTAACTTTCACATTAAAATTTGATAAATATTTGTCCAACTACCTTGATTGAGTTGTTAGAAAAATTGATTCAAATTCACAATGCTAAATTCAAAACCTCATGCTATGTTAAATAAAAAAATCATATATTTCTAAAATAAAGAAGTTTTAATGATTAAACATATCTTGAAACCTTGTTCTACATGATGACCCTTTTGCAAAAATGAGGTTTTATGTTTTTAAAATTTCAATTTTTGATGACTCTTTATAGTGGGCGTATATTCTTAAATTTAATTCTAAGTCTCTTGAAACATTGACTTATTTATATTCATAATATTTTTTGGTTTTAAAGTAATTGGGTAGGACACTTTGTGTTTAGGTTTCTAATATTATTTTTTTATGTTAATGTACTAATGTGATTACAAAATCAAAAAATATGAAATTTCTCAAATAATAAAATCGTAATCAAGTAATTCACCTAAATTCTAAATCCATCCATTCTGGACCATTTTCTGTATTCAGTTTAGGTATTGTTCAGATTTTTTCAATCAAGGTTAATTAAAAAAAATTTCTTGCCTCTTAGTCCATGGGATGTTACTTCAATAGTTTTGTAAGGTAGTGTAATAATAGTTAGTTTTTATATTAGATTTAATATGCTAAAGTTGTTATTTTCAATTTTTATAAATGAAATCATAGTAAAGAAAGGCAACAAAGTAGCTGTGTTAAATGAATTTAAGGTATAATAGTATAGAAATTTTTAAAATGATTTTTGCTTCAAATTCACGTTGACCAATGCATGGTAGAATGATTTTATTTTTATCTTTATGATTTTAAATTTAATCTACACACTAACTATTACATCTTTTAAATTTAAATTTTAATGGGATTCAAAAGTTTAGAATTTTGATTAACTAATTTTGCATTTGATTTTCAAGTTAGTGTGGGTGAATTAAACGTAAAATTTTTCATTTTTCCTGGCACGATGCTATTTACTTTATGGCATTTTAAAGTAAGGTAACATAAAGTGCATTCTTAATAATATTTGAGCGATTGTTTCTAGCTAATAATTTAATTGATTTATTATGTAATAACTGAGAATAATTTTTGAATAAAAAATTTAAAATTAAGATATTATTTTTTGTTTTAATATGAAAGATAAATTAAAGAAATGCTCCTGCCTAATCAAGAAAGTATCCATTAAATCAAAAATAAAAAATTAGATAGGAAAATTTTAAATATTCCCTTGTTTTGTTTTCTATTAATTTTGATTTAACAAGGGTGTGGTTATTTCTATCTAACTTTATACTCCTAACATGCAATTTGCTTTCTTTTTTATTTGTGAACAAAAAACAAGCTTTTTTTGTGAATTTAAAACGAAAAAAAGGTGCCAAGTTTAATCATCTATATGCAAATAATGATTGAGATAAATATAAAAATAATTTAACTAAAGAACAAAAAAAAAAGTTTTCATATTTTGACCAACTACATATCAGGCTGGCTTCTACTCTCATAACTTTTAAAAATTCTGGATCAACCATGATATAATTTTTACTATATGTAAATATAATATTTCTTTAAACAATGTAAAGTTTTATTATTATAGTAATGATATTTAAACTAATGCATAGTAGGCAGTTTTCCAGTTTTGGATTATATTCCTTTCCAATTTTATTCGTGAGAAGGACTTTTATTCCTTTTACTGTATATTTTGTGCATTTTTTGTATTTTTATTAATTTAAATTTAAATTAAATTTATTGTAAAAGACTTCAAAAACAGTTGAGTGAATGTTGAAATTCATTAGAACTTTATTAATCTAACTATTTATGTTTTCGTGAATGTCCATTCTTCATGTGATTAGACTTAAAAAAATAAGGATATTTAAACAAATACATTAAGTGCTAAAATATCAACCATAAATTTAAATTTAAAAAATATAAAATTAATTTTATTTCAAAATATTCAAAAAATGATTTCTCTTTCAGTGTTTTGCCTACTTATTTTTTTGCTAAAATACTTCTTGTTTTAATTTGTTTATAGGTCATAAAATTTAAATTTATACAAATTAATTAAAAATATATTATACAAGAGGAAAATATAAATTTTTATACTAAACAATAAATATATATTTTTAAAAAAATCTAATTTAAATTTATACTTGTAAAAGGTTTCTAAGACTTTTAAAAGAAGATTGAGTTTGATTAGGATTCAATTAATCTACTTTTTGTAGTTCCATTAGTATCCTTTTTTTAATGTGACTATAACTTAAAAAATAAGGGTATTTTAGGAAATACATTAAATGTTAAATGTTAAATCAATTAAGGTCATTCATGCTTTTACTATATATATAGATTTTTGGTTTTGCGTTTTTTTTTAAAGACTTTTGGCAACCTCTTCCTCCCGTTTTTTGGCATAAGAAAATATTGAAATTTTTTCCATTATTTTTCTTTGTGTTTCTTGTATAAATTCCTATGGGTTTTCTTTATCTATTTATTTTAAAAATATAAATATAAATATTTATTCTAACCAATAAATATATACTTTTAAACTATTAAATTTAAATTTGTAATTGTAAAAGGTTTAAAAGACCTTGAGGGGACGGTTGAATTTGATTAGGATTTGATTAGTGTAACTTTTTCTGTTTCCAATAATATCCTTTTTTGAATGTAGCTACGTGATAAATAAGGGTATGTTAGGAAATACATTAAATGTTAAATGTTAAATCACTTAAGGTCATTCATGCTTTTATATATATATATATATATATATATATTATGTGTATTAACGAGTTACTTATTAAAAAAAATCAATAGTGTTCAGTAAAAAATGGTGTGTAATTTGCGGGGGGCTAAAATCTTCAAGACCGCCCAAGTATCCTAAGTGAAACCCCTACCTCGTTGAAATCAAGAGAAAAAAAAAAAAAAAACCGCTCCACCACCACCTTCAAACCATCCCAAGTGGTACTAGATTCGACCAAATTCAATCTTCGCAAACCCAAAAGGTATCACAATTCCTCTTTCACAGTCTCATTATCTCTGGACAAAGAAGCTCTAACATTAGTCCACCAATTCAACCCACAAATCCCACTAGAGCAACCTGTGACACGCCTAGTTCTTGTAATCCTGTAATCTTAGGGCCCTTTATGGGCATATTAGTAAATTGGACCACTTGGGTCACTTAGTGAATTGGGAAAAACTTTGAAGGCTTGATTGCAAAAATTCCAAACTTTATTTTTTCTCCAAAAAGGCTAAGGCTTCTCTTCCTTCTTCATTTTCCCTTCTTCTCTTTGTAAGCTTCCTTTTCTTTCCTCTCCCTAAATCTACTTCTATATTGATTAAAGGAGGTGGTGAAGGATTTAACCCTTAAGGAAAGACAAATAGTGAAAATCTTGAAGAATCTACCCAAGTTAATTGCTCTTAAAGCCATCCTTGTTTCCTTGCTTTTGGTTTAGAGTAGAATCTAGTGGATTAGTGGATAATTGGGGAGTTTTGGGTTATTTATGTCATCTAGATCTTGTATCTTGAGTTCTTGATGTGTGTGTGTGTGTATAGTGTGACTTCTTGGCATGGATGAAATATGGGTTTGGATCTTTGAGGACAATGTGTGATTCTTGGTTCATGTTGTGTAGGGTGTTAATGTAGTGATTCTTTGTCATATTATTGTCATCTCAAAGTTGTTTTGGTGTTTGGTTCGAGTTAGAGGAGGGTGAATAGTGTTGGATGTGAGTTCTTAGTGTTGCAGCTCGTTTTTGAGCTTTTTTCTGGTGCCATTTGCGACCCCATCTGCGTTGCAGATGGAGCCGCGGCTGGCTTGGCTTAGTTGCTGTCTTGACTCACGATGTCATCCGCACTGTGGGTCAGTCCGCAATTGGGTGGCCGCATCCTCTGACTTGACCTACGACATCATCCGCAGTGCGGGTCAATCCGTGGCCAGTCACTGTTTGTGAGTTGCGGCGTGTGCTGCGAATCACAACAGTCTTACTTCTTTTGCTTCGTTTTGCATTTTTGGCTAGATGTGAGCCTTGATGATAATTCTTTGGTAGAATTAGTGTATGATTAAGTGTTTATTTGTGTGTTACAAGCGACGACGGTATATACTTCTACTTCGATTCCTTGAACTAGTATTCATTCGAGGTGAGTAGTACTTGTATCTCTTTGCCATTTGAAAAGTATTTTGAAAACCTACATGTTTTGAACTGTTAGTTTACATATAGTTGGGCTTGAGTTTGGATATATGTTGATTTCATTGTAAATTGATACATGTGGTCTAATCGTTATGTAAATGACTTTGGATTTGACCTCTTATATGTGAAATAGATTATGACGAGACTAGTTCCTTATCTTTGGTGTTTGTAGTAAAACTTTGAACCGTACTAATTGGGTGATAGTTAGTTTTGAACCGGATCAACCAGGTGAAAGTTGGTTTCGAACCGTGTTAACTGGGTAATAGTTAACAACTTGATATCCAGGGTTATTTATCCACTAACTACTTGAGCTCCGACTGAATTGATCTATGTTATGTTTTGAAATTGTAATTGTTTATGAATTGACCACATATCTTATGAATGATGATGAACTTTGATTTTTGAATTGAAAACTATTTATGTATGTGTAACAAGCTAAAGCCTCAAAGAGAACTTTTGCTACTTACTGGGTGATTTTATCAATCACCCCATTCTTTGACTTCACAGGATATGATTTTGTAGAGGAGGATTGGCAGGACTTTTGGGCCACATAGTTTATAGCCTAGCGTAGACTTTGATGAGGTTATTTTGTTCATTGGTGTATAGCCATATTTTGGTATGGATTAGGTTATACATGTACTCCCCAAGTTATTTTTGTGATGGGGTGATGGAAATGTAAATGAATAGTGTATATTTTGGAATAAATGGAATGATATTCTCTTGGGCCATTGTTGTTATTGTATCAAGTTATGGTTGATTGCTTTATGTTTCATATCGATTAACCTTGTGTTTTAGCATAGCTTAGGGTATGGCGGGTGCTACATCTCGAGTCGTGGGGCGTGACAACTCTAACGAGTCTTCTGTCGAGTTTGGCCTGGCTGTCGGCAACAAAACCTGAAATGCCTCTTAATGTAACGGAAATATTTCTTTTTTTCTAAATTTGTTAACTAATAAAAAAACCTGCCTGAATTTTTATGTACCAAAGGCTTTAGGTAGTAATGTTTGCCTGGAAGAATAATTAAACATTCACTTTGATTTAAAGAAAAAAAAAAGTAGATGACTAAAATAAAAATTAGGTCGTTATTGCCTTGTTGGAATTTATCGGACACTGGTCCACTAATAACCAAGGGATATGGTCTGATCTGAGTGCACTACTTTGTCGTAGTTCAAACTGATTTTATGAGGAAAGTATGTTGTGAGGACTTGTGAAGCTGAAAAAACCTTCCCTTATATGTAATATCCAAGACCTTGGAGGGTTCTTTTAGTCAATTGTCTTTGGGTGGAAAATGCCAAAACCATTCTTTCCCACATTTCATCTCAATTTCATCTTCCTTCTTTTTCTTTTTCTCCCTCACGGTTTTTCTCTTCTTCCATCTTCTCTTCCATCTCTTTCTCTCTCTCTCTCTCTCTCTCTCTCTAGAAGAAGAGGAAACTTGAAGCTCAACCCAACATCCTACCAATTAAGGTATTCTTCTTCTCCCATTTTACTCTACTATTTATGGGTTTTCCTTAAGATAATAGCTAAAGCAATTAGTGTATAATTAGAGGATTATATGGTTACTTATGCTTCTATGAATTTGTGCTTTGTGGTAGGAGTGAGTGTGTGTGAGTTGGAGGGTTGATTTATGATGGATTTGAGTGAAAAGTGTTGAGGGATTAATGTATGATTTTGGTGGTAAACTATGATTTGTGAAGTATATTGTGTATATATGATGTTTTCTTGGCTTATTGTACTATTTGGAGTTGGATTGAGTGTTTGGATTGTGAATTGTGAGGTTTGGATGGTTGAATGTTGGAAGATGGTGTTGCAGGCTCGTTTTTGGGCATTTTCGGGTGCCAGCCGCGGCACCAGTTGCGTTGCGGGTGGAAACCGTAGTTGGAAGGAGCAACTTCTGTCCGTGGCCGCGGCCTTGTCCGCGCCGCGGATGGAGAGCCGCGGGTCGTGCTAGACGAGCCGCGGCCGTGGCTCATTCATTTTTGGTCGCATCTAGTCTCTGGCCGTTGAGCCGCGGCCAGGACTAGAGCCAGCCGCGACCCCACGGATCGGTCTCTGGCCAGCGATCCGCAGGTTAGTGCTTGGTGATCCGCGGGCGCGGATCAGGGGTCCTCACCTGCGGATTACCCATCTTATAGGGGAGGTTTGTTTCGTTTTGATGCTTTGAGTCTAGAGTTGAGTTTAATTCTTTTTCCCTGGTAAGATTAGAGTATGATTAAGTGTTTGATTATGTGTTTTAGGTGAAGACGGTGATAGTATCTTGGGCTAATTGATTAGCTTGGACCGAGGTAAGTAGTACTTGTATCCTTTATGCTTTTGAAAATGTATTTGTTACAATGATGTTTTCTAACTTATTGTGCATATGTTAAAGTGGCATGAGTATGTATATGTTAATGATTTCCATGAATATGTAAATGTGGTCAAATGTGAATGAATGAATGTTTTGTGATTGAGCTCTAGTGTAGAGTAATTATTGACGGGACTAGTTCCTTAAATTGATGTTTGATGTTTGATCTTTGACCGCGCTAACTGGGGAGTGTTAGCTTATTGTTTTGAACCGTGTTAATCGGGTTGTAATTAACAACTGGATATCCAAGGTCAATGTGCTTTATTACTTGAGCTCTTTCTTTAGTATCTATATGAAATGTTATGTGGGCCACATTTATTTGAATGAATTATTATTAAAATGATGATTATTTGAACGATAGCATATATACGTAAATGTAACGTACTCAGGCCAATAAAGTGATACCTGTGCTACTTACTGGGTGAGTTTTCAATCACCCCTTGTTTTTCACATGCAGAGAAGGATGGTTTTGGATTCAAGGATTGGGAATAGCTTTTGGAGCCTTTGCTTTAGAAGATGTGGAGTAAGGCTAGTAGTAGTACTATAGTTGTTGTGTTAGTCTTTGGTATGTTAAAATAGAATATGTTTTGTAATTCTAGAATGTTAAGAGTTTTGGTTGTATATTAGAAGGTTGAAGGTTATTATTTTGAGAATTGTAATATTTTAGATTAATGTCATCTGTAACGCGACAATTGGGATCTATGTTTATCTTCTTATGTTATTTGGGATATTTGTTTAGGTGTTTGGATCTTTTGAGTCTTGTGCCTCAGCGTAGTCTAGGTACGGCAGTGCCACGTCCCGGGGCACGGGGCGTGACATTATATGTGTTTAATATGACAGTTATGAGGGTATTATTTGCACAGTCAACTGGTGCAATTCCAACAAGTAAAACATTTAGGAGCAAATCATCAGGAATGATTGGATCATTCTTAGCTACTTTACTTTTAGAAATCATTATCTTAGTTTTTGCAGTATTTTTTATCAGTTCATAATGCCACACATGAAGTGCTTAAAAAAAATATTTACCATAAAAAAGTGTGAAAAAATATTTTTAGTTGTACTTCTTAAAAAATCGTGCATTTTTTTTTTGAAACAAGAGTAAGATTCTAATTGATATAAGGGGAAAAAACTCTCAACATAATAAAATAGTCACATTATTGTCCAATTCAAATGCCGGTTAAAACTTTTAGCATTATGATTTACATATTAAAATCATTCTCTCTTGGTTTATAGATTTCCAGTGACAGACAACATACTAATTACCCTTGAGTCCCTTGAATTACAGTTAAAAAAAAAAATTTGCTTTGCATGAAGGGAAGTGAATAGATTTAGGCAAATCTATAAGTTTGTAAATGGTGAGTTAGTGTGAAATCACTCTTATAAATTTTAACATTTAAAAGTCACAGCTATTACTGTTAACCACGTATTCATATGTTCAACCTAATCTTTAGTTTATTCGCACCTTTCTTCTCACTAAGAGCTTAGAATACAGCTTCATTGACGTTAATGGGTTACGGGCAAGGGCACATACTTTGTTAAAGATTTGAAACTTTCTCGAACTTCAGTTTTTATTTCATCCAAACAAGCAGGTAAGTTTACATTTATTTCTATATAAATTCTTGGTAGAGACTCTCTTGCTTTAGTGCTCATAGTGACTATTTTGGTCTTTTGTTTTGCTATTGCTCTACTTCTAAAGTGATTCATTCTACCTTTCATCAAATTTTAGCCCAAGCCAGAGAACCGTATAAGACTTAACAATATTTAGCTAAATTTTTAATTTCCTTTTTTTGTTGTTAACATTTGATATTGAATAGGATACTTCTTAATAAGTTAATTAAGAATATAGTAGTGTTCTATTTGGATTTTGTCGAGTGCATCCAAATAATTTATTTATCATGTCAATTTCAAATTTAAGCAAATAGTATGTACTTCTCGTTGGCTACAATGGGAATCAATTTCACAGAAAAATTGTTTGTTACAATTGAGTATTTTAATTGGAACCATCTATTTAAATTTCATTTATTTGATGTTCTTCTGCATGTTAATATTAGTATAAACAAATAGCGAAAGAAAAGAACAATAGTAGCCTTTTGCCTCTAATAAATTCTAACTCTCATGGATTCCCCTCTTCCTAACTTAATTCCTTGAGTTAATTCAGTAATTTCTCTAAATAAATTATATAGTATCACTGTCGAGACTATCCCTATTATGACGATGCTTTGCCTTCACTTTCCTCTTTATTAATACTCATTCGATAATTTTAGAATGACAAGATAAAGAATTTTTGTGAAATTGGAGACATTAGATTTCGCAGAAAAATCAAGGATGACAACTTAGGAACAAATAATATTATTTATCAACCGTAGTCGATTGTAAGATAAAAGTAGAACGTCAAAAGTACATATAAATGACTAAGCTACGCAAAGAAAACTTTGGACAAAAATTAAACCAGAAAGGAACTTTGATGCTAATAAATTGGAACTTTTGAGGATCATGTAGAGGAGACAAGGAAGACTTCACAGATTGTTAGGATACAACAAAAGAACAATAGTGTAATGTCTTTATCGATTTTTGCTATGTATCTTAAGAAAATTTCCCTAAATCTCTTCCTTTTGGTTAGTATCTACATCTATTCCTCTTATGCTTTGAATTTCTCAATCATTACTTAGGTAGTGTTCTATTAATGTATTTTAAATGTCTTACAAGTATTTAAACGGACACTCACTAAGCAAAATATAAAACTAAGTTTGAGTAGTTCATTTAGAGATTGTTACCTTGAGTTTTAAATTATAAAAATATATTTTTGGACTTTCCATTTTTATCCAGAACTCGCATGATTTAACAAAATTAATAGATTATCCCAACAATTTGATAACCTACATTTAACCTCCTTATGTTTTAGATTTTTATTTTTCAAAAACAGATGAAAAATGTGAGAAATAAAAGATTTAAAGAAGTAATTATAGATTTTTTTAATCTTTAAATTGTAATTTCTACTCTTTCTTACTTATATATATGCAAGAGGATGGCTATTAATTTTTGTATATTTCCATTACAATAAGTTTTTCTATCAAATTTTCAAAGAAGTCCAAACTATAAGGGGTAATGTGTAGGTTTTTAAAACATAAAGGGATAATTTATAAAGAAACCAAACCACATACGAATTCTATGTGATTTAGCACTTCTTCCTCGAATTTATATTCATATATGTATGTGCTTGATTTAACTCGGTACTTTAACCAAAAATAAATAATACCTTTCAAAAAGTAGATTACTATAATAAGAAAAATCATATATTATCGCCTCAGCCTAAAATAAATACACTAAAGGAGAACAAATGAAAATTTTCTCATGAGACGTTCTAATGGGGTTTGAAAATATGGACATTCTATGAATGTATAAGTTATTCTAAGACTATTGATTAAATATTATTAGTCCTGCGTACGAATGCATAATAGTTTAAACAAATTTTTTTTTTAACCTAAAGCACTAGCATGAAAAGAAAGGTTTACTTTTCTATGGTATTCAAGGGAAGTTTTAAAGTGGTTTAACATAGAAGGAGGACTAAAAAACAATTGATTTATTTCTTTAGTTTACATTGGTAGTAGGAACATAATTAGCCTAGGACTTATGGCTAGTTTGGGAGTTGAGGATAGAAAAGAAAAGAAGAGAAAAGATTAGGTAGAAAAGAAAAGAAAGGAAATGAAAGGAAAGGAAAAGATGAAAGTTTCTTTCTAAATTGTTTGGAAGTTTAAGAAATAGAAGAGATTTATTGGGTAATACAATTTATTGTATCACATCTTTAAGGACAATATTGTCGTTTTGAAAAATTTACCCAAGTTTCCTCACTTTCCTTCCTTTTCTAGCCAATTTTAGAAGGAAAATTTGTGAGAAAATTACTTCAGCATCTTTCCTTCCGTTTCCCTCCTTTTCTTTTCCTTTATTTCCCACTTAAACTCCCAAACAAAGGAAAATAATTTCCTTCTCCTAAATCCTTTCTTCTTTTTTTTTCCTTTCCCTCCTCCCAAACTAGCCATTAATGAAAGACTGAAGCTAACACTGGATACCAACGAAATGCCTAAATTTGTAAGTTTTTAATGGTTTATTGACCCATTTAATAAATAAGTTAATTGAGTTTGGAAATTGTTACATAGATAGATATAGACTGGAGTCCATTTTAGTTGTTTGCGTAATATATATTCATATTTAACATAGAGTTGGTTTTAAGTAAAGTTTTGAAATCGATATCACTATTAAATCTAAATAGGTTACTCATGAACCTAGGTATTATAAGATTGTATATAAGTAAAAACTCCCTCATGGAAAGAAAGCTAATTTTTTTTTAATATTGAAAGATTTTAAATATCTTGGATGTGCTTATAATTTAGTCATAACTTTAGGTATCACACATTTAAAACCATTAAACAACCATCACTGAACATACCTTGGCAACAAGTTTTTGTACTTATAATTTAGTCATGACTCCAAATATCATACATTGAAATCAACAAATCAGTTATCCAATGAACATTCATTTATAACAAGTTGATCTATAAATTCCACATGTATACTAATTTATTTATTATCTTTATTGTCCTTGTAGTTACAGCATATTCATTCATATAACTTTAACAGGATAATAGATTTTGGTTCATGATTGACACGTGCACTATGCAAAGCACGTACTCTTTTCTAGTTACTCAATATATCAAACAAGAAGACTCAATCAACACTCTTCGATCTTATGTTCAGCGTTTTAAATGCATAACTTCGGCCGCACCATCTTCCAAATATAAAAGTATTGTGATATAGTAGGATCAGGCACAAACGCTTTGCAAGTGCCGCAGGAAATCAAAGCTTTGAACAGGCCATTTGGTCATTCCAATAAAATATCTTTGACAGCCTACTGTGAATGCACAGAGGCTCGGAAGATACCTTTCTAGATTTGAGAATTGCAATCCTACTTTTATTGTATTGATAAACAAAAAGGAATGACAGAAGACACATTGAAATAAAATTACATATATATAAATAAAAAGAAAGAAAGACAATAATAGCAACGATGCAACAGAGGAATAAAAGGCGAGCCAAAATTCCTTCACGCACTTGTTCATACCTTTTCAGCATGCATTACACTGAGCTTAAGTTTTCTGTCCTCTATAAGCAAGTGAATGACGAATCACGCAGTACGTATAGTCGAAGACCAGATATGTGGTATCCATGATTACAAGAGTCATCAGAACACAAACAACTATGAGCAATACAAGTAGGAGGGCCGAGTAGGTGCCATCCACAATTGTCTCGACAACAAATGCTTGGTAACCTGCCAAGATTGTGAAGCCTGCAGAGTAGATCATGGCAATAGTGGTGATCGCATACATCATTGGCAAAGAAAAATAAAAATCTTCAGTTTCAAATCGCAAAAAGATAATCCCAAGCAGAGTTCCCACGGTCAATAGAGTGGTGAATAATCCTCCAGCTAACAAGAGCATTAACAAGTCGAATTCCCCCTGCTAAATAGGTATCTCACTTTTATCACTAAAGCCTCCAGGGACCGTAAAAACTGCTGCAAAATTTATTGTAGCAATAAGAACCGACACAATTAACCATGGTTCAAAGTCGCGGTCGCAGTCGTGGCTTGTACCATTCCACATCAGTCTCGACATATCGGTCGCGATCTCGGCGAGACATATATTTAAAAATAATTTCTATTCTAAAAATTATAAATAATTATTCAAAATATAAAAAAAATATGCTAAACCCAAATAACCAAAAAAATTAGTAAAAAAAAATCTTTAGAATGTACTATTTTTTTTAAAAGTATTTTGTCACTTAATTCGACTTTTATGTAACATATGGATGGTTTTGAGGACCTAATCACACGTTTTAAATGGATTGAATCTTAATTCCTCCATATACTAGTATATACTAAAAATTAAAAATCAATCCACCAAAGATTAGGTACCTAACATAGTAATTGTGTTGGTCACAAACAGAAAATCATTAGTAAAATAAAATTACAAAAATTTAAATAGAGAGCCAAGCTCAAAAAAGTTAGCAGCTAATCCAACCCAATACAAGCCCAGACTCCCGTATTCAATATTGGGCCATGCCCCACTTGTTAAGTCAGTGAAAGAAGTTTTTTGTTTTTTGTTTTTTTTGTGTGTATGGATCCGGAAGCTTCTCCTCTCTATCAGCTAAAGTAGTGCCATGCCCCAATTGGTTTTTGTAAATTCGCCAGGCTCTGAACACTCATCCTCCCCATATTCTGGAATTTACATAAATAAAAAAAAATGAAAGAAAAAAATGTAAGACCCGGAAAGAATGATTTGGTGCCAAAGAAAGGGGAGAAGCTGCGGCGATGGTAGATAAGAAGATCGGAGCGACAATCGACGTCGAAATTGCTCGTCATCAAACTCGCGGGCAACGTTCGTGTTGAAAAGACATGATGGCGTGGAGGAAGCAGTTGGACCGAGAGGATTGAGAGAGCGGTTGAGAAGGCTAGATGAGAGCAGCCTCTTAAGAGCAAGTGATGAAGACATTTGATTATGATTTGAGTTAGCACTTGCTGCGAAAGGTTATTACCACTGAAGGGGGAGCAGGGCTCATAGCAGGGGATGATTAATGTCGGTAAGAGGACGTCGTCGTTTGCACTGGTTTTTCTTTTGTCCCGAGTTGACCCGGACGAGTCGGCAGCGAATCGACCGATCCTTTCCGACTCGGATGCAACTCGGTTCGAGTTGATCGAGTTCAGACGAGTTTTCGGCGAAACTCCCGTCTCCGAGTAGGATCGGAACGGTATCGGACCAGAGCTTGCCGTTCCGGTGATGACTCGGCCGAGTCATCTCCGACTCGGCCGAGTTTTCGAACCATGAAAAAACCTGGCATATAAAACTGTAGTTTAAAATGATTCTCCAGAGAATGAAAAGAAGCAAAAGTTCGGACAGCGGTTAAATCCCTAAACCATTAAATACTAAATCAGATCATTTTAACAAAGTTGCCAAGTTCAGAATAAAGTAGTCCCCAAAACATACTACATCAAAGAATTAGTAGTATAAATCTTTTGTCCCCAGTTATTAGAAAGGGAAAAAATCATATGCCTGATAAGATTCTAGACCTCAAGACTGACTTCAAAATCATAATACATTCAGTCTAGTGATAATTGCTTAATCAACTTTTACACCATTGTACTCAAGTTTTTAAAGAAATTCGAATGCCCACTTAAGATTGGATAATCTTTGCTACAATGTTGCAAATGGATGATACTACACCACTTACAAGAATAGATTATAGCTCCCATTATCTGCAGAGAAATAGACATCATCCCTAGATCTCTGAATGTGTAGGCAGAACCACTCCTGAAGGACTTCGGTTTTGTAGCCAAAAGATGTAAAGCAGTCTGTCCTTTTGCATTACGCTTGACAGCAAGGTCAGGACGTGATTCCACTATGCTAATTGCCAAACCTGATTGACACAATACAACGAAACATATAGAAAGCAATAAACTTCAAACGTTTGGCATGTAATTCAACACCATCCCATATACATATTCTATCAGTATAGCCCTAGATAAACGATTTTTTTTTTAACTTCCCTTCTCCCTCCCCTCTCTCCCGGGGCGCGGGGTGACAAAAGATAAGATCGCAGAATTCGATAAACTGAGAAATCGAGTTCGAATTTAGCAAGAAACTTGATTGCTTTTTGTCCAAGACTACCAAAGTTTTAGTACTTGACAGAGAAGCTTACTATAACATTCTCCAATTATAGCAGCATGAAGAATTGTGCATCCATCATTCCTCCTCATCATGCAATCACTATTAGACTTCTCCAGTAATGTTAAACTTCCTTCTTCCCACATGCAGCCATGGTTTGAAGTTCTGACTTGGCCGAGTTGTCACCGAATCAGAGGAGCCCGGTCCAAGACCGCTCCGAGTTGTATCCGAGTCGAAGATTCATGAAATATGTTGTTAGAGGCAATGTCAAGAAGTGTGCCTTAAGCCATGGTATGGTACGGGGTGCTGAAGCAGATTCCATTGCCATCTCTTGAGCCATCACGATGGAACAAAGCAAGGTGCAAGAACTGAGGAGTCAAAACCTTCGTTGATGCTGCACCAACCCTTTGAACCATAGGGTTTAGACCACAAGCTTGACATAGAAGGAGAGCCTCCATCTTGGTTGAGAAGAGAGAGAGTAGAGAAAGGAACAAAACTTGTACAATAGATTAGTCAAAACTTGATTCAATTGAGGAAGAAGGAGGATCTGTTTGGTGGGAGAAAAGGTGAGAGGACCTTTGCTTTGCTTTGTGTCTTGCAAATTCAAGTCCTCTTTTTTAAGCTGCAAACACCTAGACCTAAACAAAGAAGCATTTGCAATGTCACATGTTGTCACGTTCCGTGACCCGAGACATGGTGCCCTATACTACGCTAGAACACAAGGATAATCGAAGCAAACATAACCAATACAATCCCAACTTAATGGTAACACAATAATTCCCAAAAGAATGTCATCTCATTCATCAAGATAATCATCATCCATTTACAACTTCATTGCCCTATCACAAAATAATTGGGAAATACATGTATAACCCAGTCTATACCAAAAGCATAGTTATACATCAATAAACAAAAATAACCTCATTCACACCTATGCTAAACTATGACTATGAGGCCCAAAAATAATTCCAATCTCCTTTGACAAAATCATCACCTGCGAATTACAAGGATGGGGTGAGTGATAATTCACCCAGTAAGTAGTAAATGGTTTTTTTGTGGCTTGAGGATGTTACATATATACATATAGTTCTAACAAAACACATCAATGGTTCACATGATTCACAAACATACATGATCATTCATAAGCAATTTTCATTCATAAGCATAACACAATACAATGAGAGCACAAGTAGTTAGTGGACAATGACCTTGAATATCTAGTTGTTAACTACTACATGGTTAATACGGTTCGAATTCAACATTCACTTGAATTAGTTCGGTTCAAAGCTAACTTTCACTCGGTTTGTACGGTTCAAAGGTTATATCACAATACCATATTAAGGAACTAGTCTCGTCATTAGCCATTTCACATACTAGAGCTCAATTTGATAGTCATTCAAATAACATTTATCAATAAACCACTTATTCTCATTTCATAGAAAAAGCACAAAATATCCAAACTCAAGCCAATTGGTATAGAAATTATCATTTCCAAATAATAGGTTCGTCAAAAGACATTTCAAAAAGTAAAGAGATTCAAATACTATTTACCTTGATCGAAAGCTAGTTCAAATAGTCGGAGTAGGGATAATCACCATTGTCGCCTATAACACACAAATAACACTCAATTATAGTCTTACTCTATCAATAGACCTTAACTGAAGTCTAATTCTAGACTCTACACGCAAAATGAGCATAAAACTACAAGAGAAAATGATCTACGGTTGAATCCTACTGAGCCGCGCTCGCAGATTTCCAAAAACTCAGCCGCGACTCTCAGCAGAAGCCGTGCCACTGCCTTTGCCTTCACGGTTGGCTCCAGCCCCACCCGCAGCTCAGTCTCTAGAGACTAGTCCGCGGGCTCCGAGTTTTAAGCCGCGGTCAGGCTCATTTGGCCTCACCCAGCGGCTCGTCCATCAGAGACTTGCTGCGAGCGAGAGCTAGTCGAGCCTTGACTGCATCTCACCCACTAGCATGCACAGCTCGCTGCGAAAAAAGCTGCAACTGAGCCTTCACTCATATAAGCTTCAACCCATACCAATCCAACTTTAAATCCACATCAAAATGGCACAAAAATGCAACACCAAAGCAATAAAAGCGCAAGACATTTGCAATTCACATGCACAATCCACAATCATATATATTCTCCCAAAATCTGTAACTTACATTCATCACACAACCACCCTTAATTCACACACACGCACACACAACACACACTCAGAGGCATAAAATCCTAAAAGCCTCCCCAAAACACCAACCATCTACCCAAAGCATCTACTACTCTACCTAAACCAAATTCAAGAGAAGGAACTTGAACCTTGAGAGAAGACTTACCTTGGGAAACAACTTCAAAGCTCCTACCACTTGCCTCCTCTAGTGGACGAGAAAGGGAACCCTTAATGCCTTCTTCAATAATGGAGAAAGGATGGGTATTAGAGAGGGAAAAATGAGAGAGGAAATGAAGAAGAAAAATGAAGAAAAGCCTTAAGTCTTTTGGGGTAGGGAAATAATTCATCAAGAATTGCAACTAAGTCCATCATTTTCTACAAAACAAAAAATGACTCAAGAGTTCAATTTAGTACTTTGCCCATAGAGGGCCTTAATATCACACATGTAGCCTCAGGAAAGTAAACTAAGATTTATGGTTTAATTAGGACATGTCCCTTTGTACGGATAAGGCCAAATGGCACAAGTTGGTTTAACTACTAATTGCTATCTTTCAATAAATCAAGATTTCTGGTTTGGCATCTCTTAATGTGGAAGCAACTAAAGATGTGAGAGTTTGGCCTCTCTATATTATTTTGATTTTGTTCGTAATAGTATCGTTTTAAATGCTTAAAAATATATGTTGTTATTTATATCAATAAAATAATATATTTTAAAGATTTTCTTTACTAATTTTTTATTATTTTTGTTTAACTTTTTTTTTTATATTTTGAGTGATTATTTGTAATTTTTAAAATAGAAATTGTTTTAAAATATGCGTCTCGCTAAGACCGTAATCGATATACCAAGACCGATGTGAAACGTTTGGCGCTACGACCGCAACTTTGAACCATGCATGCAGCAGCCACGTAAAGCGGAGTTTCCCCCGAGTTATTGCTCTCAAAAACCGGATCTTTTTCTTGTGTTAACATGATCTCTGCAACTTCCTTTTGGCCAAATCTTGCAGCTTCATGCAATGCAGTGTCACCGCTGACATTCTTTATTTTAAGATATCCTTCTATCACAAGGTATTCGTGAAGAAGCATAGCGAAGGCAGCCACATTTCCATATATGGCCCGAAAATGTAGGACAGTATCACCAAGTTTATCAAGTGGTTGCATACCTTTTTCCCTCCAAAAACAGCGAAAAGTTTCTGGTGACAGTTATGTCCCCCGTACGACTGCTTTGTAAGCTGCAGAACTTTGGCTCAGATTTTTACTAATTCCGGAGCTTGCCATTTTCAAAATGTATGTAAAAATTCTTTCAAGGCCTTTATATAATAGCGCCATATCCAGTAAATATTCCATCTTTAGTAGTAAAACGTCTTACGCGCGCAATGCTAAAAGTGGTAATCTCCAGTGAAAAAAAAAATTGTGGAAATAACAAGCAAGGAATTACTCTAGTACCAAAGACAGGCATTTGATTAAAGCACTGAAAAGAAGAAGATTGCAATTATTGTGCTTCAAGAATCCCAAACATAAAAAAAACATTCCACCTCAAATTCAGTTTCATAGACCCAAAAGGCATTGCATTGTAACTATCAGCATCATCATAATTACCAAGATTGGAGAAACTGAAAAGAAGCTAGAATTTTGGTCTTCCACCAAACAGCAAGCTTGTGCTGCAATAATACTTTACTTTTACTCTCTTGACCTTGAAGGATTGATTAAAGGAATTGATTCAAATACGAGGCAGGAACAATTACGTGCCAAATGCCAAGAATAAAGTGCCTCGTAAACATTGTACTATCAAACTGACAGTGGAGATAAAAAAGAATCAAGCGGTTACTGCAATTTCCAGAAAAGAATTAATTTTATAAAGTTTGACTCCTATGTTACTTGTGAAACAATATTTTATACTGCTGCCATGCAAACATAAAGGACACATATTTTCATATTTTGACAACAAAAATTATATTCTGTTGACCTCCAAACTAATAATATCTTAACAATTGAAATAACCACATTTTGATTTTGGAAATTTCTGCTACAATTTAAAATCTTATGCAATAGAATCAGAATTGGAACGTTATTTTGGACTCTATAGGGGAACTATTTTACGATTATATCCTTTCCAATGCCAACAATAATAAACATAAAGAAAATTACATAAAAATAATGATTAACTCCAATCAAAAGGTCTTCGTCAAGGTCAGTAAGGCTCCTGTTAAAAGATTAAAAGAAAGAAAAAGATAGTGAAAGAGGGATGGGAAAAAAAAAAAGAAAAAGACCCATTCACATGTCATTTTAATTTACATTTTGGTAAAATTATCTGAATTTGGTTACTGGAATATTTATGCCATTCAATGATAATCCAATACTCTGAAATATTTGTTCAAATTAATAATCAAATACAAAGTAAAACTATTTAGCGGATTTACTGATTTCACATTTTCAATTAATCTTTTGCAGAAAATCTAATGTGGAACCATTATTTAGTCCAACAAGCAATCTAGCATTTATTATTGCTGACGTTTAGACAATATAAAAAGAAAAATGAAACCATCAGTATTTCACGGACAGGTAATGCTAACAATGGACTCATATAAATGTCATCCGACATGAAATTTTCCGCTAATTTGAATAATGGAAAAGATATCCAATCAATCTTATCATTTTACCAGCTCATATCCAAAAAAAAATTCTAGTGTATCAACCTTATCTTTAATTAAATTTATATATCATAGTTTTACAAAACTAATGTTTATTGAAAAATTTGCAACGTGTAAGTTAAGTTTTGTATATTTCCCGCATAAATTGATTTTTATTGCAACAAATAGAGGGAAAATTAAAACAACTTTTAAGTACTCTATATATCAAACAAGGGGTACGAAATGCGTGGTCCAACTCACAATTTCCCCTCTGCATTTCTTGCAAATTTAACATTGTCTAACATTTTGATATAATTATATAATATTTTAGTATGATTATTTAGCATAGTAGTGTAACTAATTTTTATGCCAAACGACGTCATTTTTTAAACTTGTTAATTCAATTTGTTCAGTTTATTTTTCATCTTTTTTATCAAGGTCGTAAATTTGTTTTAACTAACACTCGTGAGAGGCGCCATGACCATGAGAACATGGGATAATGATTTATCACCAACGTGTCATGATCGCTAGTCACTGTCGTTTCTCATTGCACGAGACAAGACCTTTTTATTGATAGATGCAGGCGAAGCATGATCTACCATTCTGCCCCTATTTAAATGTTCCTAAGCAAATGAAGATGCACGCACGCAGGCACCACTTTCGTTTGGCTGCCCTTTTTGTGGCCCCTCCTTTCGTCAATTCTTCTCTCACTTGCTTTCTCTGTGTTCCTCTCTTCCTCAGCAAAACCCAAAACCAAATTCTAGACAAATACTCCCTCGTTCCGTTGCTTAACATGATTGGCTTTCTAGTTTAGCTAAATTGAACGGTCCTTTTGTTCAATTTTTGAAAAGAGTGTACCAAGTTTGACACGTTATATTGTATCTATCTAATTTTCTTGTCTATTACGATTGTTTAGATTATTAGCCCTTAAAAATAGGTTTAAAAATAGATCGATGAATGAGGCACTAGCATTATAATCAATGGTAGTAAACAAGAAAATTGGACCGGTACAATTTGATACTTATTGAATTCGGTAACTAAGAAAATTCTTTTTTAAACTATTTCCTAATTTGTTAGTGAAAAAGTATTTATAACATCTAAATTCTCCAATGAATTTATCATGAGATCATGAATTCAATAGATATGGTCATCCCAAGAATGAAAAATTGGACAAAATAATATCCTATTGTAATTGTATTTAAACAACAAGATGGAATGAGGAAGAATATAAGAAAGAAAGGCAATAATAGCAACAAGGGGAATAAATGACAAGCAAAATTCCTTAACACACTTGTTCAAACCTTTTCAGTATGCATCACACTGAGCGAGCTTATGTTTCTTGTCCTCTATAAGAAGTTGAATGACGAATCACGTAGTACATATAATCGCAGACTAGATATGAGGTATCCATGATTACAAGAGTTATCAGAATACAATCAACTATGAGCCCTACATATAGAAGGGGCAAGTAGGTGCCATCCACAAGTGTCTCGACAACAAATGCTTGGCAACATGCCAAGATTGTGAAGCCCGCGGAGAACAACATGGCAAAAGTGGTGATCAGATACTTCATTGGCAAAGAAACATAAAAATCTTCAGTTCCAAATCTCAAAAAGATTATCGCAAGTAGAGTTCCCATGGTCAACAGAGCGTTGAATAGTCCTCCAGCTAACAAGAGCATTAACAAGTCGAATTCCCTATGTTGATTCTTGAGATAATTAGGTATGCCATTCTTATCATCAAAGCCTCCAGGGACAGTAAAAACTGCTGCAAAATTTATTGTAGCAATAAGAACAGACACAATTAACACATAATTGGCCATTTCTTTGGTAGTTTTTTCAGCCTCTTTCCGCATACTTTCATGATTTGCCTCGAATACTTGTGCGGCCGTCTTACCACTATAATTTTTTAGTTGCCAGAGATGTGGATAACAGTCGTATTTCACGCGCTGTGGAGCAAAAGATTAATTATAAGTAAGACAAAGATATTTGATAATTGAATAGCAAAGAGGCAGTCAATTGGTACCTTAAACCATAAGACATCCCACATCATCTGGTGTAACACAACAGGTGGAGTGCTAGGAGGGGATCCCAAGCTTCCTGCAAGATGTATAACGCTATTCCCTTCGAGATCAATATCACTTAGCAACCTGTCCTTGTGAATAATAATTTTCATTAAGTCGTCATACAAGAACCTATGTTTCTCCTCCACTACTATATGCAGTACATTCCTTCCATTTTCATCCAAGGTATATGCAGCTTCAGGGTAGACTCTGAGGATTTCCAGTACTACCTCGCTAATGCCAAGCCTCGCTGCTTGTATTAATGGATCTAGCACCCTATTTTTCTTTTGTGGAGAAATTCCAAACTGGTTGCCTTCAAAATCTTCGCTCTCTGTACGTACATAGTGGCTCCAATCTTCTCTTCTAATCAATCTTCTTGCAAGCATTTCCGCAACTGTATGCCTTTGCTTTGCATCATCAATTTCTTTCAACCAAGGATGACCTGAAGATAAAAAGCATAGTTAAGTAAAAGAATTAGAAGGGAGCAAGGCAAGCCAAATAGCAGTGAGAAACCAAATTCTTGAATTGTTGTTCATGAATATGTAACAAATTTATCCTAAGGGATTAGACGTGCTTGTAACTAGGAATTTGTGTTAGAAAACATTAAGCTTCAACTCCCAAAAGAAGAATCCGGGAAACAACATTTCTCAATAGATTCTGCTATCACTTGCATGAGTACATATAAATGGAGAAAAGAAGATGGTTTGTTTACTCAAGATAAACTTGGTAAAAGGAAATCTTTTCAATTTGGAAATGGGAGCTGAATTGTTTTGTTCTTCTGCACTGTTAATGGGTCCCAATTCCTTGTACAACTTCGGAATACCTGCCAGCAACAAAATAAAATGATCATCACTTGCAAAATTGTGAGAACTTTAAAGTCTGGCTTCGTACAGCATTTCGCAGGCTGCTTCAGTGTAAAAACCTGGCATATAAGCAGTTTAAATTGATTCTCCAAAAAGTGAAAGAAGCAATAGGTCTAACTTTAATAAGATCCATAAACCATTAAATACTGTATCAGACAAGTTTAACAAAGTTTCCAGGTTCGGCAGAAAGCAGTCCCCAAAACGTATTACATTAAAGAATTAACAGTATCAAAATTATCGCCCCCATTGTCAGGAATAGGAACAATCATATCCTTGATAAGATTCTAGAACTCAACACTGACTTCAAAATCATATTACATTCAACCTAGTGATAATGCCTAATCAACTTTTTACACTGTTGTAATTAAGTTTTTTAAGAAATTCGACTGCGCACTTAAGATTCGGAATTCTTAGCTAAAATATCGCAAATTAATGATACCGCAGCACTTACAAGAATAGGTTATAGCTTGTACTATCTGCAGGGGAATAGGCCTGCATCCTAGATCTTTGATCGTGTAGGGAGAACCACTCCCGAAGGACTCCGGTTTTTCAGCCAAAAGATGTAAAGTAGTCTTTCCTTTTGCATTACGTTTGCCAACAAGCTCAGGATGTGAATCCAATATGCTAATTGCCAAACCTGCTTGACACAATATTTTGTAACATATAGAAAGCACTAAACTTCACAGGTATGACATGTAATTCAAGACCATCCCATATGCATATTCCATCATTATAGCCCCAGACAAAGGATAAGATTGCAGAATCAGATGAACTGAGAAATAGAGTTCGAATTTAGCAAGAAACTTGACTGCTTTTTGTCCAATATATATACAAATGCATGTACGTATGTACACAAACAAAAACTACCAAAATTTTAGTACTTGACAGAGAAATTTACTGTAACATTCTCCAATTACAGCAGCATGAAGGATTGTGCACCCATCGTTCCTCCTCGTCATGCAATCGCTGTTAGACTTTTCCAGGAATGCGAAAACTTCCTTCTTCCCACATGCAGCGGCCACGAAAAGAGGAGTTTCCCCTAAGTTATTCGTCTCAAAAACCAGATTTTTTTCTGTCCTTAGCATGATCTCTGCAGCTTCCTTTTGGCCATATCTTGCAGCTTCATGCAATGCAGTGTCGCCATTGACATTCTTTATGTTGAGATGTCCACCTGTCACGTGGCATTCCTGAAGAAGTACTGTGAAGGCAGGCGCATTTCCAAGAATGGCCAGAAAATGGAGGACAGTATCGCCACGTTTATCTAGTGGTTTCACACCTTCTTCCCTCCAAAAACAGCGAATAGTTTCTAATGACGGTGTCCCCTCTAAGACTGCTCTATAAGCTGCAGAACTTTGCCTCAAATTTTTATTAATTCCTGAGCTTGCCATTTTGAGCATGTACGTAAAGCCCTAATAACACTGCCATATTCAGTAAATCTTGCATGTTTAATAATAAAACATCTTACATTCGCAATGCTAAAAGTCGTATGTACAGTTGAAAAAAGAATTGAGGAAATGCGAAGCAAGGAATTACTCTAGTGCCAAAGACAGGCATTAGTATAAAGCAATGAAAAGAAAAAGATTGCAATTATTCCCAACCATAAAAATTATTCCACTCCTATTCAGTTTCGGTAAACCCAAAAGGCATTGTAATAATCAGCATCATCTTATACCAAAATTGGAGAAACTGAAAAGAATCCAGAATATATTGGGTCCCCCACTAAACATCAAGCTTGTGGTGTAATAACGCTTTACTTTTACTGTCTTAAACTTGAAGGATCAATCAAAAAAATCGATTCGAATACAATGAAGGAACATTGTACGGTATTAAACTAACGGTGGAGCTACAAAAGGATCGAGCGGTTACTGCACTTTCCAGAAAAGAATTAATTTTAAAGAGTTTAACTCCTCCGATGTTGCTTGTCAAACAACATATTATACTACTACCATACTTACCTAATGAAAATTTACATTTTAACGACAAAAATAAATTATTCTCTTCCACCTCCAAACTCATAATATCTTAAGAATTGAAATATTCAAGTTTTGGTTTTAGAAATTTCTCCAACATATTAAAATCTTATGCGAGAGAATCAGAATTAAAGCGTTAGTTTGGACTCCATAAAAGAACTATTTCACGATTACACCGTCCCAATGTTAATAACATAAAGAAAGTTATAGAAAAATAGTGAACAACTCCAATCAAAAGCTCTGTAAAGCAGTAGTAAAGGTTACTTAGGCACCGGTTAAAAGATTAAAAAGAAAGGAAAAAAATGAAAGATATGGTGAAAAAAAAAAAGCAAAAAGCTACGCTACTCAGTGATAATTCATTACTCTTAAATATTTATTATTCAATCAAATACAAAGTAAAACTATTGAGTGGATTTACTTATTCTATATTTTCAAATTAAACTTTTGAAGAAAATCTAACGTGGAACAACTATTTAGTCCAACGAGCAATCGAGCATTTATTATTACTAACATTTAGACAACATAAAAGAAAAATAAAACCATACAGTGGATTGGATGTAATATTTATGCTTTAGATGCCAATACAAAAAAAAAAAAAAATGGTGAGTTGGAGGACCAAATTAAGAAATCAGAAAAACAAATAGTTGGACGACCTAACTGAACAGTACCTCACTTAATCATAAGGCTTATACTAAAATGAAAAAGGGTTCGAATTCATTTACCTCACCTCACAAGTACAAACTCGAGCAGTCTAGCAGTCTAGAAATAGAAGTAAAATAAGTTGTTTAACAGCACAAAACATTCCAATAAGCCTAAGCCGACCATCACGGGTATAAAAAGGCCTAGTGTTTCGTCCCTTTTTTCCTATTGGATTAAACAACTGTAGATATAATTATACATGTATATTTGTAATTGTCACGCCCCGTGACCGAAACGTGGCACATGCCATGCCCTAAGCTAAGCTAGGACACAAGACTAAATCAAAACAATTATCGTCTAATCATAACATAAGGCTCCAAAAATACCAAGATGCCCAAAAGAATCCATTTCATTCATCATCAAAAGATATACAACGTTCGTTACAATTCTCTTCCCCAATAACAAAAATAATTGAGAAGATATGTATAACCTAATCCATACAAAAATATAGCTATACATCAATGCTATAAAAAATAACCTCATACATGTCTACCCTAACTAAGACTATGAGGCCCAAAAATCATTCCAGTCACCTTCAATAAATTCATCACCTGCGGGGTTAAACAAAAGAGTGAGTGATATAATCACCCAGTAAGTAGTAAAGGTTCTCTTTGGGGCTTAAGTTTGTTATTCATATATAGATACATTTCCAAATCAAAATCAAAGTCATAGTCATCATAACATGTGGTCACGTTATAAATCATACATATTCAAACGTCACATAATGCAATTCAAAGAAAAAGAGAGCTCAAGTATTTAGTGGACACATGACCATGGAATTCCAGTTGTTAACTATAACCCGGTTAACACGGTTCAAAACCAGCTACAACCCGATTGGTCTGGTTCAAAACTAACTATAACCCGGTTAGCACGATTCAAAATTATTTGCTACAATTACTAATTTAAGAAACTAGTCCCGTCATATAGCCATTTCACATACAAGAGCTCAATCAAGTGTTCATTCACACAATTCATTAGACCACATAACTTATTTCATAGAAAATCAAAGTAATCAAACGTAAGCCCATTTATATAAGGGAAATATCATCCCATTCATTTCTCATCATTAAAAACATTTGCAAGGCAAAGAGAATCAATTGCTACTTACCTCACTCCAAGACTAATTTAGGTAATTCGAGTAGGGATAAAGTCCTTCGTCGCCTATAACACACAATAAACACCCAAATTATACTCTAATTCTATCAAAGAGACATAACCAAACTCAAATTCTACTCAAAAGACAAAAGAACAACTTCCCTAGAAAAAAAAAAATGATCCGCGCCCGCGGGTCGAGAAGCGTCCACCCGCTGCTCACAACAGGAAGTGAGCCGCGGGTGAACAGTGCTGAGCCACAGCCGGGACTCAGCCCGCGGCTCACACCCGCGGCTTGATCCGCGGTGCGGATCGTGCCGCGGATCAGCCCAGAAAGTTGGCTCGATCATCAACGGTTCCATCCGCGGCGCGGATGGGGCTGCGGATGGCACCAAAAACGAGCCAAAAACGACCTTCAATTGCTCAAAAACACCTCCAACACTAATCATCATCTTCTCACTCGATCCAAATAATAAGACAACCTCAAAATGATATAATAAGGTAAGAAAACACTATCTTAACATCATAAGCAACATATTTCATGAATCATTCTCAAAATCACACAAGATCTCCAAAAGTCTCATGTCCAATTCTTCAAATCTCTAACTCACCCACCTCACACATCCATTATAATTCACAAGCACTTACACTACCACAACCAAACATCAAATTAAGGGATAAAACCAACTAATGGCATCCAACCAAGAAACATTAACTACTCACTCTACCACCACATCACATAGCAAAACTAAGAAAAAAAATTAGCTTTGAGAAAAGAAATACCTTGGTTGAAAGAATCAAAGGGAATTGTTGCTTGCTTCCTTTGGAGAATGGTGGCCTTCAATGTTCTCTTCCAATGAGAGGGATGGAAAATCTTTAGAAAGTGAAAGAAAGAAGCCAAGGAGAAGAAGAATAGAAAATGGTGAGAAACCTAATTCATTTGGGGATAAAATCAAAATCATGAAATTTGCTAATTACTCCTCTAACTTTCTAAATATTACACAATCTCCGACTAAGGCCATTGACCAAAAGGTCCCTGGTATCACATTCTTCCCCTCTAATAAAAAGTTTCGACCTCGAAACTTACGTACCTTGTGAGTCGAATAAGGCGGGGTATTTTTTTTTCATTTCCTCTTCGAGCTCCTATGTCGACTTCACGGATGGGGTGGTTGGTCCATTGGACTTTGACATACGGAATCGTTCTCCTCCTTAGAACTTGATCCTTGCGGTCCACAATCCGAAGTGGTTCCTCGCCATAAGTCAAATCTTCCTGGATCGGTAGTAGCTCGTACTCAAGCACGTGACTAGGATCGGATACATACTTTCCAAGTTGGGAAACGTGGAAGACATTATGAACCTTGGATAAGGCCGGTGGCAAAGCTACTCGATACGCCAAATCTCCAACTCGGTCTAAGATCTCGAACGGTCCCACATATCTCGCACTTAGTTTTTCACTTTTACCAAACCGCATCACACCTTTGGTTGGGGAAACCTTGAGGTACACTTTCTCTCCTGATTGAAACTCCAAAGGTCGTCTCTTCAAATTTGCCCAACTTCGTTGCCGGTCTTGGGCCATCTTCATTCGGTCCCTCACTAATGTTAGTTTCTCCACGGTGGCTTGCACGAGTTCGGGTCCGGTGATTGTCTTCTCTCTAACTTCATCCCAGTACAACGGTGATCGACACTTGCGTCCGTACAATGCCTCAAACGGTGCCATCCCAATACTACTGTGGTAGCTGTTATTAGTAGGAGAACTCAATCAACACCAAGGAATCTTCCCAACTACCTCCAAAATCCATAACGCACTGCTCGAAGCATATCTTCTAAGGTCTGTATAGGGACTGTTCCGACTGTCTATCAGTTTGAGGATGATGCGCGGTGCTAAGGCTCAGTCGGGTACCCATTGCTTGTTGGAAGCTCTCCCAAAAGTGTGACGTGAACCGAGAATCCCGATCGGACACGATACTCACTGGCATCCCCGTGGTACCGAACAATACGATCCATGTAAAGATTAGCTCAAAGTATCCATAGGAGCCGTCGTTGTCATCGGTAGGAAGTGAGCGGACTTTGTCAACCGATCGACTGATCACCCAAATGGCATCATTCCCTCTCCTTGTCTTCGACAATTTGACTACAAAATCCATAATTATGTGTTCCCATTTCCACTCCGGTATCTCCAAAGGCTTCAACAAACCGGCGGGTCATTGATGTTCGGCCTTGATTTGTTGACACACAAGGCATTTAGACACATACTCCGCAATGTCTCTCTTCATTCCGCTTCCACCAATACAACTGCTTCAAATCCCGATACATCTTCGTGCTCTCGGGGTGAATCGAAAGTTTAGAAGAATGAGCCTCCGTCATGACCTCATTCCTCAATTCTTCTTCTTTGGGCACAACCAATCGATTTCTCATCCATATGCTACCATTTTCGTGCAAATAAAAATCGTGTAATTCTTCATTCCCAAGTCTTTCTTTGAGTTTCATCAAATCTTCATCTCTCCCTTGAGCTTTCTTAATTCTTGCTACTAACATCGGTTGAGCAATTAGAGCCGCTAATACATTTTGAGTAGACTTCACTACTTCCAAACTCAACTCGTCCATTTGTTTTGCTAACATTGCTGCCATGGTCCCCATACTCTTCCGATTTAAGGCATCCGCTACTTTGTTGGCTTTTCCTAGGATGATAACTGATAGTGAGGTCGTAGTCCTTCAATCACTCAAGCCATCTTCGTTGCCTCATGTTGAGCTCTTTCTGCGTGAACAAGTACTTCAAACTTTTATGATCGGTGAAGACTTCACACAGTTCTCCTATACAAATAGTGCCTCCAAATCTTTAAGGTAAACACCACGGCTGCTAGCTCTAAGTCATGAACCGGATAGTTTTGCTAGTAAGGCTTCAATTGGCGCGAAGCGTAGGCTATCACCCTCTCATTTTGCATCAGCACACATCCTAACCCGTTCTTCGAGGCATCACTGTAGATGACGAAATTGCCCAATTCCGAAGGTAGCGTGAGAACCGGAGCCGATACTAATTTGTTTTTCAACTCTTGGAAGCTTTCCTCGCACTTGGAAGTCCATTTGAACTTTACTCGTTTTTGGGTCAAACGAAGTCAATGGCATTGCGATAGAAGAGAATCCCTCTACGAACTTCCGATAGTAACCCGCCAAACCCAAGAAACTTCGCACTTCTACTACATTGGTTGGTCGAGACCAATCCACAATTGCTTCAATCGTCCGGGGATCTACCGAAACTCCTTCTTCCGAAATCACGTGTCCCAAGAAAGAGACACTTTTGAGCCAAAACTCACACTTGTTTAACTTGGCGTAGAGCTGTTCATGCTTTAGGATTTGCAAAGCCTCTCTTAGATGATTTTCGTGGTCCACTTCACTTTAGAGAGTACACCAAAATGTCGTCTATGAACACCACAATAAATCTGTCCAACTGCTCCTTAAACACCCTGTTCATCAAATCCTATAAAAGCAGTAGGGGCATTGGTTAGTCCAAAAGGCATAACGAGAAACTCATAATGCCCATACCTGGTTCGGAAATGCGCTCTTAGGGATATCCTCCAGTTTAATTCTCAACTGATGATATCTCGAGCGAAGGTCGATCTTAGAGAACACTCTAACCCCCTTCAATTGGTCGAATAGATCGTCTATTCAGGGTAGAGGATACTTGTTCTTCACAGTGATCTTGTTAAGCTCCCAGTAGTCGATGCACAACCGCATACTACCATCTTTCTTCTTCACGAACAAGAACCGGAGCACCCCAAGGCGACACACTCGGTCGGATCAGTTTCTTGTCCAATAACTCTTGAAGTTGGACCTTGAGCTCTCTCAACTCCACCGGAGCCATACGATAAGGTGTCCTTGGAAATGGGCTCCACACCAGGGCACCAAATTGATTTCAAAATCAATCTCTCTCTTTGGAGGTAACCCTAGCAATTCTTCTGGGAATATTTCAGGAAACTCTCTCACTACAGGGATATCCTCCAACTTTAATTCATTCTTCTTATTCACGTCCACCACGTAAGTTAAGAAACAATCATACCCTTTCCTAATGGCTTTGAAGGTTTGAAGAGCAGATAGAATAGGTAAGGATTTCTCCTTCCCCGGCTTTCGAGTACACCCCTGAAAGGTAAAGAGAGGGGCATTTGGAATACAGAAGTCTACTCTTTTTCCCCGACAATCTACGTAGGCATAGTTATCCGACAATCAATCCATGCCTAGGATTACGTCAAAACCGCTCATATTCAATCGTACCAAGTCAGTTTTGAATTCTCTTTCTCCCAAATCTAACACACATCCCTTATACACAAAACTTGAAATTAACACCTTCCCTCCCGAAGTCTCTACTCTATAAGCCTCATCTAATATGCATGGTGAAACATTCAATAAAAGAGGAAATTTCTTGGAAACAAAGGAATGGCATGCCGCACAATCGAATAATGTATAAGTTGGGAGGGAGTTTACTGTCACTATACATGTCACCACATCCTCCGATCCCTCGGCCTCGGACGGAGTCATAGCATACACCTTTGAATTTGCCGGCGCACGATTGACATTGCTAGATGCCGGTGTCCCTTGCTTGTTGCGCCTCCCACGGGCTTATGGCTCGCTTGACTTGCCGTAGACCGAACTTGATTGGAATTGACTTGACTTGCATTGGAGTTGATAGGGCTTGCGGTGGCTTGTTTCGAGGTTTGGGCAATGGCTCACTCGGTGCCAGAACTACCCACATCCGAAGCATGCCCCAGATTTCCATCTACACTCCCCTGAGTGTACCTTTGAGCACACTGCACATTGCTTGGCTGTCCCGAAAAAACTACGCTTCATCGGTAGCATTTGCGTAGAGCCACTTGATTGAGAGCCCGTTGGTCTAAGGCACATTGCCTTGACGGGGTGGCCTTGCCGCTTGGAACGATTGTCCTCCACTTAGATGAGGTCCTTGGATTTGGAACGGCTTGGACCTTTGTCTCGTTTCTGCATCCTTTCTCCAGATGTCTTACTCCGCATCTAAACTTGCCTCATACATTTGGTTACACGAAGCGTAGAAGTTGCCGGAGATCTTGGATTGAATCCTACCATTCAATCCACCTTTAAAGGACACCATCTTGACGATCTCATCCGCCATCACCGAAGGAACAAAACGTCCTAATGAAAGGAAAGTGGAATAGTACTCCGCTACGGGCGATGATCCTTGTTTCAATGAGTTGAATTGTTGAATCTTTTGAATTAGAATGGCCGGCGGGAAGTAGTGTTGGAGAAAAACTCGCTTAAAGTCTTCCCAAGTCAAATCACGATCGGTGGAGATTAGAGTCATAGACACACCGTCCCACCACTTTTCGGCCTCACCCACGAGGAAGGAGACCACCACTTGAGGCCGAATGTGGTCCGGTAGTTGCATTGTTTGAAACTTTTTCTCCACTTGGGAAAGCCATCTCTCGACCACATCGGGATTTGGACCCCCGTCAAAGGTGGGGATGTTCACTTTGCTTAGCTCTTTGAAGTGGTAGCGTAAGCTACCCCGGTCTTCTTATTGAACCGCCCTAGTTCCTCCTTGTTGACGTTGGTACTCTTGAAAACCGTGGAGGAATTGATAGGCGACCGCTAAAATCGTAGGATCCAATTGAGGCGGTGAAGGAGGATCCTCATTCCTTGGTCGTGAGGGAGGGGTCACACGAGATGTTCCCTCCTCCCGAGGTCTCCGGGAGGTCCGGCGGGCTGTCCGCCATAAAGCTTCCAATAGGCACATTGAGGCCTTCATCTTCTTCTTTGTTCTCTTCCCCTTCAGAGCCAAGGTCTTCCACCGAAGGCTCGGTGTCATCCACTACTCGCTTGCCGATGCCCTCTAAGTGAACCTCCAATCTTTGTTTTCATCGAGGTGGCATTCTGAACAAAAACACGTGTTAGAAACATATCAACCTCAATGACATCTAACACTAGCGTTATTAAGGACAACACCCAAGAAAACATCCACTAGATCAACTCTAGACATTTTATCCATTTCACACCTAAGGTAGCCCACAAGGTTCAAACCTAAGCTCTGATACCACTAAAAATGTAACGCCCCGTGCTCGAGACGTGGCACCCGCCATGCCCTAAGCTAAGTTAGGACACAAGGCTAAATCAAAACAATTATCGTTTAATCATAACATAAGGTTCCAAATATACCAAGATGCTCAAAAGAATCCATTTCATTCATCATCAAAAGATATACAACGTTCATTACAATTCTCTTCCCCAATAACAAAAATAATTGGGAAGATATGTATAACCTAATCCATACAAAAATATGACTATACATCAATGCTATCAAAAATAACCTCATACATGTCTACCCTAACTAAGACTATGAGGCCCAAAAATCATTCCAATCACCGTCACACGAGATGTTCCCTCCTCCCGAGGTCTCCGGGAGGTCCGGCGGGCGTCCACCATAAAGCTTCCAATAGGCACATTGAGGCCTTCATCTTCTTCTTTGTTCTCTTCCCCTTCAGAACCAAGGTCTTCCACCGAAGGCTCGATGTCATCCACTACTCGCTTGCCGATGCCCTCTAAGTGAACCTCCAATCTTTGTTTTCATCGAGGTGGCATTCTGAACAAAACACGTGTTAGAAACATATCAACCTCAATGACATCTAACACTAGCGTTATTAAGGACAACACCCAAGAAAACATCCACTAGATCAACTCTAGACATTTTATCCATTTCACACCTAAGGTAGCCCACAAGGTTCAAACTTAAGCTCTGATACCACTAAAAATGTAACGCCCCGTGCTCGAGACGTGGCACCCGCCATGCCCTAGGCTAAGTTAGGACACAAGGCTAAATCAAAACAATTATCGTCTAATCATAACATAAGGCTCCAAAAATACCAAGATGCCCAAAAGAATCCATTTCATTCATCATCAAAAGATATACAACGTTCATTACAATTCTCTTCCCCAATAACAAAAATAATTGGGAAGATATGTATAACCTAATCCATACAAAAATATGGCTATACATCAATGCTATAAAAAATAACCTCATACATGTCTACCCTAACTAAGACTATGAGGCCCAAAAATCATTCCAGTCACCTTCAACAAATTCATCACCTGCGGGGTTAAACAAAAGAGGTGAGTGATATAATCACCCAGTAAGTAGTAAAGGTTCTCTTTGGGGCTTAAGTTTGTTATTCATACATAGGTACATTTCCAAATCAAAATCAAAGTCATAGCCATCATAACATGTGGTCACGTTATAAATCATACATATTCAAACGTCACATAATGCAATTCAAAGAAAAAGAGAGCTCAAGTAGTTAGTGGACACATGACCCTGGAATTCCAGTTGTTAACTATAACCCGGTTAACGCGGTTCAAAACCAACTACAACCCGGTTGGTCCGGTTCAAAACTAACTATAACCCGGTTAGCACGGTTCAAATTATTTGCTACAATTACTAATTTAAGGAACTAGTCCCGTCATATAGCCATTTCACATACAAGAGCTCAATCAAGTATTCATTCAAACAATTCATTAGACCACATAACTTATTTCATAGAAAACCAAAGTAATCAAACAGTAAGCCCATTTATATAAGGAAAATATCATCCCATTCATTTCTCATCATTAAAAGCATTTGCAAAGCAAAGAGAATCAATTGCTACTTACCTCACTCCAAGACTAATTTAGGTAGTCCGAGTAGGGATAAAGTCCTTCGTCGCCTATAACACACAATAAACACCCAAATTATACTCTAATTCTATCAAAGAGACATAACCAAACTCAAATTCTACTCAAAAGACAAAAGAACAACTTCCCTAGAAAACAAAATGATCCGCGCTCGCGGGTCGAGGAGCGTCCACCCGCGGCTCACAACAGGAAGTGAGCCGCGGGTGAACAGTGCTGAGCCGTGGCCGCGGCTCAACCCGCGGCTTGATCCGCGGCGCGGATCGTGCAGCGGATCAGCCCAGAAAGTTGGCTCGATCATCCGCGGTTCCATCCGCGGCGCGGATGGGGCCGCGGATGGCACCAGAAACGAGCCAAAAACGACCTGCAACTGCTCAAAAACACCTCCAACACTATTTCATCATCTTCTCACTCGATCCAAACAACAAGACAACCTCAAAATGACATAATAAGATAAGAAAACACTATCTTAACATCATAAGCAACATATTTCATGAATCATTCTCAAAATCACACAAGATCTCCAAAAGTCTCATACCCAATTCTTCAAATCTCTAACTCACCCACCTCACACATCCATTATAACTCACAAGCACTTACACTACCACAACCAAAGCATCAAGTTAAGGATAAAACCAACTAATGGCATCCAACCAAGAAACATTAACTACTCACTCTACCACCACATCACATAGCAAAACTAAGAAAAGAAATTAGCTTTGAGAAAAGAAATACCTTGGTTGAAAGAATCAAAGGGATTGTTGCTTGCTTCCATTGGAGAATGGTGGCCTTCAATGTTCTCTTCCAATGGGAGGGATGGAAATCTTTAGAAAGTGAAAGAAAGAAGCCAAGGAGAAGAAGAATAGAAAATGGTGAGAAACCTAATTCATTTGAGGATAAAATCAAAATCATGAAATTTGCTAATTAGTCCTCTAACTTTCTAAATATTACACAATCTCCCACTAAGGCCATTGACCAAAAGGTCCCTGGTATCACAATAATTGTGTGTATTAATGAGTTACTTATTAAAAAAAATCAATATTGTTCAGTAAAAAATGGTGTGTAATTTGCCATGGGCTAAAATCTTCAAGACCACCCAAGTATCCTAAGTGAAACCCCTACCTCGTTGAAAAAGAAAAAAAAAAATGACTCCACCGCCACCTTCAAACCATCCCAAGTGGTACTAGATTCGACTACAAATTCAATCTTAGCAAACCCGAAAGGCATCACAATTCCTCTTTCACAGTTTCATTTTCTCTGGACAAAAAAAGCTCTAACATTAGTCCACCAATTCAACCCACAAATCCCAGTAGAGCAACCTATAACACCGCCTAGTTCTTGTACTTCTGTAATCTTATAATCTTAGGGCCCTTCATGGGCATATTAGTAAATTGGACCACTTGGGTCACTTAGTGAATTGTGAAAAACTTTGAAGGGCTTGATTGCAAAAATTCCAAACTTGATTTTTTCCCCAAAAAGACTAGGGCTTGTCTTCCTTCTTCATTTTCCCTTCTTCTCTTTGTAAGCTTCCTTTTCTTTCCTCTCCCTAAATCTACTTCTATATTGCTTAAAGGAGGTGGTTAAGGATTTAACCCTCAAGGGGAGACAAATAGTGAAAATCTTGAAGAATCTACCTAAGGTAATTGCTCTTAAAGCCATTCTTGTTTCCTTGCTTTTGGTTTATACCAGAATCTAGTAGGTTAGTAGATAATTGGGGAGCTTTGGATTGTTTATGTCATCTAGATCTTGTATCTTGAGTTCTTGGTGTGTGTGTGTGTGTAGTGTGACTTCTTGGCATGGCTGAAATATGGGTTTGGATCTTTGAGGACAATGTGTGATTCATAATTCATGTTGTGTAGGGCGTTAATGTAGTGATTCTTTGTCATATTATTGTCATCTTGAAGTTGTTTTGGTGTTTGGTTCGAGCTAGACGAGGGTGAATAGTATTGGGTGTGAGTTCTTGGTGTTGCAACTTGTTTCTGAGCTTTTTCTGGAGCCATCCGCGATCCGCGCCGCGGATGGAGCCGCAACTAGCTTGGCTTAGTTGCTGTCTTGACCCGCGGCATCATCCGCGCCGTGGGTCAGTCCGCGACTAGGTGGCCGCAGCCTCTAACTTGACCTGCGACGTCATCCGTGACTGCGGGTTAGTTCGCGGCCAATCACTGTTTGTGAGCCGCAGTGTGAGCTGCGCTGCATATCACAACAATCTTACTTCTTTTGCTTCGTTTTGCATTTTAGGCTAGATGTGAGCCTTGACGATGAATTCTTTGGTAGAATTAGTGTATGATTAAGTGTTTATTTGTGTGTTATAGGCGACGACGGCATATACCTCTACTCGGATTACTTGAACTAGTCTTTATTCAAGGTAAGTAGTACTTGTATCTCTTTGCCATTTGAAAAGTATTTTGAAAACCTACATGTTTTGAATTGTTAGTTTACATATAATTGGGCTTGAGTTTGGATATATGTTGATTTCATTGTAAATTGATACATGTGGTCTAATCGTTATGTAAATGACTTTGGATTTGAGCTCTTATATGTGAAATAGATTATGACGGGACTAGTTCCTTATCTTTGGTATTTGTAGTAAAACTTTTGAACCGTACTAACCGGGTGATAGTTAGTTTTGAACTGAACCAACCGAGTGAAAGTTGGTTTCGAACCGTGTTAACCGAGTAGTAGTTAACAACTGAATATCTAGGGTCATTTATCCACTAACTACTTGAGCTCCTACTCAATTGATCTATGTTATGTTTTGAAATTGTAATTGTTTATGAATTGACCACATATCTTATGAATGATGATGAACTTTGATTTTTGAATTGAAAACTATCTATGTATGTGTAACAAGTTAAAGCCCCAAAAAGAACTTTTGCTACTTACTTGGATGATTTTATCACTCACCCCAATCTTTGACTTCACAGGATATGATTTTGTAGAGGAGGATTGGCAGGACTTTTGGGCCTCATAGTTTATAGCCTAGCATAGACTTTGATGAGGTTATTTTGTTCATTGGTGTATAGCCATATTTTGGTATAGGATTAGGTTATATATGTACTCCCCAAGTTATTTTTGTGATGGGGTGATGGAAATGTAAATGAATAGCATATATTTTGGAATGAATGGAATGACATTCTCTTGGGCCATTGTTGTTATTGTATTAAGTTATGGTTGATTGTCTTATGTTTCATATCGATTAGCCTTGTGTTTTAGTGTAGTTTAGGGCATGGTGGGTGCCACGTCTCGAGTCGCAGGGCGTGACAACTCTAATGAGTCTTCTGCCGAGTTTGGCTTGGCTGTCGGTAACAAAACCTGAAATGCCTCTTAATGTAACGGAAATATTTCTTTTTTTCTAAATTTGTTAATTAATAAAAAAACCTGCCTGAATTTTTATGTACCAAAGGCTTTAAGTAGTAATGTTTGTCCTGGAAGAATAATTAAGCATTCACTTTGATTTAAAGAAAACAAAAAAAAAATAGATGACTAAAATAAAAATTAGGTCGTTATTGCCTTGTTGGAATTTATCGGCCACTGGTCCATTAATAACCAAGGGATATGGTCTGATCTAAGTGTACTACTTTGTCTTAGTTCAAATTGATTTTATGAGGAAGGTATGTTGTGAGGACTTGTGAAGCTGAAAAGACCTTCCCTTATATGTGTTTAATATGACAATTATGAGGGTATTATTTGCACAGTCAACTGGTGCAATTCCAACAAGTAAAACATTTAGGAGCAAATCATCAAGAATGATTGGATCATTCTTAGCCACTTTACTTTTAGAAATCATTATCTTAGTTTTTGCAGTATTTTTTATCAGTTCATAATGCCACACATGAAGTGCTTAAAAAAATATTTACCATAAAAAAGTGTGAAAAAATATTTTTAGCTGTACTTCTTAAAAATCATGCATTTTTTTTTTTGAAACAAGAGTAAGATTCTAATTGATACAAGGGGAAAAAAAAACTCTCAACATTATAAAATAGTCACATTATTGTCCAATTCAAATGCCGGTTAAAACTTTTAGCATTATGATTTACAAATTAAAATCATTCTCTCTTGGTTTATAGATTTCCAGTGACAGACAACATACTAATTACCCTTGAGTTCCTCGAGTTATAGTTAAAAAAAAAAAAATTGCTTTGCATGAAGGGAAGCGAATAGATTTAGGCAAATCTATAAGTTTGTAAATGGTGAGTTAGTGTGAAATCACTCTTATAAATTTTAACATTTAAAAGTCACAGCTATTACTGTTAACCACGTATTCATATGTTCAACCTAATCTTTAGTTTATTCGCACCTTTCTTTCTCACTAAGAGCTTAGAATACAGCTTCATTAAGGTTATGGGTTACGGGCAAGGGCACTTACTTTGTTAAAGATTTGAAACTTTCTCGAACTTCAGTTTTTATTTCATCCAAACAAGCAGCTAAGTTTACATTTATTTCTATATAAATTTTTGGTAGAGACTCTCTTGGTTTAGTGCTCATAGTGACTATTTTGGTCTTTTGTTTTGCTACTGCTCTACTTCTATAGTGATTCATTCTACCTTTCTTCAAATTTTAGGCCAAGCTAGAGAACTGTATAAGACTTAACAATATTTAGCTAAATTTTTAATTTCTTTTTTTTGTTGTTAACATTTGATGTTGAATAGGATACTTCTTAATAAGTTAACTGAGAATATAATAGTGTTCTATTTGGATTTTGTCGAGTGCATCCAAATAATTTATTTATCATGTCAATTTCAAATTTAAGCAAATAGTATGTACTTCTCGTTGGCTACAATGGGAATCAATTTCACAGAAAAATTGTTTGTTACAATTGAGTATTTTAATTGGAACCGTCTATTTAAATTTTCATTTATTTGAAGTTCTTCTGCTTGTTAATATTAGTATAAACAAATAGCGAAAGAAAAGAACAATAGTAGCCTTTTGCCTCTAATAAATTCTTACCCTCATGGATTCCCCGGTTCCTAACTTAATTCCTTGAGTTAATTCAGTAATTTCTCTAAATAAATTCTATAGTATCACTGTCGAGACTACCCCTATTGTGACGATGCTTTGCCTTCATTTTTCCTCTTTATTAATACTCATTCGATTATTTTAGAATGACAAGATAAAGAATTTTTGTGAAATTGGAGACATTAGATTTCGCAGAAAAATCAAGGATGACAACTTAGGAACAAATAATATTATTTATCAACCGTAGTCGATTGTAAGATAAAAGTAGAATGTCAAAAGTACATATAAATGACTAAGCTACGCAAAGAAAACTTTGGACAAAAATTAAACCAGATAGGAACTTTGATGCTAATAAATAGGAACTTTTGAGGATCGTGTAGAGGAGACGAGGAAGATTTCACAGATTGTTAGGATACAACAAAAGAACAATAGTGTAATGTCTTTATCGATTTTTGCTATGTATCTTAAGAAATTTTCCCTAAATCTCTTCTTTTTGGTTAGTATCTACATCTATTCCTCTTATGCTTTGAATTTCTCAATCATTACTTATGTAGTGTTCTATTAATATATTTTGAATGTCTTACAAATATTTAAATGGACACTCACTAAGCAAAATATAAAACTAAGTTTGAGTAGTTCATTTAGAGATTGTTACCTTGAGTTTTAAATTATAAAAATATATTTTTGGACTTTCCATTTTTATCCAGAACTCGCATGATTTAACAAAATTAATAGATTATCCCTACAGTTTGATAACCTACATTTAACCTCTTCATGTTTTAGATTTTTATTTTTCAAAAAACAAATGAAAAATGCAAGAAATAAAAGATTTAAAGAAGTAATTATAGATTTTTTTAATATTTAAATTGTAATTTCTACTCTTTCTTACTTATACATATGCAAGAGGATGGCTATTAATTTTTGTATATTTCCATTACAATAAGTTATTTCTATCAAATTTTCAAAGAAGTCCAAACTATACGGGGTAATGTGTAGGTTTCTAAAACATAAAGGGATAATTTATATAGAAACCAAAGCACATACGAATTCTATGTAATTTAGCACTTCTTCCTCGATTTTATATTCTTATATGTATGTGCTTGATTTAACTTGGTACTTTAACCAAAAATAAATAATACCTTTCAAAAAGTAGATTACTATAATAAGAAAAATCATATATTATCGCCTCAGCCTAAAATAAATACACTAAAGGAGAACAAATGAAAATTTTCTCATGAGACGTTCTAATGGGGTTTGAAAATATGGACATTCTATGAATGTATAAGTTATTCTAAGACTATTGATTAAATATTATTAGTCCTGCGTACGAATGCATAATAGTTGAAACAATTTTTTTTTTTTTTTACCAAAAGCACTAGCATGAAAAGAATGGTTTACTTTTCTATGGTATTCAAGGGTAGTTTTAAAGTGGTTTAACATAGAAGGAGGAAAAAAAACAATTGATTTATTTCTTTAGTTTACATTGATAGTAGGAACATAATTAGCCTAGGACTTATGGCTAGTTTGGGAGTTGAGGATAGAAAAGAAAAGAAGAGAAAAGATTAGTTAAAAAGAAAGAAAAGAAAGGAAGGAATGGAAGGAAAGGAAAGGAAAGGATGCAAGTTTTTTTCTAAATTGTTTGGAAGTTTAAGAAATAGAAGGGATTTATTGGGTAATAAAATTTCTTGTATCACATCTTTAAGGACAATATTGTCGTTTTGAAAAATTTACTCAAGTTTCCTTACTTTCCTTCCTTTTTCCGGCCAATTTTGGAAGGAAAATTTGTGGGAAAATTACTTCAGCATCTTTCCTTCCATTTCCTTCCTTTTCTTTTCCTTTATTTCCCACTTAAACTCCCAAGCCAAAGGAAAATAATTTCCTTCTCTAGAATCCTTTCTTTGTTTTCCCTTTCCCTCCTCCCAAACTAGCAATTAATGAAAGACTGAAGCTAACACTGGATACCAACAAAATGCCTAAATTTGTAAGTTTTTAATGGTTTATTGACCCATTTAATAAATAAGTTAATTGAGTTTGGAAATTGTTACATAGATAGATATAGACTAGAGTCCATTTTAGTTGTTTGCCTAATATATATTCATATTTAACATAGAGTTGGTTTTTAGTAAAGTTTTGAAATCGATATCACTATTAAATCTAAATAGGTTACTCATGAACCTAGGTATTATAAGATTGTATATAAGTAAAAACTCCCTCATGGAAAGAAAGCTAATTTTTTTTATAATATTGCAAGATTTTAAATATCTTGGATGTGCTTATAATTTAGTCATAACTTTAGGCATCACACATTTAAAACCATTAAACAACCATCACTGAACATACCTTGGCAACAAGTTTTTGTACTTATAATTTAGTCATGACTCCAAATATCACACATTGAAACCAACAAATTAGGTATCCAATGAACATTCATTTATAACAAGTTGATCTATAAATTCCACATGTATACTAATTTATTTATTATCTTTATTGTCCTTGTAGTTATAGCATATCTTACTAGTATATAAAAACCAATTGAGTAACTATTCATACCTCTCACATTGTGCCACGTGTCACATTTCTTTTTTTTTTTTTTTTTGCTAGCTGGGTTGATTTTATCTTTCCATTTTTTGGGCCTTTTGACTGCTGTGAAGACGGGTGGTTTATAGGGCTTCCATGAGTCTTGTTTGGGTTGATTTGCATCATTTAAAATAGCTACGTTTTTAACTCTATTTGGTCTTTTCAACACAGTATAATCACAGCTACAAGTACGGAGAAAAACTAACGGGTAAAAACTAGCTTTTTTGAGAGGAAAAAAAAAAAGATGAGAGGGAAGACAATACCTTCAAAAAGTGAAAATTTTCGCTGGCTCTCCGTCACCCTTTTGATTTTGGTTTGTTAAGATTGACTGATTTTTATCTGTTAGATTGCACCAAATCTTCTGATTTTTTGCTAGATGCAATCTTTTCTTCCTTATTTTTGGTCTGATTGTCCTTTCTTCTAAATTTTTAATGTGATTGCCTGATTTTTATCCATTGGATTGCACCAAATCTCTTGATTTTCTACTGCTAGATATAGTCTTTGCTTCCTGATATTTGATCTGATTTGATGGGTCTCACTACTCGTGGAAGAAATTCGAGGCTGGCTTCTTCTTCCATATTTCAATACGCTCTCTTCTTCTGTAAAATTGATAATTTTTTCTGCTCTGCAGTCATTTGTATTGCATTTTTTCCCTTTCTAATTATTGCTCAGGTCATAGATTTATTTATTTCTTTGGTTTTTTTCAAGGTTCAGTTCAGTTCCCTTCTTCATAACCAAGGTATTTCGTTTATTTGTTGATTTTTTTAAGAGTGTTTTGTACTTATTTTTTAGTTGTACATCATATTGATACAAATCTACTGACCGTTTAACTTTTTCGTTTTTTAAGATCAAGATTCTGCAATGTGCTCTATTTGGTCATATAAATTGTACATCTTATTTCTTTACGAATGTTTTGTACATATCAAGTTATTTATGTGATAGGATATTGATTCTGCAATATGCTCTACATGGTCCATATGATTGCATGCTTTCAAAACTTGGTTCTTGATTGCTATTGACATCCATAATTTTTGCCAAGTGTATTTACAATTTTGGAGTCTTCTGCCAAAGTACTTGACTTCCTTCTCTTTGATGTCATCAAGGTCTCAACCTAATTTCGTAAGGAGAAAGTAGACTTGGAGTATAGCTTACTCTCTGTGGCTTTCGTTTCTTTCTTTTAGGATTTTTTGGGCTTGACTTATTATAGATGCGAGTACCTTTGGTTTTGATCATATTTTTTAGATGAAAATTTCCATTTAGGGGTTTTTAATTTGTTAGATTCTTTTTATGGGTTCATTTGCTTTCTCATTGGGTTTCATGATTGGAGTAAATATCCGGTTGTTAGGGTGTTCTTTTTATCTCTTATCATTTATAGAAGTCACAACATTACATAGAGGAATTAATGAAGTCTTATGATACTATTTTTTTCCCTTTCAAATTTGGAATTTAGTTGCAGAATTTGTTCCATACAATGTCAATTATGATGTACTGCACCAAAGAAAGAAAATTATTATTTCATTCTTCATATTTATATCTTTTTTTTTGTTGTTGTATTATATGTATAGACCCTATTGCTAAGCATTGGAATTGATTTTGATTTTAGGTGGCTCGATCAAATAGGTTCTATGTGTCATGGAGAGAAAATCCCAATATTGAATTTGTAAGATGAAGGTAATACATTGCTACAGATTCTGTGTCCTCTTTTCTTTGGATTTCTTTATGTGCTTTTTCATGATGTCAGATGGTTGGAAGATGAATTGTAGGCACTATACTGCTAAGGATTTTGAATTGTAGGCACTATATTGCTAAGGATTTTGTGGTTTAGGCATCTTGTAATTAGTATTGGATATTGTGGTGTTTCATCATTTGATTAATGAAAGTGGTCTGTTTTTCTATCATTATAACCTGTGATTATTTTTGCTAAATTATAGTGAACTTCATAGACTATGGCTTCAACATTACAAAAAACGACTTTCACTAACTTCCTTTCTTGGTGGATGTTGTTTAGCTTAGAAAAATTAGAGAAGGATTTACTTTGTGTTTGCCTATTGCACAGTTGGATGCCATATCCACTGCCTACGTGCATGTATGAAAAAATAGCTTTGAGTTGAAAAGGACTGAATTAGGAAACAATACCCATTTGAGTTGAAAAATAATAATTGTTATGGTCACCTTGCTAGAGAAGGATAGATGTGTAATTCTGATTTCTATTTAGCAAAATATATAACTGATCATAGTCCCCATATCAAAAATATACTATTTGATACTGGAAGGATGCAACTCATACGATGTTTAGATATATGGGTACATGACTTGAGCTATTAGCTAGGCTTTGTCAGCAAATTTGAGTTAATCAGTGAATACATTGGAAGTCAACTTAGGTTTGCATTTATCTTCGGAACATTCAAGTTGTTGTGCTTTAAGTGTTTCCTAAATAAAGGAGATTAAAAATATCTGTCTTGCGCAGCAATTTATTTATTTTTTATGTCTTTATGAAGGTGCTAAGATGAGGTGACCGCTTAAGGCATTTTACAATTTATTTTGCATTGCATTTATGTGATACCTGCATATTTCTAGAGAAAAAAATGGACATAGGTTTCCATATTGACAGAATTGTGTTTCTCCTATGGGAGTTTTGCAATCATGGATGTTGCTAGTGCTGAATATTCTGGCTTTTTAGATGGACAACTTGTTTTAGTCAAGCAATTGTTGTTCAAGTAACCATTTTCTAAAGGGAGAGAGACATGGTAGGCTTGAATGTTAAAGTAGCCTGTAAAGAAAAACGTAACATTGATAAAGTCTTTCAAGTAGGTACAATAGCTTTCAACACAACAAAGGGCATGGCCTTTTAAAATAGGTCTATAGAGAAATAGAGGATTATGTAGGCTATGGATTTTGTTGGCTTAGTTGTGTGGTTAGGTGTCTGTCTTAGTAGATTTTGATGGTTGCTTAAATTGCTTATAAATAATGGTTGGCTATCTCCCCAAAATTCTCTAACAATTATTTTAACTTGAAGCTATTGGCTACTTGTCATAAATTTTTGTAATAACAAATGTTTCACACGTACTTTGTAGGGGTTGTTAGTTGTTTGGACTCTAATATGTTTGCTGGAAAAGATCTATAGAAAACATCAACTGTGATTAGTTTATCCGAAGGAACAAACGAACATATGTTCCTTCTTTCAAGTCATGTTGAGAAAGAATCCAAGAAGCATGAAAGTCATTTTTTGGGCCTTTGACCTTGTTCACTAAGGAATTGATGGGGTTTGAGGGTGTATTGTAACTTAGGATTGTGGGGACAACACTAAAATTTTTCTTTGTTCCCAAGGCTGATAATATGAATGTAGAGACTGCTCTTTGTAATTTGAAAATGGTTGGCATAATTACAACGTTACCTATCATGTAGTTACTTCATTGAGAAATATTTCATGTTATATTACTTTCTCATTTGGATGCACTCACTTGTTTGATCCTTTGGTTATATCCTAAAATTTAGTTCCTTTTTTTTTCATCACATTTTTAAATCTTTTCCAATCATTAAGTCACAAGAACTCAATACCAGGAGTCTCTTTAACCTCCCTAAAACTAAAAGAAGAAAAGGCAGCAAAATAGTTGGGCCAAGGCCGCAGCCTCTACTAGTTCATTCATATAACTTTAACAGGATAATAGATTTTGGTTCATGATTGACACGTGCACTCTGCAAAGCATGTACTCTTTTCTAGTTACTCAATATATCAAAGAAGAAGACTCAATCAACACTCTTCGATCTTATGTTCAGCATTTTAAATGCATAACTTCGGCCGCACCATCTTCCAAATATAAAAGTATTGTGATATAGTAGAATCAAGCATAAACGCTTTGCAAGTGCCGCAGGAAATCAAAGCTTTGAACAAGCCATTTGGTCATTCCAATAAAATATCTTTGACAGCCTACTGTGAATGCATAGAGGCTCGGAAGATACCTTTCTAGATTTGATTTGCAATCCTACTTTTATTGTATTGATAAACAAAAAGGAATAACAGAAGACACATTGAAATAAAATTACATATATATAAATAAAAAGAAAGAAAGACAATAATAGCAACGATGCAATAGTGGAATAAAAGACGAGCCAAAATTCCTTCACGCACTTCTTCAAACCTTTTCAGCATGCACTACACTGAGCTTAAGTATCCTATCCTCTATAAGCAAGTGAATGACGAATCATGCAGTACGTATAGTCAAAGACTAGATATGAGGTATCCATGATTACAAGAGTCATCAGAACACAAACAACTATGAGCAATACAAGTAGGAGGGCCAAGTAGGTACCATCCACAATTGTCTCGACAACAAATGCTTGGCAACCTACCAAGATTGTGAAGCCTGCAGAGTAGAACATGGCAATAGTGGTGATCGCATACATCATTGGCAAAGAAAAATAAAAATCTTCAGTTTCAAATCACAAAAAGATAATCCTAACCAGAGTTCCCATGGTCAATAGAGCGGTGAATAATCCTCCACCTAACAAGAGCATTAACAAGTCGAATTCCCCCTGCTAAATAGGTATCCAGCTTTTATCACTAAAGCCTCCAAGGACTGTAAAAACTACTGCAAAATTTATTGTAGCAATAAGACTCGACACAATTAACACATAACTGGCCATTTCTTTGGTAGTTTTCTCAACCTCTTTCTGAAGACTTTCATGATTTGCCGCGAATACTTGCAAAGCTGTCTGGCCACTAGAATTTTGTAGTTGCCAGAGATATGGATAACAGTCGTATTTCACGCGCTGTGGAGCAAAAAGTCAATTACAAGTAAGACAAAGATGTTCGAGAATTGAATGTGTAAGAGACAGCCAATTGGTACCTTAAGCCATAGGACATCCCACATCATCTGGTGCATAACACCAAGTGGAGTGCTGGCAGGGGATCCCAAGCTTCCTGCAAGAGAGTTAATCCATTAATAGAGGCATAATACTAGTCCCTTCGTGATCAATATCACTTAGCAACCTATCCTTGTGAGTAATAGTTTTCATCAAATAGTCGTACAAGAATCTATGTTTTCCCTCCACAACTATATGCAGTATATTCCTTCCTTTTTCATCCAATGTGTAAGCAGCCTCAGGGCAGACTCTGAGGATTTCCAGTGCTACCTCACTAATGCCGAGCCTCGTAGCTTGTATTAATGGATCTGGCACCTTGTTATTCTTTTGTGGTGATATTCCAAACTGGCTAGCTTCAAAATCTTTGTTCCCAGTACGTACATAGTGGCTCCAATCTTCTCTTTTAATCAATTCTTTTGCAAGCATTAGTGCAACTGTATGCCTTTGCTTTGCATCATCAATTTCTTTGAACCAAGGCCAACCAGTGTATAAAAAGCATAGTCAAGTAAAAGAAATTAGATGGGAGCAAGTCAAGCTATACAGCACTGAAAAACCGAATTCTTAAATTGCTGATTATGAATATAAAACAAATTTATCCAAAGGGATTAGGCGTGCTTGTAACTAGGAATCTATGTTAGATGTTGGATGTCAAATCAGCAAAAATAAAATCACCTACTCAAATAAAAATAAACTGAAGTGCAGTGATGGGTAAGGTCGTATCTACAGAGACTAGTCGATTTATTTTCTTTCTCCTTGACAATTAAAATTAAAAGAGGGGGATTTAAAAATAATTAAACATAAGAAAATTCAATTTAACAAATATAATAATTAACTAAATCAAATGGAATTCAATTCAAGGAATTTAATAACGCAAAATTAATTTAAACAAGATAAAATGAAATCTAAGCTCTAGTCAAAGGAATAGTCTCCACTCTAGTTCAATTTAACTTATCATCGAAGCAAAGATAAATTCGTACGTTCATGAATAAATTGGTTATGGTTGTTGAGAAACTCTAACAACCTATTCTTCCTTACTGTGTCGGTAATCAAGATAAGACTATTAATTACTTCTCTAATCAAATAATAACTCTAGGCAAGACCTTAGGATTCAATTATTCAACAACTTTAAAGCTAGAAAAGCTACCAATTCTAACCAGGCTTTGTTCAAATTAGATTATCTATCCCCATGATATAATCCAAAAGTCTCTATTACAATTGGATTAATCACTTGCTACAAATACTAAAACTGTTAGACAATTACGGATTTGATGTTTTAGATGGCTCTAAATTATCTGACAATTAAATAGTGGCCAATTATTTAATTGTGAAAAAATAATCACACAAGAATGAACACAATCACCTTGGAATTCAAACAAAGAATAGATAAATATCCAAAAATGCAGAAAATAATAAAAATAATTAGATATCACAATAATAGATTAACCAAGAGTTTTAATTATTCTTTAACTATATAGAAGAGTCTAGCTACTAATCATGGCTTCAAATCTCCAAAAATATTTAATAAGTATTTCTGTAGTTTGAGAGAAAGAGAAGAAAACTAAAGAACTACTGAAAAAACTAATAAAACTAAGACTCTTCCTAGAAGAATGAGTACTGCAGACCCCTCAAAAGCCTCTTTTTGTTCCTTTCCTTCTTTCCTATTTCTTTGTTTCCTACTCCAACACAAATTCCTTGTACGATTTTTGCTTTTTGGAAAGATTCATTTTTTCTTGTCAATTCTAATTCCTCTTAAACTTCTTCCCAATTCAGATTCACCACATAAAAGAAAGTGGGACCCTCCAATTGCAAACTTCTTCTAATTCACGTCCAGAATTCTGCACAGCAACACCAGTAGACCGTGATCACGTTCCATCAGAATGAGTGTTCTGAAATTTTGGCGATTTTAAGGTATTTTCTCCACAATCTCCTACATTAAGTCCAAATAACAAAAAGTGAATAAATGAAAATATTAAGCACAATTCTTGACCAAAACAAGGAAAAATTAGATATAATTCATATGACAATTTAACACCATAACATTAGACAATGGTATGCTTCTGCTTTCAAATGAAAAACGTGGTAAATAAAATTTGTCAACAGACTCCACCATCACTAGCATAGCATGAGTACAAATGTAGAGAGAATAAGATGCTTTACCTAAGATAAAGCTGGCAATGGGAAATCTGTTCAATATGGAAATGGGATTGTTCGGTTCCTCTGCCCTGTTAACGGTTCCGATTCCTTGTACAGCTTCGAAATACCTGCCAGTAACATAATCAAATGGTGACATCACTTGCAAAATGTGAGGACTTTTTTGAGTCTTGCTTAGTGTAGCATTTCACATCCTGCTTTCGAGAAAAAAACCTAGCATATAAAATGGTTATTCAAATTGATTCTCCAAAGAGTGAAAAGAAGCCGAAGGTCTAACTGTTTTTAGATCCCTAAACCATTAAATATTCAAATCAAATAATTTTAACAAAGTTACAGGCTCGGCAAAAGACAGTCCCGAAAAAATACTTCATTAAAAAATTAATAGTATGAAACTTTTCTTCCCCATTGTCAGGAGGGGAAGCTAAAATCATATCACATTCAGTCTAGTAATAATTGCCTAATCAACTTTTTACACCGTCGAGAGTTTTCAAATAAATTCGAATGCCCACTTGAGATTTGGAAACTTCTTTGCGAAAATGATGCACACAGATGACACTACAACGCTTACAAGAACAGATTATAGCTCCCAATATCTATAGAGGAATAGGCCTCCTCCCTAGATCTCTGATCGTATAGGTAGAACCACATCTGAAGGACTCTGGTTTTTCAGCCAAAAGATGCAAAGCAGTCTTGCCTTTTGCATTACGCTTCTCAACAAGATCAGGATTTGACTCCAATATGCTAATTGCAAAACTTGCTTGACACAATATAGTGAAACATATATAAAGCAGTAAATTTCAGAGGTTTGACATGTAATTCGGCACCATACCATATACAAACTCCATCAGTATAGTCCCAGACAAAAGATAAAATTGCAGAATCTGATAAACTGAGAAATAGTGTTCGAGAATTTAGCAAAAAACATGACTTCTTTTTTTTGTAGGACCGCCAAAATTTTAGTAATTGATAGAGCATCTTACTGTAACATTCTCCAATTACAGCGGCATGAAGAATTGTGCATCCATCATTCCTCTTCATCATGCAGTCACTGTCAGACTTTTCCAGGACTGCAAAAACTTTATTTTCCCCACGTGCAGCAACCACGAAAAGAGGAGTTCCCCCAGGTTATTGCTTTCCAAAACTAGGTCTTTTTCTGTCCTTAACATGATCCCTGCAACATTCTTTTGGCCAAATCTTGCAGTTTCATGCAATGCAGTGTCGCCATTGCCATTCTTTATCTTTAGATGTTCACCTATGACAAGGCATTCCTGAAGAAGTATTCTGAAAGTAGCCACATTTCCTTGAATGGCTAGAAAATGGAGGACAGTATCACCACGATTATCAAGTGATTTCACGCCTTCTTCCCTCCAAAAACTGTGAATAGTTTCTAATGACGGTGTCACCTCTAAGATTGCGCTATAAGCTAAAGACCGTTGGCTCAAATTTTTATTGATCCCTGAGCTTGCCATTTTGAACAAGAAGTGATTCCTCAAATAGGGGCAGTTTAGAAATTGATTCTGATGTGGGGGTTGTTTTGCATTTGCTTTTCGATCCGGGGGTTCATGCATTCGATGAATGCGCTTTTAAATTGTGCGCATTCACCAAATTCACCTTTTTACATTTTTTTAAAAAAAAATAAGCACGCCCACCCGTACTATTTTTTTGTCCCCAGTAGGCCCCACACGACGCGCCTACTAAATAAACACACAATTCAAATGCGCATTGGTTGAATGTGCACTTAACGAGGCAGCGCTCCGCGCAATGCGCGGATACCTACTTTTTTAAATGAGCATTTAGCTAATGCGCATCTTTACTTTTTTTTTTTTTTTAAATATGTGGGCGTACTATTTTTTTTGTTCCTAGCAACGCAGGGCCTGCTCTGAGCAAACATAAATCCACATTCGCTGAATGCGCATTTATTGGGCCTCCGCACAATGCGCGGATGACTCCCTTAAATGCGCATTCTGCCAATGCGCATTTATTTTTTGAAATACCAACCGCGCCACACGCAGATGTTTCTTCCTTATGCACATTTGGTAAGCACAATTTTTGGTGATTTTCCTTTTTTTTTTTAACATAATACTTTTTCCCACCCAAAACCCTAGTCAATTTTTCCAAAACCCTAGTCATTTTCTTTGTAATCCTATATTTGTTTCCCCACAAAACCTTAGCCGTTTTTTAATATAAGTATAAATTTAGCTTCTCAATTTTGTTATTTACTTAATTTTTATTTATTTGCTTCATTTTTTAAATTTTTTATTTGATTAGTTTTTGAATATAAGAATTTAGTATAACTAGAATACAAGGTGACGGCAGGGAATGGGGTTGGTAATATGTTACCAACATTTTTTCTTTTTTATTTAGTTTTTTATTTTTTGTTGAGTTTTTAAATAATAAAATGTTATGCTTTTATGATGTATGAGGCGGTATGGAATAGGGTTTAGGACTTTGGTTATATTGTCATAAATTATATTAGATATATTAAATATGATAAAAATTACTTATCAAAAAAATGCAATAAAAATTAATATATATGAGAAAATAATAATGTTTAAAAAATGCATTTGCTAAATACAATTTATGTGGATTTAGTTTAAGTTTTTTTAACGTAACCCTTTTTTTCTCCAAAACCCTAGCCAATTTTTCCAAAGCCCTAAGCCATTTTCTTTGTAACCGTATGTGTGTTCTCCCAAAACCCTAACCCTTTTTTTAATTTAACTTTTTTTTCTTTTTGTTTTTTGTTAACATGTTAAAGTTCAAGGTTTAGTTTTTTATTTTTTTATTTTGAGTTTTTAGATATTAAAATGTTACACTTTTATGATGTACTAGGGGGTATGGATTAGGGTTTAGGACTTAGGTTATATTATTGTAAATTATATTAGATATATTGAATATAATAAAAATTAATATATATGAGAAATAATAATATTAAAAATTAGATAAATTATATATGTACAAAAAAGTTTGAGTAAATACAAATAATAAACCACTAATGTTCCCCTAATCTGCCATGAGTACCACACCCTGGAGACCTACGAACTCTATTAGTTCGTCACAGTCCAACTTGAGTATTATCTTCGGCCTGTGAATTAAGGTCAGGAAAATGAACAGGATGATGTCGAGATGAATGATGTAGCGACTGGAATATCGTAAGGTTGACCGAAAGATGGGAAAATAGTAGCTGAACTGGGAGACAGAACAGTAATAGTCGGGTGAATGGTGACGACTGGATGACCTGATGCGATGTGCCTTCGCCAGGATCGTGCGATGTGCCAGCACCGGGATCGTGCCAATGAGATCCAACAAATGTACTCGGCTGTGGGGGCTCTGGTGATCTAACACGGCGACGACGTCCCCCACCACGCTGATTTCCTCTAGCATGGAGCCTCTGAACTCGTCGGGCATCGCCACGTTCCTCATCATTATGAACTGGCAAAACTGGAGGTCGAAAGTGAAAGCCGACTCGACTGTCTAACTGTATGCAATGTGGTAGCTGTGAAGTCTCGCACGGTAGTCCAAGCTTCCACAGCTGCAGGATGAGCATCCTCTATAGAGCTCAGGGAAATATGATGCAAGCGAGATAGCGCATCAAACTATCACAAAACAAAATTAATAGCATATTATATGTAATATGAATAAAAAATAAAATCAACGAATAAATTGAATTGTTACTTACAACGTACTCCGCAGCAAAAGTATCACCCTGATAGCCCTTGGGAAAATCGGTAGGATGATGACTCGGATTGGAGATATATTGTAATGTCCTCTTTTGATACCAACTAAGATACTCCGGCAAGGGATATCGAGCATCAGTCATCTGCACATTTTGAATGACTGTGTCATGTTGTGTCATCCAAATGTTAACATAATGCCGGTGCATAGAAGACCAATCGGTACTTGATCGACCTCAGCAATCTACACGGTGTAAGTCAGGCTGTGTATCCATCAATAAAGGAAATGGTATGTACTGTTCCATACCAAACTGTCGCAATACTCTATTAGGCAGCCTCCACAATCTCCCAATATATGAGGTACGTAATTGGCCGTCATATCCTATGACCGGCAGTGCAATAAGGTGGGAAATGAAAAAAACATTGATTCAGAATATAACTGCCAAATAAATTGCAAATGATGCAAAAATAAGTTATTATTACAAAGAACAAAACTACATAAACTAAATAAATTTAAAAATAATATAAAATAAACTGACCTCTTGCAGTCGAATACTGTCTAATTGATCACGAAATATTGACAAGACATGTCGGGAAGTCCTATGCAAGTCAAATGTAACATCCCACCGAGATGCATATGATCCACGATGATCTGTCTCAGGCACTAATCGATCGGGGCAGATAGTAGGCAGCCTCTCCCATATCCATATCTGTAAGAGTACTAGTGCACCAGAAATCTCGCGCGATGTGGGTGATGTAGCATCACACATGCTACAATACAGTGTGGCTAGAATTGCAAAACCCCAGCTGTAATATCCTACTGTCTCTAAATTCTAAAATAATGGTATCAATCGAAACTCTATCTTATTATCCATTTTGTTAGACAATAAGAGTCCTTCCAACAACAGCAAAATATATAGTCTCGCCCGCTGTCTACAGGCGTCGTCAGGTGCATCATCCGGTAAATATGAATCTAGAGCAGCCTCTAAGTACGCTTGTTAAGCTGCCCTCCTAAAAAGTCACTCTGATCGGGAGTAATACCCAAAAAATCCTGACACATATGAACCCACTTGTCGATAGTATGCGATGGGTCAACACTGATAAGATGCTTGCCATTAATCGGAAGGCCCCAAAGAACCTCAACATTCTGTAGTGTTATCGTAGCCTCCCTAACTGGAAGATGAAAAATATGTGTCTCTAGTCGCCAACGCTCAACAAACGTAGTCACAAGTGCAAGGTCCACTATAATATATTCAGACAAAATTACTCCCTTGAATCCAGCTAAACGAATATAGTGTAACACACGATCGGGGATAGGTAAGTGCCACCAAATCTCACCATCACAACGCCTGACTACCTAGGATGTGTCATCAAAACTACCGTCATATACTGTACGCGCTCTATGTGGAGTCTCAACATATATAATATAATGAATGTATGGTCCTTGATAAGGGGCACGAGCATGTCGGGCATTCATAATATAGTGTAGAATCCTAAAGAATTTAAAAATAAATTATGCAAAAATTAGATATAATTAAAAAATAAATTATGCATAAATTATATATAATGCTTTACTAGCTCTTTTTTTGTTTTAATTTAAACGCAAATTTCTTTTAAAACCCTAGTTTTTTCCCTAAAATCCTAATTCCTTTTCTATTTTAATTTAAACTAAATTTCTTTCAAAATCCTAGTTGTTTCCCCTAAAACCCTATCTCCTTTTTTGTTTTAATTTAAATCCAAATATCTTTCAAAACCCTAGTTTTTTTTTTTTGCCATAAAACCCTTACTCCTTTTCCGTTTTAATTTAAACCAAATTTCTTTCAAACCCTAGTTTTTTCCCCTAAAACCCTAACTCCTTTTTTGTTTTAATTTAAACCCAAATTTCTTTCAAAACTCTATTTTTTTCCCTAAAATCCTAATTCCTTTTCTGTTTGAATTTAAACCAAATTTCTTTCAAAACCCTAGTTTTTTCTCCTAAAACCCTAGCTCCTTTTTTGTTTTAATTTAAATCCAAATATCTTTCAAAACCCTAGTTTTTTTGTTGCCATAAAACCCTTACTCCTTTTCTATTTTAATTTAAACCAAATTTCTTTCAAAACCCTAGTTTTTTCCCTTAAAACCCTAACCCCTTTTTTGTTTTAATTTAAACAAAATTTCTTTCAAAACTCTAATTTTTTTCCCTAAAACCCTAACTCCTTTTTTGTTTTAATTTAAACCCAAATTTCTTTCAAAACCCTAGTTTTTTTTCCTAAAATCCTAACTCCTTTTTTGTTTTAATATAAACCAAATTTCTTTCAAAACCTTAGTTTTTTCCCCTAAAACCCTAACTCCTTTTTTGTTTTAATTTAAATAAAATTTCTTTCAAAATCCTAATTTTTTTGCCCTCAAACCCTAACTCCTTTTTTGTTTTAATTTAAACCTAAATTTCTTTCAAAACCCTAATTTTTTTTGCCATAAAACCCCAACTCCTTTTCTGTTTTAATTTAAAACAAATTTCTTTCAAAACCCTAATTTTTTTCACTAAAATCCTAACTCTTTTTTTGTTTTAATTTAAATCCAAATATCTTTCAAAACCATAATTTTTTTTTGCCATAAAACCCTAACTCCTTTTCTGTTTTAATTTAAACAAAATTTCTTTCAAAACCCTAATTTTTTTTGCCATAAAACCCTAACTCCTTTTCTGTTTTAATTTAAACAAAATTTCTTTCAAAGCCCTAGTTTTTTCCCCTAAAACCCTAACTCCTTTTTTGTTTTAATTTAAACAAAATTTCTTTCAAAACCCTAGTTTTTTCCCCTAAAATCTTAGCTCTTTTTTTGTTTTAATTTAAATCCAAATATCTTTCAAAACTCTAGTTTTTTTTTTGCCCCAAAACCTTAACTCCTTTTTTGTTTTAATTTAAACCAAATTTCTTTCAAAACCCTAATTTTTTTTCCTAAAACCCTAGCTTTTTTTTATTTTAATTTAAACCTAAATTTCTTTCAAAAACCTAATTTTTTCCCCTAAAACCCTAGCTCCTTTTTTTAGTATTGTTTTTACTTTTTGGATAATATAACGTAGAATTCAATATATAAACTTTATATAAATCACATCCGCTTAATATCAATTACACTAAAAATACATGTGAAAATCTTAACTTATATAATATGCAAAAGCTCCTAAAATCTATGCTGGACAATTTCTGCTATTATGGCTAGGTTGATAACATCGTCTGCACCTCCGTGGCTCATCCGGTTGCCTACGGTCCATTTCATTCCTGATTTGCCTGGCCCTAACATGGCCTGGTCGACGATCAACAAATCGAGTGTTGTCAGGACGAAACTCCCAATTCGATATCGGATATTCATCGAAGTTGGGTAAGGGATTGAGTGAGCTTGAATACTGTGCAATATGCGTTGTACGTGCATACATAGTGTTAAGAAGTTAAGCTGGATTATCCCCTCTTCGTCTACACATGGCCATGGCATGTGAGTAAGGAATTCTATACATTTGCCATTTACCACATATACAAGTTTTCTGGTAGTACGTAACAGTGTGAAAATTTTCGCCATCATTATGCAGTTCTTGTCCAGTTTGAATTTCGTATTTGCCTTCTGAAATGTTGTATATCTGAATCTTAAGGCGCATCCTTTTTCGCTCAGCCTTCTTTAATTTTTTCCAAATTCTTTTGGGAAATGGTTCCCAATAGTGTGCAGCAAATTCCCTGTTCTCGTTGAACATTTTTACAGATCTCTGAAATGTTATCTACCTACATGCCTTGATAGGCATCTCTCTTACACCATGCAAGATATTATTATAACTTTCTAAAATATTCGTGATGGTAATGTCCCAACGATGATTACCGTCACGTACAAAACACCATTGACTAAAATCGATGTTTGTCATGTATTGCCAGGCTGCCTCTGAATGATTCCTTAATTTTTCCAATGACCGTGTCCATTTGCGCGGCTGCGTGGTACATCCAATTGCCTATACCAAGTCTTTTAATTTTTTTTCTTGAAATCTGGCCAGCATATTACTGTAGATATGGCGAAGACATAACCTGTGATACGTGTACGACTCACGTAGGTACTCGGTATTTTCAATGACGTTGAGTATGCCATTGTGTCTGTCCGATATAAGACAAATTGGATACCAACCCTGTATAACATATTGGTAAAACTGCTGTAGAAACAAAGCCCAGCTAGCATTCATTTCCTCGTTGACGATTGCATATGCAAAGGGCAATATGTGGTTGTTCGCATTAACCGTCAACGCAACAAGTAGTTTTCCCTTATATTCACCACGCAAGTGTGTGCCATCCATACTCACCACTGGTCTGCATGTACGAAATGCATCAATTGAAAGTCCGAAAGCCTAGAACACATATTTAAACACATTCACATTCTCCGAACTGCACGGATGATGAAAAAATTGTACTACGATATTAGGATTTGATTGAACCAATGCTTCAACATATCTAGGTGATTCTACAAAATTTGTTTCCCAATTAACATAAATTATCTGGATAGCTTTCCGTTGACCGTACCAAACTTTCTTGTATAATATATCAACGTGTAGATTTTGTTTGACATCAGCTATGATGTTCTTTACCTTGTATGTGGGATCGGTGACAATTGAATATAATATGTGATGAGCAATCACTGCAGAAGTCAGATTCCTATTAGTATTTCCTCTCATCTAACCAAGACACTGATGCTCGTTCGCCCATCTGGTGATTTGCCAAAAATCACTTCTTTTCTTGCAAATTGCACGACAATACCAGTTACAATTATTGTAATTTTCTTCATCTGATGTCCCAAGAGCATCACGGGCGAACTTACATTTTGCTACCTATGTATTTTCCTTGCTTTCAACCACCCTAAATTCCCTATTACGCTTGGTTGACCACAGCCTTACTGCCTGGCTTAATTGATCCTTACTCACAAATTGTATACCAAGGTGAATGTCAGTGTATTCTTGGCTCCACATGTCCATCCAGTCTCTGTGTCCCCTATCAGTGGGATCGTAATCAGATTCAATACCAAGATCAGAAAAGAAAGACATTCCGGTAGGAACATATTCTCTTTGAGACAGCTCTGGAGGGACAGTGTTCTGTCACATCTCAGCCGATGTGCAAGGCTCGTATCGATCACCCGACATCTGAAAATTATCAAAATCTTATGCATCAAAAGAATGCACTTGGCCACCTACATCGATATCTAGGTTATAATCAGATTCAAAAGACTCAACATTCTGGAATGTATCTTCCTCAGTATTCTTGTTTGAGGATGAACTATCAAATCACTCAAGTCGTCCCTCAGATTGCACTAGCATCTCTAGAGGACTGTTGTAGCTATGGCCACCAAAACTTGAACTCAAAATTGAATCTAAACCGTGCACGTGTGTTCCTTCGGGGGCACTGTATTGGTGCATGCCAGATGAATCAAATTCTACCTCCAGATAAGGACTTCGTTCTTCAACATTTGGTATTGATGTCTCTGGGCTAGACATACCATACGACACCGCGGGACTGTAATATTGGGAGAGATATGGCACATATGATGGATTGTGTGGGCACAAAAAAGAATTCAGCAAAGACATCATTGGTCCACTATCCCATATCCCCTCGACGCCTTGAATAGGAGGTGCTTGAATAATTTACTCTTTGTCGATATAAAATTCAGCAATATACCCTGGGTAATTGTTGTTCAAATTATAAATGACTTCCATGCTGTCATCACTCATTACCGACCATGGAACATGTTTCATTGTCGGAGGACATGGACATTTAAGGATAATATTCAACCTGAAATGATTCCTATCCAGTCCTATGTAATCGTATATCCTGTCTGCCAATTATTCGTACCCAATTCGATTGCTAAGCATGAACATAGCATCAGGTTGTTGTGGCTCGTAATGCAATCCTCCCTCATATGTTATTTGCCCACTCCAGTATAATAAAACACCAAGAGGACTGGATAAAGCCATCTTCCTGTTTTATAAGTCCTAACCGACGTCAGTTGTCAAACAAAAATTGTTTATCATTCTTCTAACCAACTATAATTTCAATCGTTTATCCATTATTTTAATAACTAAGCCTAATTTTTAAGGATTTAATAATTAATTTTTCTAATTTTGTAATAGAAAATCAATCAACTAAATATAATACAACTCTAAACCCAATGTAAATATGTATCAAGTTGAGGGATAAAAATATAAATATGCAAAACATTAGGTGCCAATTTTCAACATGCACAATTTTTGGGAGTAAAATGCAAATATATAGACGTTTAGGGAGCCAAATTACAAAATATTAAGGTTCATATTATAAATATACATAAGTTTAGTGCCACAATTTAAATATGCAAAAGTACTCGGTCTAAAATATAAATATGCAAAATTTAAGGGGCCAAAATATAAATTTGTAAAAGCTAAGGGGACATTTTGTAAATATTTAACATTTGAAGGGCTAAATTGTAAATTTTGTAAAAGCTGAGGGGGACATTCTATAAATATGCAAAATTTTTGGGGCCTAAAAGTAAATTTGCAAAAGTTGAACGTTCTGTCGCGCCCCATTTTTCGAAAAAGAAAAATAGTTAAAGTCAAAAAAATGAAAAGGAAGTGTTAAATGTGGTTGTGTTTATTGGAAAAAGAAGCGTGTAAATTTTGTAAAAAATAATTTTTAGAAAATACTTTGTAAAAGATGATTCGATAAAAATGTGACGAACAAATGCTTTATTTTTAAACTAAAAGAAAAAGGGCCTAAAATGGGACTTTGAAAATGCGACGGTTTTTTGGCCCGAAAATAGAGTCTAAAAAGGGTTTTTTAGTGAAAAAGGAGTCGCCACTTGGTATTAAGTTTTGGTGTACCAAGTCACTCGAAAATATTTTATAAAAGGTAAAAAAATCAAAAAATGATTTATTTAAAGAAATGTTTTTTGGAAAAAATAAGGAAAAACAAGAAAACCCTTTTAGACGACTCCAGGTCTTTGAAAAACAAGAGAAAAAGGTTCGGGAGTCACAGTTGAAGAAAGGGAAGGCAAAGGCTCGCGCCTAAGGCACCCTTTCAACCTAGCCGAAACTAGTTGCGAGGTTTAGTCTAAATTTTCCTAATATAACCCTAAGATTTTATTGCATTTGGATGTAACTATATGAATGCAAATCTAGTCCTAAAAATGAATATCGTTAAGGGACAAAATGTTCCATTGAGGTTTAGTCGGAATTACCGCATTAATTGCGAAACCCGAATGTAGACCTCGACGGAGTCACGAGTTTAGGTGCAAAATAGAATGCAAAAGAAAAGGAAAATAGTAGTATAGATAGTAAGTGAACAAAGAAAGTAGGGATGCAACATAACGGGTACGGGGGACGAATGGACTCGTGACTAACTGTTCCTACTCACGGAGGGGGGAACGACATGTACGCCATCGCTTCCCACGTGAGTAGATGACTATTTCTAGTCAAATCACACAAATGACCTAAAGGTTCTATGTGTAGTGGAATCTAAATATTATGCACTAAAATAAATGTTAAAATAGATAATAAATGATAAAATATATATAGAAAATTATGTAAAAATGGAAAAGGCCTAAAAAGAGTAAATGTGTGTGTAATGATCATGAAATGCACACAAGAAATGATTCTATCACTAAAATGACCTAAAGGTCTAGTATTGGACTAACCTATTTTCTAAAAATTCTCCGCTAGCGTTGGACTAGCGAAGAAACCGAAATTAACCACAACTAGCGTTGGACTAGTGTGGCGACGATACACATATAGAATAATAAAGCAAGTAAGTAATTAAAGCACATATTAAAGCAATAAATCACATAAAAGCAAATAATAGCACATAGGAGCACATAGCACATAATCATAATATTCTAGATGCAAAATCCTAAGAAAAGCGAATAAAACACATAAACACATAGCACACAAAACCTAACTATTACACCGGAGAAGCCTAATTACGATCTAAAAATAAAATAAAAAGGTAACCTACCTAGCCTGTCTATTACATTTTTCTATCTAAATACATAAGATTTTTATTAAATAGGTAACACATAAACTATCTATTACATTAACTATCTAAATACAAAATTTTGCTCAATAGAATATTATCTATCTATTACATTTCTTTGAATAATCAAAAATTAATTTCAAATAAATAACATGGCATAACTAAATAAACACTCACATATGGATAAAAATTATAAGTACAAAAATACATGAAGACACACAGAAAACACATAGGAGCACGTAGAAGCACATAAAAGAAATAAAAAGGGTAATCGAGGTACCTCCCATTCGTAAGACTTGGTACAAATCGCTACTAAAATGAACAAACATGTCAAAAATACCACTATTTAATAAATAGACCACTAATTAAATAGTTTCATATCAATCACCATGAACATGCTATGATAATTCAAACAACTATAGCAATAATAGACAAAATTAAAATAATAATAATTAAATATTTAGAAAAGAATGAAAATTGTTTAAGTAGAAATAAATAAGTGCATAAATAAAAAAATTAAAACAAGGAAAATGAATAAGTAGAAAAATAGTAGAAGATAAAACACAATAATACATACTTAAACTTTTAACACCCAAATGAAAATTATCAAAATAACTAAAAGGGAAATAGAGAAACTAATTTGAACATTAATTAGACTAACAAGACCCAATTTTAGAATATTAATTATAGATTTGATAAAATAAATAAATAAAAAATGTGAAAAGAAATAATTTAAAACTTTGAGGACTTAACTAATTTTAATTAATATTTTTTTTTGTAAAAATAAGATTTGGACTAAAAGTGGAAATTTAAGCAATATTCTAAACTGAAAAATGTAATTTGCAACAAGCAAAAAGGTAAAATTATAATTTTAAACCCTACTTAAGGTAATGACATAGTTTCCAACGAATTTAAAGGCTAAAACATAATTTTCAGCAACTATAATGCCCAAAAATAAAAATTTCCAGCAATATTTAAAGCCAAGAATATAATTTCAGCAAAGTCATTAAATAATACATAATTTACAGCAATGTATAGGGTCAATTTGTAATTTTCAGCTATATAAAAGAGCTAAAATAAAAATTCCAGCAACTATAAGTATTAAAATACAAATTCCAGCAACAAATAAAAGACTAAAAATACAATTTCTAACAATTAATAGAGGTATTAAAACAAATTTCAGCAACATAAAGGACCAAAATATAAATTCCAGCAAGTATTCTAAGGCAAAATAGAATTTCCAGCAATGTTGGGGGGTACAAAATAAAATTCCAGCAAGTTAAAATTTGCAAAATACAATTTCCAACAAATTTTAAAACCAAATTGCAATTTTAAGCAACATTCAAGGTTCAATTTGTAAATTATAGCCACATTAAATACCAATTTGCAATATCCAACAATAAAAGGGGGCCAAACGAAATTTTCAGAAATATTTAGGGGTAAAAATGTAATTTTAAAAAAGTATAAGGGTCACAATATAATTTTATAAAAATATAGGGATCAAAATAGAAAATTGAAAAATGTAGGGGCAAAATTATAATTATCTAAAAGTTGGGGGACCTAAATGCAATTAATCGGGACCTAATCGAAAAGAAAATAAAATTATGGGGGTCAATCTACAATAAACAGAAATTTAAATGCACAAATCAAAAATTTCCGGGACTACAGTAGCATTAATGAAAGTATAAGGACTATAAAATAAATACCTATTATTAATCAAAATAAATTAAAAAACTAAACTAATCAAAATGACGTAGTTTTGAGTGAAACTACGTCAAAACGACGTAGTTTCACTAAAACTTTTTTTTTTTTTAAACTGATTTTTAAAACAATTTTTTTTCTCTTTTCTTTCTTTTTCTTCTTTCTTTCTTTCTTTCTTTCTTCTTCTTTCTTCTTCTTTCTTTTCCCTTCTTCTTCTTCCCTCCCCCCAATTCTACTCTCTACTCTCTCTGTCTCTCGGTTTCTCCGCCTCTCGCCGGAGCTCTCTCTCTCTCACTCGGTCCGTCTCTCTCTCTCTCTCACCCGATCCGTCTCTCTCTCTCTTTCATTCCTTTCAATTCTTCATACAAACCCATAAATCAAACGCTAAATTCCATTATCTATTTAATCTACTCACTGATAAAAAAAAACATCCATAACCAATTTGTGATTTATACAAGAAATTGAATGAGGGATTTAGATAACTTACCTCCCTGATCGATTGAGAGAGCAGCGGTGATGGTAGATTGAGTTGTTTGTGACTATTATCAATGGATGGTTGAATCCGGTTGTCCGATGGTGTTTGTTGTTGTGGTTGTTGTTGTTTTTTTTTTCTTTTTTTTTTCGTGCAGGGGTGTGTGATGTTTGTGTGTTTTTTGTGTGCCGTGTGTGTGCAATTGTGTGTTTTAATGTGTCTGTGCTGGTGTGTGTTTGTTTGTGTGTTTTTTGTGTGAATTGCGTGTGTGTTTATGGTGAGGCAGAGGGAGTGAGGGAGAATGGAAGAGTGTGTGCAATGTTGTTTGTCCAGGGGTGTGTGCAATCGTGTGTATTGTGTGATATTTTGTGGGATGAATGTGCAGGGGAAAGGGAAGCAGAGGGAGTGAGGGGAGGTGTGTGTGAGCTGTGTGAATGTTGCAGATGGTGTGGGAGAGAGAGTTAGGGAGACCGAAAGGGAGAAAAAGTGAGAGTGCCTGTGTGTATGTGATTTTAATGAGATGTGAGTGTTATGCAAATGTGAGTTGATGGAGTGAAGATGGTGAGTTTAATGTGTGTGATGTTGTGAGGAGAGCCGAGAGGGGAGAGAGGTGCGTGCAGGTCTGTGTGTGAGGGAGAGGCAGGGGGAGTGAGTTTTTGCAGGGGAAAAGGATTGAGAGAAATGAGAGTGAAAATGGTGAGTGAAAATCAATCAAAAATCCCCAAAAATCTGCTGAATTGTAGGGGGGTTGGAAGGTGACGATGAGGTATGGCTTGAGGATGGTTTTTGCAGAAGCCATTGCCTTCTTTGCAGAAGGAACAACAGCAGCAACACTACTGCTGCTGTTCATCTTTTTTTTTTTTTTTAAAGAAGAAAACAAAGAAAAACAGAATAATAAAAATAAAAAATAAAATAAAAACTACTTGAACTCTTTTTAGATTATATATTAAAACTAAAACACAACATTATAAGAAGAAAAAAGAAAAATTCAGTGTAAGAAAGTTAATTCTAGGTTAGAAAAAATACAATTTAAAATAAACAAACAAATGGTATTTAAAAATAAGTAAATAAATTAATTAATTATGAAAATTTTCTTTACATAAAATTTGTAAAATGCACAAACACATAATTCTTATAAAGAAAAATTTTAAATAAAAATAAAAAAGTACATTGGAAAACGTGACTTAAATATGGCCAAATTATAAAAAATTTATGAAATTAATAATTGATGTCACAAAAATCTTATACAACATATATTATCACATAAAGCGCATATAGTATAATTTTCACTCAAAAATTTTAAGATTAACGCATCCTTGGGAAACGTGCCATTAATAGACAAAAAGACAAAAAATACTAAATGACTCCTAAAAATTATTAAAATTATAAAAAATGATAAAAATAATAAAATTGTATGTTTAGGGAATAAAATAAAATAAAATAATATTTACATGGTGAAATTACCATTTTGCCCCTAATGCGACAAATTAGACGTAATATACACAAAAATTATAATCGACCCCCGAAAAATGAAAAATAAAGAATACCCCCTAAATAAAGTAATACGCATACTTTTATAAAAGGTGTGTCAAAATTTGGTGTCTACAGGTTCATTTTGTAAATATGCAAAATTTTAGAAGCCAAAATGTAAATTTTCAAAAGTTGAGAGGTCATTTTGTAAATTTGTAAAATTTTAAGGGCTAACATGTATATATTCATGAGTTGAGGGTCATTTGGTAAATATGCAAAATTTTAGAAGCCAAAATGTAAATTTTCTAAAGTTAAGGGATCATTTTGTAAATTTATAAAATTTGAAGGGCAAAAATGTAAATTTAAATTTGAAGGGCCAAAATGTAAATTTATAAAATTTGGCAAATATGCAAAATTTGAGGCTGTAAATTTAAACATTTTAGGGGTCTTTTTGTAAATATGCAAAATTTTGTGGCGAAAATGTGAATTTGCACAATTTTCGGGGTCATTTTGTAAATATTCACAATTTTACTATCAAAATGTAAATTTGTAAATGTTGAAAGGTCATATTATAAATATGCACTAGAACGTTGCCAAAATTGACTTGTATCAAACTTTTTGCCAAAAATCGAAAATAGATAAAAGTTGAAGTCCCTAATCCCTAATTTGACTAATTTGTGAGGCCCACAAAACACATTATTTTTTTCCAACGCAACGTTTATCTATTATAAGTTTTTATGACATACCTACATCTCTCGTTTTTCATGAACATGTTGTTTATGCCATTGTAGTATACTAAATATAATAAGTAATGTCACTTACAAAAGAGATTGTACCATCAAGTCTCCATTCCCTAATCCCCATTCCCTAATCCTTGATTAAATTTTGACAATTAAAATATCATCGTATCGTGGAGAGATGTAAATAGGTTTTTTAGTTAATAATATTAAGCATTGTATACACATGTATTTATACCGATTTTTCTAATTCGTTAAAGCATAAAGTTTATCACATAAACACACAAATTCATGATTACTATTCTTTATTATAATTAGTCACTAGATTTAGTTTCATTTTTTTTATAAAAATTGTCACTCAAAAATGAGTGACAAAACCCTATTTAACGGCATTGGATAGAACTTCAAATTCTTCATACAATAGTGCTAGTGTAATCAATGCAGAGAGGGAAATTCAAATTGAAATTAATAAAACCATATTCTCCCATTTTGATCTACTCGAAAGCTTTTATTTATTCAATTTAACTTTTATGCAATAACCAATAAATACATCTCTCTAACTTTCTCTTCATACAATTTAGTAATTCTCCTCCTTGCCAACTCATTTTTGTGTTCGAATTTCATCTCCATCTCTCCTTAGTGTTTTCAATCATGGCAACTACTGAAGTTTGCAATAACCAAATCTCGCTAAGGATTCGTTTAGGTATTTTCATGTCTGAGCCAAACTCCATGAGAAGTAAATGTGTAGCCCAATGTATATTGTGGTATATTTATTCGTACTCATATTTTTTAATCTTACTCATATGCTTTCAATTATTTATCATGCTAACCGTTTTACAAAATAGTACTAATAATCTTGTAATATTTCTCATGCTAACCTTTTTACAAAATAGTATTAATAATCTTAAAATGCTATTAATTATCATGTTATTTCATAAATAGAACTATGAAATTTTATAAGGTAAAGGCATTTGAACAGATATTGAATCATATCATTTGAATTTAAAAATGATTTTATCATGATAAATATGACATGCATTATACGCAATCTATGGATATTAAGTGGACTAAAATTTTACAGATTCAGACTCAGAATAATGAGCTTACTGTCATGTTTGGCCTAAACACTTGACAAGTTGAAGTTTTGATTTCAAAGATGTAGGGTTTGGATGTCATTTGTATATTTTTTTTCAAAATATAGTCAAAATTAAATTGCAGCCTAATTCTTTTGTCATAATCATAAAAGATTCAATTTCTTATGATCAAGGACAAAGCCTAAGCAAACTGAGATATAACGTAAGTAATGCAGGTAGTAGCTCCAGAATTTCATCTTATTGTCCTGGTTACACTAACTTAGAAGGGAATGAATACATTGATATGCAAACTTCCAAACTTTTTTTCCCAAACACAAACTCAAATACATAGCACCGTTATCTCAATCACTAAAAAAACTTGATTTCATAAATTAAACAATAATATTATAATAAAAATAAGGAGGTTGTAAAAAATAAAAGAATAAGGACAAGAAGATTTATCATTATTTAGCCTTAAAAGCCAACGTCCAATACCAAGATCTTTCTCCCCGTGGTAGTAGACATAAATCATTCGACCATTAATTTAATTCTTCATGAATCATGAAATAATTAATTTGTTAATAAAAGTTTATAGAGAAACATGTCACGTGCAATGCGTGTGTTCCAAAGCTAATGTAATTATAAGCATAGCAATTGTAAAACTAATTAAACTAATTAACTTCCGTCTTTGGAGTTATTAATTAACATGCTACTACTACTTCATATTATTGCAATATGACTATGACATCATTTACCACTACCTAATAACTATGTTACAAATCAATTTAACTTTTATACAACAACCCATAGAAATACCAAACTTAATATTCGTATGCAACAACCAACAGAAACACCATACTTAATATTCTTCTCTCTCTCTAGTACACTTTTTTACTCAATAGTAGTAATAATATTGAATTGATATTGATTATTATGTTATTCTATAAATTAAACTATAGACTTTTGTATGGTAAAAATATTCGATTGAGCTTTGAATCATAAGTGATTCAATCTTATTAAATGTTACCCCATTTTTCACATTTTTAAGGTGCAATTCTCTGACTATGTTTGTTTAGTGGGAAAGTTAAAATATTTTTTAACAACATAAACTGAAAACATAAAACTAAACTAAAATTATATAATACTAAATTAACAACATAAAACTAAAAACTAAATTATATAATTCTAAACTAGTAATATATAACTAAATCAAAATTATGTAATACTAAATTAACAATATAAAACCAACAACAACAATTTAACAACAATAACACTTTGACAAAAATAAAATTGCATTGTAGTGTAAAACAAAAAAATTAGTAAGATAGAATTAGAAAGCTAACCTGATTTTGAGGAGAAAAATCTGAAGGAGAGAGTTCGGTTAGAAGTTTGGAAAGTAAGGAAACGAAAGTGAAAGACCGATGAGGAATTTTGAAACTGAAAATGAAGGCAAGGATGGGAGGAATATGGGGTGAAGTGGGAGTATTTATGCATTCTCTCTTAAAGTTAGTCAAAGGCTGGCATGCTAGTCTGAGGGTGCAGAATTCTCCGTAAGCTAGTCTAAGGCTGGCATGCATGCATTCTCTCTCACATTATTGAAACGTCCAAAATTTCTGCAAGTTGAGTCAAGTCGTAGGTGAATTCTCCGTAAGTTAAACCATAGGTCTAACCATGTAATTGAAGAACAATAATGCAACAACAATAATGCGCATTCAGAATGCGCGTTTGTTAAAAGCCAGACGTCCACGCCATGCGCGGAGTCTGCTTTTATGACAAATGCACATTGGTTGAATGCGCATTTGTTAAAAAGCAGACGTCCACGGCGTGAACGTCTGATTTTACGACAAATGCGCGACGTCTGCTTTTACGACAAATGCGCATTGGCTAAATGCGCATTTAATAAAGTCGATATCTGCGCATTGCGCGGAGCGCTACCTTATTAAATGTGCATTCAGCCAATGCACATTTGAATTGTGCGTTTATTTAGTAAATAGCACCCCCGCGCAATGCACAGGCGTGCTTATTTTTTAAAAAAAAAAAAAGTAAAGATGCACATTAGCTGAATGCGCATTTAAAAAAACAAGTATATACGCATTGCACGGAGCATAGCCTCGTTAAGTGTGCATTTAGCCAATGCGCATTTGAATTGCGCATTTATTTAGTAGGCCTCGTGCGATGCGCAGGGCCTGCTTGGGACAAAAAAAATAGTACGCCCACGCGTGCTTATTTTTTTAAAAAAATAAAAATAAAAATGTGCATTCGATGAATGCACACAAACTAAAAGCGCATTCACCGAATGCGCGAACCCCCGAATCGAAAAACAAAATGCAAAACAGCCCCTATGTCAGAATCAATTTCTAAAGAACCCTTATTTGAGGAATCACTCTTTGAACAAGTATGTAAAAATTCTTTCAAAGCCCTTATATATAACAACGCCATATCCAGTAAATCTTCCATCTTTATTAGCAAAACATCTTCCATTCGCAATGCTAAAAGTGGTAGTATTAAAATAATAAAAGAATTGAGGAAACACAAGCAAGGAATTATTTTAGTCCCAAAGATAGGCATTTGATTAAAGCACTTAAAAGAAGAAGATTACAATTATTGTGGTTGTAGAATACTAAAAAAAAAAAAAAAAAACACACACACACACATATGTATGTGACTAAAACTGCTTCATGAACATTGTACACTATCAAACTAACAGTGCAGCCAAAAAGGATAAACCAATTACCGCATTTTCTAGGAAAGAATTAAAAGGTTGACTCCTCTAATGTGACTTGTCAAACAGCACATGTGATACTACTATACGAACCTAATGAACACATATTTTTATGTGTTAACAACAAAAGTGATGTTTTCTTCGACCTCCAAACTCATAATATCTTATCAACTGAAATAACGTTTTGGCTTTAGAAATTTATGCAACAATTTAAAATATTTTGCTATAGAATCAGAATCAAAGCATTATTTTGGACTCTATAAAAGAACTCCTTCACGATTATACCCTCTCATATTCCAATGTTAATAACATAAAAAAAAAAGTTATACAAAAATAACGAACAACTCCGGTCAAAAGTTCTGTTTAGCAATAGTAAAGGTCACTAAAGCTCCTTATAAAAATTATAAAGAAAGAAAAAGATAATGTAGAGTGAGGAAAAAGAACAAACAGAAAAGAGTTCTTAGTAAAGGTTACTAAAGCTCCGTATAAAAAATTAAAAAGGAAGAAAAAGAAAATGAAATAGGGAGGCAAAAAAGGAAAAAGAACAAACAGATTAGAGTAAAGCATCTTATTAACTACCAGTTGTACTTCATTGTCATTCAAATCGTAGTTGATATGCAGTCTTAATCTAGTTGTTGGAATATTTATGCCATTCAATGATAATCCACTACTCTTAAAATATTTGTTCAAATTGTATAATTGTTAGGTTCATGGTAGAGGTTAAATGTTGATTTGAGAAAAAAAAAACAATACACTTAATATATACGTATGGATCTAAGATCTACTTGTGTAAAAAATAAAATGGAGAAAAAAATAGTCTGCATTAAATTGAATCTCTGCAAATACACGTATATATACAAGAGTTAATTGAGACAATTTCACCTAATCTATTCCTATAATCAAGCTATCAATTTCACCTAATCTATTCCTATAATCAAGCTATCTTAATATCAATGATTATAACATTTATTCTGATACATAATTACAGTACAAACTCCATGATTCTTGGGATATAATTGATTTTTCTAACACTCCCCCTCAAGTTGGAGAGTGAATATCAAGAACTCCCAACTTGCATTTCATGGCAGAAAAAGCTGTTTTTCCTAATGGCTTGGTGAACACATCGGCAAGTTGTTCAGCTGAAGGTACATATTCAGTTGTAACTAACCATCTTGAATCTTGTCACGAATAAAATGACAATCCATCTCTATGTGTCTAGTTCTTTCATGAAATACTCGATTAGCTGCAATATGTAGAGCTGCTTTGTTGTCGCAATATAACGATGCTGGCTTCTGATGCAATATCCGCAAATCTTTCAATAATGATCGTAACCAAGATAACTCACAACATGTACCAGTCATAGCTCTATATTCAGCTTCAGCTGAGGATAGAGAAACAGTCTTTTGTCTTTTTGTTTCGCCAAGAAACAAGAGATGATCCCAAAAAAATACAATAACCTGTAGTTGACTTTCGGGATATGGGACAACTCCCCCAATCTGAATCACAAAAAGCACGCAAAGACAAATTATTTTGTGAAGGGAAAAATAAACCTTGACCCGGATTATTCTTTAAATACCGCAATACACGCATGGCAGCTTCCATGTGAGGTTTGCGTGGAGCATGCATGAATCTGCTCAATATGTGTACTGAATAGGTGATATCCGGACGGGTAATAGTCAAATAAATCAGGCGTCCTACAAACCGCCTATACAGAGATGGATCTTTTAACAATTCACCTTCTTCTGACAGTTTTATATTTTGTTCCATTGGAAAATCCACAGGTTTGGCTCCCAAATATCCACCATCTTTTATAATATCCAAAGTGTATTTTCTTTGTGAAATGAAAATACCTTTCTTTGACCGAGAGACCTCAATGCCCAGAAAATACTTCAAGTTACCCAGATCTTTAATCCGGAAACGATTGTGCAAAAATTGTTTAAGACCAGAAATGGCATTAGGATCATTGCCAGTTATGAGGATGTCATCAACATAGATCAATAAAGCTGTAAATGATTTGCCTTTCTTGCATGTAAACAATGAGTAATCTGCCTTGGACTGAATAAATCCAGCATCTTGAATAGCTGTAGAGAATTTGGCAAACCATTGACGAGAGGCTTGTTTTAAACCATACAATGACTTGTTGAGGCGACACACAAGATTCTCCCCCTGTCGCTTGAAAACCAGGAGGAAGAGACATATAGATTTCTTCAGAGAGATCACCATGGAGAAAAGCATTATGGACATCAAGCTGATGAAGAGACCAATTTTGAGCAGCTGCCAAAGCCAATAAACAACGTACTGTAACCATTTTGGCAGTAGGTGAAAAAGTGTCATGATAATCGATGCCTTCAAGTTGTGTATAACCTTTTGCAACCAAGCGCGCTTTATAACGTTCAAGAGAACCATCTGATTTGCGCTTGATTTTATACACCCAACGGCAACCAATAGCCTGCTTTCCAGGAGGAGAAGATGTGAGAGACCAAGTATTATTGGCTTCTAAAGCGGCCAACTCATATTGCATTGCCTTTTGCCAATGAGATTGAGAGGCAGCTTCATTATAACATGTAGGCTCAACATCATTAGTTACAGTAGCAATAAAGGAACGATGCTGTGGTGAGTAACGATCATAAGAGATAAAATTGCAAAGAGGATATCGTGTACCTTTATGTGGAAAAGATGACGAGGGTGACAATGATTCGGGAGACGTCACTTGATTACAAATATAATCACGTAAATTTACCGAAGGAACACGAGGTCATTGAGAACGACGCAAGGGAGCTGCTGGTGGTGAAGTAAGTGGAAGTGATAGGAATGGGTTCCATTGGTATTGGCTGACTGGATGAAGAAGTCTCCGAAGCACTAGGATCTGAGATAATAGCAGGTATGATTGAATCGGTGTTAGATGAGGAAGGTGTGATAGATTCATAAGGAAAGATATCCTCATGGAAAATAACATCACGGCTAGTGAAGACTTGATGAGTTTCAATACTATATAATTTGTAAGCTTTCTGGCCAACAGGATAACCAAGAAAAACACATCGTGTGGCACGAGGAGCAAACTTATAGGAGACATGAACATTAGTAGCATATGCAAGGCATCCAAAAACTCTAAGGTGAGAATAAGAAGGAGTTTTGCCATAGAGTCGCTCAAAAGGAGTTTGGCGGGAAAGTATAGGTGTGGGCAACCGATTGATTATATGGACTGCAGTAGAGACACATTCTGCCCAAAAGTGTAAAGGAAGATGAGCTTGAAAACGAAGAGCTCGTGCTGACTCAAGGATATGTCTATGTTTGCGTTCAACAACCCCATTTTGTTGAGGGGTGTAAGTGCAAGAATGTTGGTAAGTGGTGCCTTGTTGTTTAAAAAAATCTCGCATTGAAAAAAATTCCCTTCCATTGTCAACCCGAATATTTGCTATATTAGCATTGAATTGGGTTTGCACAAAAGAGAAAAAGTTGGTAAGTAGATGTCGCGTTTCACTTTTATGGTGCATGAAGAAAATCCAAGTAAAACGAGAAAAGTCATCCACAATAGTCAAAAAATATTTAGCACCGGAAAGAGAAGGAATTTTGAATGGTCCCCATATGTCACAGTGAATTAATTCAAAAGGTTTAATAGAAGAAATTGAACTAATGGAAAAAGGAAGTCTTGTCTGTTTTGCAAGAGCACAAACATCACAAGCATTATTTGACTCTAAAGGGAATTTTAACAAAGTTTTAGCAATAAAGTCTAATCTAGTAGAAGACAAATGACCCAGTCAGTCGATGCCACAGGATTGTAGATGTGTCTTGAGAAAGGGAAGATTTGATTGTGTGGGCTGCTGCAGATTGAGTAGGAGTGTGAGATTTATTCCCTTGCCATTGTAACCAAGTAATAGAGTCCGTCTCGTTGTTTACCCAAACCAATCGTCGTCCTCGTCATCAAATCCTGCAAAATACACCAATAAGGAAAGAATGTTACTGAACAATTTAAATCTCTTGTGATTCGACTCACAGACATCAAATCCACTTTGCAAGATGGCACCCCAAGCACATTTTTTAAATAAATAACTGGACTCAAAGGTAAATTTTCAAGTAGAGATAATTGGAGCCTGGTCTCCATTTGGCATAACAACTGGTGGTAAAGAGATGTTCTCTTTACTGTTAACAAGTAAGGCTGGAGAAGAAGTGATGTGATCCGTTGCACCACTATCGATTATTAGTTTTGATGGCGACAAACCTGAGGAAGTTTTGGCATTGTTTGCCTTAGGAGTAGCTGATTGAGATGCCCCTTACCCTGCATAATAGACAACATTTGTTGTAACTGTGATTCAGTCAATCCATTCATAGCGGACTGGATTTGTTGCATCATTGGAGCCTCTCTGACATTATTAATTGAAGGTTGGTTGTTGCCATTGGGCTTGGAATGAAGTATTCTTGGTTGATGCATGCTTGGGATGTCCCGGTGGATAACCATTTAACTTCCAACATGTCTCTCTTACATGATGATCCCTGTCACAGTAAGAACAATGTAGCGGTTTGCGATTAGATGAATTAGGACGAGAAAAAGAACCAGATTTGTGTCGAACAGCAAAGGCTACTGGTTCATCTTTCCGAACAACCATGACTGAAGTTTCTATTGTCTCAAGTGTTGCGCCCAAATTTCGTTGTTTTTCTTCTTGAGCAATAGAAGAATAAGCCTGTGCAACATCAGGTAATGGGTTCATTAAAAGGATTTGACCACGAATAGCACTATAAGACTCATTCAATCCCATAAGGAATTGCATCAGTTTGCGCCTTTTGTTGTCTGCTCCACAAGTGCAAACAGCATCATTATAAGAGCCTAACTCATCCCACAATTTTTTTAGCTTTGTGTAATATGCCGCAACTAGTCATTTGATCCTGAGTTAGACAAGCAATGTCTCTCTCAATCTGAAAAATCCGTGGTGCATTGCTTTGAGAAAAACGGTTTCGAAGATCTTCCCAAACTTCATGGGCAGTGTTATAGAAAATAACACTATCTGCAATATCAGGCGTTAAAGAATTAAGTAGCCAAGATAATACCATGTCGTTACATTTTTGCCACGCTGCATATTCTTCTGGTTCGGTTGTGACAGACGGTGCCTTGAGAGTTCCATCAACAAAAGCTAATTTGGATTTTGCACTCAAAGAAATGACCATGGCTCTACGCCAAGTCGAATAATTGTCTCCGTCAAGGGATTTGGAAACAAGAACCATTCCAGGATTATCAGAATGGTGAAGAGAATATGGATTGTCGGAATCCATGATGATGAAAGCAACGAATTTTGATGCAGAAAAAAAAAATGCAGAGGTATTGTCACTGCTCTGATACCATGCAAAAAATAAAATGGAGAAAAAAATAGTCTGCATTAAATTGAATGTCTGCAAATACATGTTAATGTACAAGAGTTAATTAAGTCAATTTCACCTAATCTATTCCTATAATCAAGCTTTTCTTCAATCAAGTTATCTTAATATCAATGATTACAACATTTATTCTGATACATAATTACAATATAAACTCCATGATTCTTGGGATATAATTGACTTTTCTAACAACTAGATTAAACTTTTGTGTCAATGTCGAGTTCCAACTTAAATATCAGGCCTCTTTGGTGAACTTTCTTCGGATTCTCTACTATTAAGTAGATTTACTTATTTCGCTTTTTAAAATTAAATTTTTGCAGAATATCTAATTTTGAACAATTATGCTGTCCGTAACAACTAATTTAGCATTTATTGTGACTAACATGTAGACAATATGAAAGAAAAATAAAAATTTATGGTACATTGGATGCAATGCTCATGCTTTAGATGTCAATGTATTAAAAAAAATGATGAATTCAAGGAGACCTCGCAGAATAGTTTTGCCTCAGTGAATAACTCCAAAAAAAATAAGCTAAAACAAAAATCAAAATGGTTTCCAAACTAGTAGTCTAGAACTATTTTGCACGAGCACAAACTAGCAACCGAGAACTAGAACTTCGTTGAGCTATTTGACGGGAAATATTTACATAGATCCGGTCCACTGGTGGGGCCGTGGGTCCTGTGGTCCAAAATTAACCACATCAGCCATGCCCCACACATGGTCCACACCATGGCCCACCAGAGACCCACTCATGGTTGATGTGGGGAAAATATTTAAGTGGATTGGGTCCACGGATGGGGCCGTGGACCCTATGGTCCACCTAAAGCCACATCCACCAAAAGTGGGCCCTTCTGTGGGTCCCTTGTGGACCCCACGTGAGTCCCATAGTACTTTTGGTAGATGTGGCTTTAGGTGGACCACAAGATCCACGACCCCACCTGTGGACCTGGTCGACCTAAATATTTTCCGTTAATGTGGGTAATTCTGAACCACAAGGTTCACGGGCCCCACCCGTAAATCGGGTCCATGTAAATATTTCTCCTGTTTGACAGCCAAAAGCAACCCAATAAGCCAAAGCCGATGATCACGGGCATAAACAATAAAAAGGGCCTAATGTTTCTTCTTCTTCTTTTCCAGTTGGATTTGGATAACGAGTGTTTTATTTTCAAAAATGACTAAATAGTAACTGACAATAAATGTAAATATACCTTATTAGTGATGAGCATGTATATTAACTAATATCCGTGTTACTCATTGGAAAAATCTTCTTTGTTATTCATTATTTTATCAAGATGGTGACTAATTTGAGATGGGCTCAAATCAAATCTGACAGCTAGACCACCCAAGTGAAACACTTTATTTGGAAATGATTCAAAGGTTAATCACTTCCTTCTACCTCGTTGAAATCAAGAAACTAAAACAACCATCCGCTCCATCACTGCTACTAACATCACCTTCCAACCATCCCAAGTAAGTAGTTCTAGTTTCAACTACAGATTCAATCTTAGCAAACCCAAAAGGCAACCCAATTACCAGTCCTCTTTCCCAGTCTCAGAGTCCACGATCTCAACCCACAAATCCCACTAGAGGAAGCTCTGACACCACCTAGCTCTTGGTATACTGATCCTTCTTTTTACTCTCTTGAACTCCAGCAACTTTTCTTCCGAGGTTGGCAGGCGGTTGGTAAGAATCCCAAGTATACTAGTTATAAAAAGCTTACCTTTTTTGTTCGTAAATTAGAACAAAGGTAGACTTGTTACAATATGAGGAAATTAGATGCATGTTCCTTTTCATTTTAATTCAAATCCTGCGGCAGCCCAGATGGAATTCAGCTTTGAAAATTGTGGCTAGAATTTATTTTTTCTCTGTTCCTTCATTTATTTATTTACTTATATTTATTGTTGTATTGCGAGGACATGCTGAACAGATTAAAGAGCCCCATCAGTATTTCACGGGCAAGTAATTCTAACAATGGCCTCATGTACATGCGATCCGACATGAATTTTTTAATTAATTGCGATAATGGAAAAGATTTTCAATCAATCTTATCATTCCACAACTCAACCCCAAATGAATTTTTAATTGTATTAACCTTGTCCTTAAGAAAAGCTAAACATATCATCGTCTTACAAAACTAATATTATTGGTATTAAAAATTTGTGCAACGTGTAAATTAAGTTATGTATTTCTACGCATAAATTGACCTTTATTGCAACCAATAGAGTGAAAATTAAAAAAAAAAAAAAACTATAGATGCCATATAAAAAATTTTAAAAAATTAGATACCCTATGTATCAAAACAAAGATGCCTAATCAACGCCCTTCTATTTTATGTTCAACATTTTAATGCATAACTTCATAACTTCGACCACACCATCCACTAAATACCGAAGTATCGTGAAAGTGGAATCAGGCATAGATCCATTGTGAGTGCCGCAGGACTTTGTTTGATGATTTTTTTAAAAATATATTTTTTTACAGAAATTTGAAACACCTTTTTTTTAATTATCTTTTTAATTTCATATTCATTTATCAAAAAAAATCTTAAAATTGTTATAGTAATGTTGTATAAAAAAAAAACTCCAGAAAACAATCATCTAAACGCATTCCAAAACTTTGAACAGGCCGTTTTAGTCATTCCAATCCAATAAGCCTCCAGTGTTGACACACAGAGGTTTGGAAGTTACATTCTAGGTTTGAAAGTTGCAAGTCTCCAATTACAGGTTATTTCGGACGTTTCAACGGTGCGTGGTACAAACGAATTCGAATATGAGGCACTGATTTATCGCCGGGTGTCATGTCCCTGGTCGTCGCCGTTTCTAAGAGCACGAGGCCAAGACTTTTTTGATAGATGCAGGTGAATAGCGATTCACCAAAATAAGGGGATTTTTATTTGTACAAATGGTCCTTGTAACTTGGAACACGAAAAAATTAATCATTAATATCGAAAATAGATAAGGAAGGCTTTTGTATTTTTTAGTCAGTTTAAGTTTAATTAATTTGATTTTTATGGCACAGTAACTTTTACGGATATAGACTCGAATCAGAAAGAATTCAAGATAAAGATGACAATCAAGACAAACTAACCAGTAAGTTTAAGAAAGAATTCAAATTTATTTTATGAATGTTTTATGGAATAGAAAAAAAAGAATAATATATATTCTTCTTTTTTTCATTTTTCACCCTAAATTCTTGTTTGGTCAAGAAATCAGTTTTTTCTTTTTCTCCTATTGAAATCCACCAGTCTTTGAGAGTACCTGCAAAATGAGCAGTGAATTCAGTAATGATTTCAAAATAAGAGTCAACTTTTAAAGCTCTAATGGTCATCCATGCATGAAATTCTTGAAAACGAGATTCCCATTTATGAGAAGGAATATTATCAATAGTAAAGATTTGTACACTCCCTTTTCCATATTCAGAACTTCTCGCAAAAAGTCGATCATCTTCTTGCATATAATCCTCAGGTTGTTCTACTTTTACTTCACCATCTCCTCCGGCCATGTTTATTTCTGGAAGAGAGTCCATTTTTGTTTCAGTGTCTTCTGACAGTGGTTCCTCTCTGGATTCTTCTGTTGATGAATCCTCTTCCTGTTGGCTCTGTTGAGACAGTGTCTCTTCATCAGTAGTTTCTAGAACTTTCATAGTTGATACTAATGGAATGTTGGATTCGACTTGTTCCTGCAAAAAAGAAGAGATAGGATTAGAAATTTGAGGGACCGAATATGTTAGCAAATTTTCTTCTTCCAATTTTTCTTTTTGTTTTTCTTTTTGTTTTGCCAACTTTTGTTCTTTTTCCCACTTTCTTCTAGCAATTAATTGATCTCTAAGCCATCTACTACTATTATGATAAGGTATTTCTTCCTCAGTAGAAGATGCATGTTTGGATGAATAAGTCGGTGGTTGAATATCAAAAAGCGATGAAGGGTCTGGCTTCTTCGATTTCTTAGAATCATATGATCCTAGTTTTCCTGTTTCCTTCAAACTTTTGATTTGAGACTTTAAGTACTGAATGTCTTTTTCCTTTCTCTCCTAGTATGTTGAAATTGAAACTCCAATACTTGGAATTTATTTTTGTACTTCATCCAATCACTTTTCCATGACTTTTATCATCTTTACACTTATGTGCTTTGAGATCTAGTAACTTCTGTCAAAGTTTCTAGTTTTGAAGAAACAGTTCTGACATTCTCCTGAATGGAAGTTAACACTTTATTTTGACACAAAGCATTTTCAGATTGCCAATTCAGGACTTCTTCAGTCTTGTTCTGGACAGAGCTTCCTGAAGGAAGAACAGTTGGATAGGCATTTCTTATTTTGGCAGAGTGTTTGGAATGGTCTTGTACAAATGTTTCTTGAACAGAAGGAAATTCTATCGATTGAAACATACAAACTACAGGGATTTGAGGAGTTGGAACAGGATTGTGGATAGAATTGGAAAATTCTTCCCGAATAATTTCCAAACATTTTTTATAGTAAGGATGGAGAGATTTTTCTAAAATTTTTGGGATAGGTTCTATACATTTATCAGGAATCTGATAACCATCAAATTAACTTCTGTGGGAAGCAAAATTTTCCTCCCTATCTGGAAAATGTTCAGTGATGTGGTTGCATCCTGGCCTTTTCTTAGGATCTTTCTTTCCTAAGCATTTCCTACAAAAGCAAACATCACAATAAATAAGACCAGAGAATGGATCTTGAAAATGATGAACAGGTTGTCCATTTTCTTTAAAATGTAAAATTAAATCAATCAAAAATTCTTTAGATTTTGTCCAAGGCTTTGGATCATCCATGGGAATTTCCATCATAGAGATTTGTCGATAATTCTGGGATTTTCCTTTCAAATGTGAATGATCAAAGGCAACTGATACGGATCCATTAGAATTTGACACCATTTTAGAGTTTGAAGACTCCAATGGCCTTTGTTATGCTTGATGGAGTTTTTCAAAATGAGTCACCCAAGCTTCTGGGAGAAGTTGGACAAGTTCACTCCTTGTGATCTATCGAGGTACATGAGTACACGTAGCTGAATGCTGCTCATCAACTTTGATCAGTAAAGCATCCTCTCCTCCAAGGAGAGTTAGATCTAAGGCATGGTTTTGAACTCTGTACGTCATTTGATAATGCAATGTAGCAGCCATTGCATCTGAAATTTGTTCAGCTCCATGAATCTGCACTTAAACCTTTAGTGCTTCCAAAAGATGAGGATCATTTAAAGACATATTAAAATTTGGAAACAAAGTAACAAAAACTGTACCAGCATTTAGAGTTGTTTCTACCGTAGCTATACAAGCATGTTGATATCTAATAAATCTACTGTCTAATAAAGCTAATCTGGCAACAACAGGCAAACCTTTCCTATCATGAAACAAAAGAGAAAATCTTATAGCTCCAAAATGGATATGGGAATATCCTTGTTGTTTCCACTGAGCTGGAAACTGTGGTGGAATCTGTAGAGTGATAAATTGCTCCTTTCCATTGGCAGGAATTTGACACTGATCAAGCTTGGAAGCTTGAACATATTCTTTCACACCTTTTGCCTTGTGCTTTATCAGAGATTTAATAGAACCAAAGGTGTTTAATGTGAGATGCAATTTCGGATTTAATGTGAGAGTTACCGCACAAGACCTGTGCGGTGACTCTCATACCAAATCCCCAATTGCACAAAAGGCCCCCTCAACTTAAAAAAAAAAATCAAATAGCAATTTTGTGCAATTTGTGAGAGAAGCTTTGTGCGGTGACTCTCACAATTGTCCAAAAATTGCACAAAAGCCCTCCTTACACACACTTGCACACGAGGAAAAAAGAATTTAAGCAATCTCCGCACACACCATGTGTGACGACTATAAACCTAGAATAAAAAAAAAAGTGACCCTAAAATAGATAATTTTTTTAAATAACAATAATCAGAGAAATTTACCCTAGATATGAGGTATCCATGATTACAAGAGCCATCAGAATACAAGCAACCATAAGCACTACAGGTAGGATGGGCATGTTGGTCCAGGGTTCAGATCCTCAGCATGATTTATTGAGCCCCTATCTAGCTCCATGCATCTGGTGCTGCCACGTGTATCAAGTGTTTTATTTGTGATGGCTGTAGATAAACGCTTGATACATGTGGCAACGCCAGATGTATGAGGCCTGATAGGGGCTCAATAAATAGGGTTGAGAATCTAAACCCGTTGGTGCCATCCACTATTGTCTCAACAACATATGCTTGGCAACATCCCAAGATTGTGAAGATCGCAGAGTAGAACATAGCAGTAGCGATGATCACATACTTGATTGGTAAAGAAATATAAAAATCTTTAGTTTCAAATCGCAAAAAGATAATCGAAAGCAGAGTTCCCATGGTTAATAGAGCAGAGAATAGTCCTCCATCTAAGTAGAGCATTAACAAGTCGAATTCCCAACGTTGATTCTTGAGAAAAATAGGTATCCCAGTCTCATTATCAAAACCACCAGGGACGGTAAAAATGGCTGCAAAATTTATAGTACCAATAAGAATAGACATAGTTAACACATAATTGGACATTTCCTTGGTAGTTTTCTCAACCCTTTTCTGTATACTTTCATGATTTGCCTCAAATAATTGTTTAGCTATCTTGCCACTTGAATTTTGTAGTTGCCAGAGAGATGGATAACAATCATATTTCATGCGTTGTGCATCAAAATTTCAATTGCAAGTTAGTCAAAGATATTCAAAAATTGATTATACAAGAGGTAGTCGGTTGGTACCTTAAACCATAGGACATCCCACGTCATCTGGTGCTTAACACCGAGTGGAGTGCTAGGAGGGAATCCCAAGCGTGCTGGACGATGTATAACGCTATTCCCTTCGTGACCAATATCACTTAGCGACCTATTTTTGTCAACTATAATTTTCATCTAGTAGTCATACAAGAACCTACGTTTCTCCTCTACTACTATATACAGAACCATTCCTGTAGGACTTCGGTTTTGTAGCCAAAAGATGTAAAGCAGTCCGTCCTTTTTGCATTACGCTTGACAGCTAGGTCAGGACGTGATTCCACTATGCTAATTGCGAAACCTGATTGACAAAATATAGCGAAACATATAGAAAGCAATAAACTTCAGACGTTTGGCATGTAATTCAACATCATCCCATATACATATTCTATCACTATAGCCCTAGATAAAAGATTTTTCTTTTTAACTTCCCTTCTCCCTCCCCCCTCTTCTGGGGCGCAGGGTGACAAAAGATAAGATAGCAAAATCCGATAAACTAAGAAATAGAGTTCGAATTTAGCAAGAAACTTGACTGCTTTTTGTCCAAGACTACCAAAGTTTTAGTACTTGACATAGAAGCTTACTGTAGCATTCTCCAATTACAGCAGCATGAAGAATTGTGCATTCATCATTCCTCCTCATCATGCAATCACTATTAGACTTCTCCAGTAATGTTAAACTTCCTTCTTCTCACGTGCAGCCATGGTTCGAAGTTCCGACTCGATCGAGTCGTCATTGGATCGGAGGAACCTGGTCCAAGACCGCTCCGAGTCGTATCCGAGTCGATTGAGATTCATGGAGTATGCTGTTAGAGGCGATGTTAAGAAATGTGCCTTAAGCCATGGTATGGTATGGGGTGCTGAACCAGATTCCATTGCCATATCTTGAGCCATCACAATAGAACAAAGCAAGATGCAACAATTGAGGAGTCAAAACCTTCATTGATGCTGCATCAACCCTTTGAACCATAGGGTTTAGACCACAAGCTTGATAAGGAAAGAGAGCCTCCATCTTGGTTGAGAAGAGAGAGAGTAGAGAAGGGAACAATACTTGTACAATAAATAGTCAAAACTTGATTCAATTGAGGAAGAAGGATGATCTATTTTGTGGGAGAAAAGGTGAGAGGACCTTTGCTTTGCTTTGTGTCCTACAAATTCAAGTCCTCTTTTTTAGGCTGCAAACACCGGACCTAAACAAAGAACCATTTGCAGTGCCACATGTTGTCACGCTCCGTGACCCAAGATGTGGCACTCATTATGCCCTAAACTATGCTAGAACATAAGGCTAATCGAAGTAAACATAACCAATACAATCCCAACTTAATGATAACACAATAATTCCCAAAAGAATGTCATCTCATTCATCAAGATAATCATCATCCATTTACAACTTCATTGCCCTATCACAAAATAATTAGGGAATACATGTATAACCTAGTCTATACCAAAAATATGGCTACACATCAATGAACAAAAATAACCTCATCTACATCTATGCTAAACTATGACTATGAGGCCCAAAAGTAAATCCAATCACCTTTGACAAAATCATCATCTGCGAATTACAAGAATATGGTGAGTGATAATTCACCTAGTAAGTAGTGAATGGTCTTTTTGTGGCTTGAGGATGCTACACATATACATATAGCTCTAACAAAACACATCAATGGTTCACATGATTCACAAACATACATGGTCATTGATAAGCAATTTCCATTCATAAGCATAACACAATACAATAAGAGCACAAGTAGTTAGTGGACAATGACCCTAGATATTCAGTTGTTAACTACTACCCGATTAACACGGTTCGAAGTCAACTTTTACTCAATTTGTCCGGTTCAAGGCTAATTTTCACTCAGTTAGTACGGTTCAAAGGTTATGTCACAACACCATATTAAGGAACTAGTCCCGTCATTAGCCATTTCACATACAAGAACTTAATTCGATAGTCATTCAAATAACATTTATCAATAAACCACGTATTCTCATTTCATAGAAAAAGCACAAAATATCCAAACTCAAGCCAATTGGTATAGAAATTATCATTTCCAAATAATAGGTTCGTCAAAAGATATTTCAAAAAGCAAAGAGATTCAAATACTATTTACCTTGATCCAAAGCTAGTTCAAATAGTCAGAGTAAGGATAATCACCATTGTCGCCTATAACACACAAATAACACTGAATTATAGTCTTACTCTATCAATAAACCTTAATTGAAGTCTAATTCTAGACTCTACACTCAAAAAGAGCATAAAGCTACAAGAGAAAGTGATCCGTGGTTGAATCTTACCGAGCCGTGCCCGCGGCTTTCCAAAAACTCAGCCGCAACTCTCAACAGAAGCTGTGTCGCTGCCTTTGCCTTTGCAGCTGGCTCTAGCCCCACCTGCAGCTTAGTCTCCAGAGACTAGCAGCGGGCTCCAAGTTTTGAGCCGCGATCGGGCTCATTTGGCCTCACCCGCGGCTCGTCCATCAGAGACTTGCTGCAGGTGAGAGCCTGTTGAGCCTTGACCGCATCTCACCACTAGCATGCACAGCTCGCTGTGAAAAAGCTACAACTGAGCCTTCACCCATCTAAGCTTCAACCAAACCAATCCAACTTTAAATCCACATCAAAATGGCACAAAAATGCAACACCAAAGCAATAAAAGCTCAAGACATTTGCAATCACATGCACAATCCATAATCAAACTATTTGCAATCACATGCATAATCCATAATCATACATATTTTCCCAAAATCCCTACCTCACCTTCATCACACAACCACCCTTAACTCACACACGCACGCACACACAACACACACTAAGAGGGATAAAATCCTAAAAGCCTCCCCAAATCACCAATTATCTACCCAAAGCATCTACTACTCAACCTAAACCAAAATCAAGAGAAGGAACTTGAGCCTTGAGGGAAGACTTACCTTGGGAAACAACTTCAAAGCTCCTACCACTTGCCTCCTCTAGTGGATGAGAAAGGGAACTCTCAATGCCTTCTTCAATAATGGAGAAAGGATGGGTATTAGAGAGGGAAAAAGGAGAGAGGAAATGAAGAAGAAAAATGAAGAAAAGCCTTAAGTCTTTTTGGGTAGGGAAATAATTATCAAGAATTGCAACTAAGTCCATCATTTTCTACGAAACAAAAAATGACTAGAGAGTTCAATTTAGTACTTTGCCCATAGAAGGCTTTAATATCACACATGTAGCCTCGGGAAAAGTAAACTAAGATTTATGGTTTAATTGGGACACGTCCCTTTGTGCAAATAAAGCCAAATGGCACAAGTTGGTTTAACTAACTAATTGCTATCTTTAAGTAAATCAAGATTTCTGGTTTGACCTCTCTTTACGTGGAAGAAATTAAAGAGTGAGAGTTTGGCCTCTCTATATTATTTTGATTTTTTTTTGTAATAGTATTGTTTTAAATGCTTCAAAATATATGTTGTTTTTTATATCAATAAAAATAATATATTTGAGAGATTTTCTTTACTAATTTTTTATTATTTTTGTTTAATTTTTTTTTTATATTTTGAGTGATTATTTGTAATTTTTAAAATAGAAATTATTTTAAAATATGCGTCTCGCCGAGACCGTGATCAATATACCGAGACCGATGTGGAACGTTCCACATTGCGAACGCAACTTTGAACAGCAGCCACGTAAAGTAGAGTTTCCCCCAAGTTATTGCTCTCAAAAACGAGATCTTTTTCTTTTGTTAACATGATCTCTGCAACTTCCTTTTGGCCAAATCTTGCAGCTTCATGCAGTGCAGTGTCACCGCTGACATTCTTTATTTTAAGATATCCATCTATCACAAGGCATTCCTGAAGAAGCATTGCGAAGGCAGCCACATTTCCATGTATGGCGAGAAAATGGAGGACAGTGTCACCCCGTTTATCAAGTGGTGCATACCTTTTTTCCCTCCAAAAACAGCGAAAAGTTTCTGGTGACAGTGATGTCCCCCGTACGACTGCTTTGTAAGCTGCAGAACTTTGGCTTAGATTTTTACCAATTCCGGAGCTTGCCATTTTCAACATGTATGTAAAAATTCTTTCAAGGCCTTTATATGTAATAGCGCCATATCCAGTAAATATTCCATCTTTAGTAGTAAAACGTCTTACGCGCGCGATGCTAAAAGTGCTAATCTCCAGTGAAAAAAAGAATTGAGGAAATAACAAGCAAGCAATTACTCTAGTACCAAAGACAGGCATTTGATTAAAGCACTGAAAAGAAGAAGATTGCAATTATTGTGCTTCAAGAATCCCAAACATAAAAAAAACATTCCACCTCAAATTCAGTTTCATAGACCCAAAAGGCATTGTATTGTAACTATCAGCATCATCATAATTACCAAGATTGGAAAAACTGAAAACAAGCTAGAATTTTGGTCTTCCACCAAACATCAAGCTTGCGCTGCAATGATACTTTACTTTTACTCTCTTGACCTTGAAGGATTGATTAAAGGAATTGATTCAAATACGAGGAAGGAACGATTACGTGCCAAATGTCAAGAATAAAGTGCCTCGTAAACATTGTACTATCAAACTGACAGTGGAGATAAAAAAGATTCAAGCGGTTACTGCAATTTCCAGAAAATAATTAATTTTATAAAGGTTGACTCCTATGTTACTTGTGAAACAATATATTATACTGCTACTATGCAAAAATAAAGGACACATATTTTCATATTCTAACAACAAAAATTATATTCTGTTGACTACCAAACTAATAATATCTTAACAATTGAAATAACCACATTTTGATTTTAGAAATTTCCGCTAAAATTTAAAATCTTATGCAATAGAATCAGAATTGGAGCGTTATTTTGGACTCTATAGATGAACTATTTTACAATTATGCCCTTTCCAATGCCAATAATAATAACATAAAGAAAATTACATAAAAATAATGATTAACTCCAATCAAAAAGTCTTTGCCAAGGTCAGTAAGGCTCCGGTTAAAAGATTAAAAGGAAAGAAAAAGATAGTGAAAGAGGGAGGGGGCAAAAAAAAGACCAATTCACATGTCATTTTAATTTACATTTTGGTAAAATTATCTGAATTTGGTTACTGGAATATTTATGCCATTCAATGGTAATCCAATACTCTGAAATGTTTGTTCAAATTAATAATCAAATACAAAGTAAAACTATTTAGTGGATTTACTTATTTCACATTTTCAACTAATCATTTACAGAAAATCTAACGTGGAACCATTATTTAGTCCAACAAGCAATCTAGCATTTATTATTGCTAAGGTTTAGACAATATAAAAAGAAAAATAAAACCATCAGTATTTCACGGGCAGGTAATGCTAACAATGGACACATATAAATGTCATCCGACATGAAATTTTCGGCTAATTTGAATAATGGAAAAGATATGCAATCAATCTTATCATTTTACCAACTCATACCCAAAAAAAGTTTTAGTGTATCAACCTTATCTTTAAAAATACCTAAATTTATATATCATAGTTTTACAAAACTAATATTTATACAAAAATTTGTGCATAGAAAATTAAAAAAATTTTTAAGTACTCTATATATCAAACAAAGAGTCTCAATCAAGTCCCTTCTATTCTATGCTCAACATTTTAATGCAAAACTTCAACCGCACCATTTTATAAATGCCCAAGTATCATGCAAAACTTCAACCGCACCATTTTATAAATGCCCAAGTATTATGAAATAGTGGTATTATGAAATAGCGGGATCAGGCAAAAACGCGCAGTCAGTGCAGTAGAGAGCTTTGAACAGGCCGTTTTGGTCATTTTAATGAAATATTTTTGCCAGCCCACTGTGAACGCGTACGAGATCGGAAGATGCCTTTCTAGCTTTGATAGTTACAAATCTCCAATTACAGGTCATTTCGGACATTTCAACAGCTCGTATGTCAAGAGGTACGAAGTGCGTGGTCCGACTGTGCGAATGAATGAGGACAAGCGACTCACAATTTTCCCTCTCCATTTCTTGCAAATTTAACACAGTATAATTGTCTAACATTTTAATATAACTGTCTAATATTTTAATATAACTGTCTAGCATAGTAATGTAACTAATTTTTATGCCAGACAACGTCATTTTTTAGACTTGTTATTTCAAATTGCTCCATCTATTTTTTACTTTTTTAATTTAGGTCGTAAATTTGTATTAACTAGTGAGATGTCATGACCATGAGATCGTGCGGTAACGATTTATCACCAACGTGTCATGATTGCTAATCACTGTCGTTTCTCATTGCAGGAGACCAAGACCTTTTTATTGATAGATGCAGGCGAAGAATGATCTACCATTCTACCCCTATTTAAATGTTCCTAAGGAAATGAAGATGCAGGCATGCAGGCACCACTTTCATTTGGCTGCCCTTTTTTGGACCCTCCTTTCCTCAATTCTTCTCTCACTTGCTTTCTCTGTGTTCCTCTCTTCCTCAGCAAAACCCAAAAACCAAATTCTAGACAAATACTCCCTCGTTCCATTACTTAACATGATTGGTTTTCTATTTTAGCTAAATTGAACGGTCTTTTTGTTCAATTTTTGAAAAGGGGTACCAAGTTTGACATGTGTTGAATTGTATCTATCTAACTTTCTTGTCTATTACTGTTGTTTAGAGTATTAGCACTTAAAAATAGGTAGATGAATGGAGGCACTAGCATTGTAAACAATGGTAGTAAATAGAAAATTGAATCGGTACAATTTGATACTTATTGAATTCGATAACTAAGAAAATTCTTTTTTAAACTATTTCCTAATTTGTTAGTGAAAAAGTATTTATAACATCCAAATTATCCAATTTATCATGAGATCATGAAATTCAGTAGATATGATAATCCCAAGAATGAAAAATTGGACAAAATAATATCCTATTGTAATTGTATTTAAAAAACAAGATGAAATGAGAAAGAATATAAGAAACAAAGGCAATAATAGCAACAAGGATAAATGACAAGCAAAAGTTCCTTAACACGCTTATTCAAACCTTTTCAGTATGCATCACACTGCGCTTATATTTCCTGTCCTCTATAAGAAATTGAATGGCGAATCACATAGTACATATAGTCGAAGGCCAGATACGAGGTATCCAGGATTACAAGAGTTATCAGAATACAAACAAGTATGAGCACTACAAGTAGAAGGGGCAAGTAGGTGCCATCCACAACTGTCTCGACAACAAATGCTTGGCAACATGCCAAGATTGTGAAGCCCGCGGAGTACAACATGGCAACAGTGGTGATCACATACTTCATTGGCAAAGAAACATAAAAATCTTCAGTTCCAAATCGCAAAAAGATAATCGCAAGCAGAGTTCCCATGGTCAATAGAGCGTTGAATAGTCCTCCAGCTAAGTAGAGCATTAAATTGTCAAATTCCCTGCGCTGATTCTTGAGATAATTAGGTACCCCATTCTTATCATTAAAGCCTCCAGGGACGGTAAAAACTGATGCAAAATTTATAGTAGCAATAAGAACAGACACAATTAACACATAATTGGCCATTTCTTTGGTAGTTCTTTCAGCCTCTTTCCGCATACTTTCATGATTTGCCTCAAATACTTGTTCAGCTGTCTTACCACTAGAATTTTGTAGTTGCCAGAGGTGTGGGTAACAGTCGTATTTCACGCGCTGTCGAGCAAAAGATTAATTATAAGTAAGACAAAGATATTTGATAATTGAATAGAAAAGAGGCAGTCAATTGGTACCTTAAACCATAGGACATCCCACATCATCTGGTGTAAAACAACAGGTGGAGTGCTAGGAGGGGATCCCAAGCATGCTGCAAGATGTATAACGCTATTCCCTTCGTGATCAATATCACTTAGCAACCTATCCTTGTGAATAATAATTTTCATTAAGTCGTCGTACAAGAATCTATGTTTCTCCTTCGCTACTATATGCAGTACATTCCTTCCATTTTCATCCAAGGTATATGCAGCTTCAGGGTAGACTCTGAGGATTTCCAGTGCTACCTCACTGGTGCCAAGCCTCGCTGCTTGTATTAATGGATCTAGCAACCTATTATTCTTTTGTGGAGAAATTCCAAACTGGTTGCCTTCAAAATCTTCGCTTTCCGTACGTACATAGTGGCTCCAATCTCCTCTTCTAATCAATCTTCTGGCGAGCATTTCTGCAACTGTATGCCTTTGCTTTGCATCATCAATTTCTTTCAACCAAGGATGACCTTAAGATAAAAAGCATAGTTAAGTAAAAGAATCAGAAGGGAGCAGGGCAACCTATAAATTCTTGAATTGTTGTCCATGAATATGTAAAAAATTTATCCTAAGGGATTAGACGTGCTTATGTTAGAAAACAGTAAACTTCAACTCTCAAAAGAAGAATCTGGGAAACAACATTTCTCAGTAGATTCTACTATCACTTGCATGAGTACATATAAATGGAGAAAAGGAGATGGTTTGTTTACTCAAGATAAACTTGGTAAAAGGAAATCTTTTCAATTTGGAAATGGGAGCTGAATTGTTTTGTTCTTCTGCACCGTTAATGGGTTCCAATTCCTTGTACAACTTCGGAATACCTGCCAGCAACAAAATAAAATGATCATTACTTGCAAAATTGTGAGAACTTTAAGGTCTGGCTTTGTGCAGCATTTCGCAGGCTGTTTCCATGTAAAAACCTGGCATATAAGCAGTTTAAATTGATTCTCCAAAAAGTGAAAGAAGCAATAGATCTAACTTTAATAAGATCCCTAAACCATTAAATACTGTATCAGACAATTTTAACAAAGTTTCCAGGTTCAGCAGATAGCAGTCCCCAAAACGTATTACATTAAAGAATCAACAGTATCAAAATTATCACCCCCATTGTCAGGAAGAGGAACAATCATATCCTTGATAAGGTTCTAGAACTCAACACTGACTTCAAAATCATATTACATTCAGCCTAGTGATAATCCCTAATAAACTTTTTACACTGTTGTAATTAAGTTTTTCAAGAAATTTGACTGCGCACTTAAGATTCGGAATTCTTAGCTAAAATTTCACAAATTAATGATACCACAGCACTTACAATAATAGGTTATAGCTTGTACTATCTGCAGGGGAATCGACCTGCTTCCTAGATCTTTGATCGTGTAGGGAGAACTACTCCGGAAGGACTCTGGTTTTTCAGCCAAAAGATGTATGGCAGTCTTTCCTCTTGCATTACGTTTGTCAACAAGCTCGGGATGTGAAACCAATATGCTAATTGCCAAACCTGCTTGACACAATATATTGAAACATATAGAAAGCACTAAACTTCAGAGGTATGACATGTAATTTAACACCATCCCATATGCATATTCCATCATTATAGCCCCAGACAAAAAATAAGATTGCAGAATCAGATGAACTGAGAAATAGAGTTAGAATTTTGCAAGAAACTTGACTGCTTTTTGTCCAATATATATACAAATGTATGTATGTATGTACACACACACAAACTACCAAAATTTTAGTACTTGACAGAGAAACTTACTGTAACATTCTCCAATTACAGCAGCATGAAGGATTGTGCATCCATCATTCCTCCTCATCATGCAATCGCTGTTAGACTCTTCCAGGAATGTGAAAACTTCCTTCTTCCCACATGCAGCGGCCACAAAAAGAGGAGTTTCCCCTAAGTTATTCCTCTCAAAAACCAGATTTTTTTCTGTTCTTAACATGATACCTGCAACTTCCTTTTGGCCATATCTTGCAGCTTCATGCAATGCAGTGTCGCCATTGACATTTTTTATGTTGAGATATCCCCCTGTCAAGTGGCATTCCTGAAGAAGTTTTCTGAAGGCAGGCACATTTCCACGAATGGCCAGAAAATGGAGGACAGTATCACCACGTTTATCAAGTGGTTTCACACCTTCTTCCCCCCAGAAACTGCGAATGGTTTCTAATGAGGGTGTCCCCTCTAAGACTGCTCTATAAGCCGCAGATCCTTGGCTGAAATGTTTTTTGATTCCTGAACATGCCATTTTGGACACGTACGTAAAAATTCTTTCAAGGCCCTTAGAACACTGCCATATTCAGTAAATCTTCCATATTTAATGGTAAAACACCTCAAATACGCAATGCTAAAAGAGTTAATGTCCAATTGAAAAAAGAATCGAGGAAATGCAAAGCAAGGAATTACTCTAGTGACAGAGACAGGCATTAGTAGTATAAAGCACTAAAAAGAAAAAGATTGCAATCATTCCCAACCATAAAAAATATTCCTCTTCAAATTCAGATTCGGTAAATCCAAAAGACATTGTAATCATCAGCATCATCATATACCAAAATTGGAAAAACTGAAAAGAATGCAGAATATATTGGTCCCCCACTAAACATCAAGCTTGTGGTGTAATAATGCTTTACTTTTACTGTCTTAACCTTGAAGGATCAATCAAAAAAATCGATTCAAATACAAGCAAGGAACATTGTACGGTATTAAACTAACAATGGAGCTACAAAAGGATCGAGCGGTTACTGCACTTTCCAGAAAAGAATTAATTTTAAAGAGGTTAACTCCTCCAATGTTACTTGTCAAACAACATACTATACTACTGCTATACTAACCTAATGAAAACATAACTTTACATTTTAACAACAAAAATGATATTCTCTTCGACCTTCAAACTCATAGTATGTTCAACATATCAAAATCTTATGGGACAGAATCAGAATTAGAGCGTTATTTTGGACACTGTAAAAGAACTCTTACGCGATTATACACTTCCGATGTTAATAACATAAAGAAAGTTATAGAAAAATAGTGAACAACTCCAATCAAAAGGTCTCTAAAGCGGTAGTAAAGATTACTTAGGCTCCGGTTAAAAGATTAAAAAGAAAGGAAAAAATGAAAGACATGGTGAAAAAAAAAGAGCAAAAAGACTAATAAAAAGAGACAAAGCATTTTATCAACTAAGTTGCATTTTATTGTCATTCAAATCGAATTAAATATGCCATCTTTATTTACGTTTCGGTAAAATATCTACGCTACTCAATGATAATCTATTACTCTTAAATATTTGTTTAAAATTATTCAATCAAAAACAAAGTAAAACTATTGAGTGGATTTACTTATTCCATATTTTCAAATTAAACTTTTAAAGAAAACCTAATGTGGAACAACTATTTAGTCCAACGAGCAATCAAGCATTTATTATTACTAACATTTAGACAACATAAAAGAAAAATAAAACCATACAGTGGATTGGATGTAATATTTATGCTTTAGATGCCAATACAAAAGAAAAAAAATTGATGAGTTGGAGGACCAAATTAAGAAATCAGAAAAACAAATAGTTAGACGACCTAACAGAACAGTAACTCACTTAATCATAAAGCTTATACTAAAATGAAAAAGGGTTCGAATTCATTTACCTCACCCCACAGGTACAAACTCTAGCAGTCTAGAAGTAGAAGTAAAATGAGTTGGTTAACAGCATAAAACATTCCAATAAGCCAAAGCCGACCATCACGGGTATAAACAATAAAAAAAGGCCTAGTCTTTCGTTCCTTTTTCCCTATTGGATTAAATAACTGTAGATATAATTATACATGTATATTTGTAGTTATGTGTATTAACGAGTTACTTATTAAAAAAAAATCAATATTGTTCAGCCAAAAATCGTGTGTAATTTGCGAGGGGCTAAAATCTTCAAGACCGCCCAAGTATCCTAAGTGAAACCCCAACCTGATTGAAATCAAGAAAATAAAAAAAATAAAAAATAAAAAATACCTCTCCACCACGACCTTCAAACCATCCCAAGTGGTACTAGTTTCGACTACAAATTCAATCTTAGCAAACCCAGACCATCAGAATTCCTCTTTCACAGTCTCATTATCTATGGACAAAGAAGCTCTAACATCAGTCCACCAATTCAACCCACAAATCCCACTAGAGGAACCTTTGACACCGCCTAGTTCTTGTACGCCAACGAGTCTTCTGCCGAGTTTGGCCTAGCTGTCGGCAGCAAAACCTGAAATGCCTCTTAATGTAACGAAAATATTTCTTTTTTCTAAATTTGTTGACTAACAACAAAACCTGCCTGAATTTTCATGTACCGAAGGCTTTAGGTAGTAATGTTTGCCTGGAAGAATAATTAAGCATTCACTTTGATTAAAAGAAAACACACAAAAAGTAGATGACTTAAATAAAAATTAGGTCGTTATTGCGTTGTTGGAATTTATCGGACACTGGTCAATTAAGAACCAGGGGATATGGTTTGAAAGTACTATTTGTCTTAGATCAAACTGATTTTGTGAGGAAAGTATGTTGTGACGACTTATGAAGCTGAAAACATCTTTCCCTTTTTTATGTTTAATATAACTGTTATGAGGGCATTACTTGCACAGTCAACAGGTGCAATTCCAACAAGTAAGACATTTAGGAGCAAAACATCAAGAATGATTGGAACATTCTTACCTAATTTACTTTTAGAAATCATTATCTTAGTTTTTGCAGTATTTTTTATTCGTTCTGCAAAATAACCCCATAATGCTACATATGAAATGCTTAAAAAAATAAAATTTACCCCATAAAAAAAGTGTGAATTTATTTTCAGCTGTTATTCTTAAAAATCATGCATTTTTATTTAAAAGCAGAGAAAGATTCTAATTGATATAAAAAAAAATCTCAAGGTAATAAAATAGTCATTTTATTGTCCAATTCAAAGGCCACTTAAAATTTTTAGCATTATGATTTACAAATTAAAATCATTCGCTCCTGGCTTATAGGTTTCGAGTGACAGATGACATAGTAATTACCCTTGAGTCCCTTGAGTTATGGTTAAAAAAAAAAATCCTTTGCATGAATGGAAGTGAAAAAATTTTGGCAAATCTATTATAAGTTTTTAAATAGTGAGTTAGTGTGAAATCACTCTTATAGATTTAATATTTGAAAGTCACAACTATTACTGTTAGCCACTTATCCATATGTTCAACCTAATCTTTAGTTTATTCGCACCTTCTTTCTCACTAAAAGCTCAGAATATAGCTTCATTAAGGTTACGGGTTACGGGTTACAGGCAAGGACACATACTTTGTTAAAGATTTGAAACTTTCTCGAACTTCAGTTTTTATTTCATTCAAACAAGTAGGTAAGTTTACATTTATTTCTATACAATTCTTTGGTAGAGATTGGTTTAGTGCTCATAGTGACTCTTTTGGTCTTTCGTTTTGCTATTGCTATGCTTCTAATGTGATTCCTTCTATCTTTCATCAAATTTTAGGCCAACTCAGGAAAATGTATAGGACATAACAATATTTAGCTTGATTTTTAATTTTTTTTGTTAACATTTGATATTGAATAGGATTATTCTTAATATAAGTTAAAATATAGTAATGTTCCATTTGAATTCTGTCGAGTGCATCCAAATAATTTATTTATCATGTCAATTTCAAATATAAGCAAATGGCATGTACTCTTCACAGAAAAATTGTTTGTTACAATCGGGTATTTTAATTGGAACCGTCTATTTAAATTTTCATTTATTTAAAGTTCATCTGCATGTTAATATTAGTATAAACAAATAGTGAAAGAAAGGAACAATAGTAGCATTTTACCTCTAATAAATATACAACAAATTCTTACCCACATGGGTTCCCCTGTTCCTAATTAAAATCCATGAGTTAATTCAGTAATTTCTCTAAATAAAATCTATATTGTCACTGTCATGACTATCCCCATTGTGACGATGCTTTGCCTCCATTTCCTCTTTATTAGTACTCATTCGATAATTTTAGAATGACAAGATAATGAATTTTTGTGAAATTGGAGACATTAGATTTCGAAGATAAATTAAGGATGACAACTTAGGAATAAATAATATTATTTATCAAGTGTTGTGGATTATAAGATCAAATAAGAATGTCAACAGTACATATAAATGAAATAAGCTTCACAAAGAAAACTTTGGACAAAAATTAAACCAGAAAGGACCAGTGATACTAATGAATAGGAACTTTTGAGGATCATGTAAAGGAGACAAGGAAGATTTCACATATTGTTAGGATACAATAAAAGACAATAGTGTAATGTCTTTATCAATTTTTGTTATGCATCTTAAGAAATTTCTCTATTTTTCTCCTAAATGTCTTTTTTTTTTTTTTTGTTAGTATCTACATCTATTCCTCTCATGCTTTGAATTGCTCAATCATTATATAGGTAGTGTTCTAGTGATTTATTTAAAATGTCTTAGAAGTATTTGTACTGACACTCACTAAGAAAAAAATATAAAACTAAGTTTAAGTAGTTTCATTTAGAGATTGTAACCTTGAGTTTTAAGTTATCAAAATATATTTTTGGACTTCCCATTTCTACTCAGAACTCCCTTATGATTTGGCAAAATTAATAGATTACCATACGGTTTGATAAGCTACATTTAACCTCGTTATGTTTTAGATTTTTTTTTCAAAGCAGATGAAAATTTTGAGAAATAACAGATTTAAAGAAGTAATTATAGACTTTTTTTAATCTTTAAATTGTAATTTCTAGTCTTTCTTATTACACACACGAGGATAGCTATTAATTTTTTTATATTTCTATTATAATCAGTTATTTCTATCAGATTTTCCAAAAAAGTCCAAACTATAAGGGATAACTTGCAGGTTTTTAAAACATGGAGGGATAATTTATAAAGAAGCCAAACCACATAGGAATTTCGTGTAATTTTATCATGCCTCATGACCCGAAACATGGCACTCGTCATGCCCTAAGCTAAGATAGGATACAAGGCTAATCGATACCAAAACATCAATAACAACCCATATCTTAAGGAGTACACAATATTTTCCCCAAAAGGAATTCATTTCATTCATTCCCAAAATAATTATCCATGCATATACATCTTCAATACCCCATCACAAAAATAATTGGGGCTCACATGTATAACCTAATCTATACCAAAAATATAGCTATACATCAATGAACAAAAATAACCTCATCTATATCTATGCTAATTTATGACTATGAGACCCAAAAGCCATTCCACTCCTCCTCTACAAATTCATTTCTTGTGAAACAAAGATTGGGGTGAGTGACAAATCACCCAATAAATAGTAAATGGTCTCTTTGTGGCTTGAGGATGTTACACTTATAATATAGTTTCCAAAAAGATACATCAATGGTTCACATAGTTCATAATCATAAGCAATTTCCATTCATAAGCATAATACAATACAATGAGAGCTCAAGTAGTTAGTGGACGAATGACCCTGAATATCCAGTTGTTAACTACTACCTGATTAACACAATTCAAATCCAGCTTTTACCCGATTGGTCCGGTTCAAAGCTAACTTTCACCCCATTAGTAGGGTTCAAAGGTTATATCACAAACGCCATATTAAGGAACTAGTCCATCATTAGCCATTTCACATACAAGACCTCAGTTCGATAGTCATTCAAATATCAATTATCACTAAACCATGTATTCTCATTTCATACAAAAGCACAGTATATCCAAACTCAACCCAATTGGTATAGAAATTAACATTTTCCAGTAATACATTTCGAAGTGCAAAGAGATTCAAGTACTACTTACCTCAATCTAAAAGGCAATTCAAGTAATCCGAGTAGTGATAATCACCTTCGTCTCCTATAACACATAAATAACACTCATATTATATACTAATTCTATCAAGAAGTCATAATTGGAACTTACATCTAACTTAACACGCAAAACGAAAGAAAAGTGCAAAACTGCCTTGACCCGCGGCATCAACCACGGCCCGCCTAAAGGACCCAATGTAGTACTAGCCACGGCGAGGCTGATGTAGCGGCTTGGGTCAGACGCTCAGGACTTCCCATCCACGGTGTCATCTGCGGCGTGACTGGCATCGTAGATAACCCCAGGCAACGCAATCTGCAACCCCTGCCGCATCCAAAACCAATTCCAATATTTCCCAACTCAATCCAACACAATCCAAGCACCAAAACAACTCCAAAATGGCATAATCAAGCAATAATCTTACACATTAAACTTAAAACAAGTATCAATCCAAAAGCACAAGTTATGAACACTCACATCCCTCAAGGTTCCTCACCCCCATCATCAAATCTTAGCCACCATCTCACACCCACCTTCTCACTAACACAAAGCATAAACACACAAGAATACCAACCCAAAGACATTGCAATCACCCATTCAACTACCCATTCCTACACAAATCAAATCAAAGAAAAAGAAAGAGTTAGCTTCGAGAGCAATTACCTTAGGTGGAAGATTCAAAACACCTCCTACTAGCTTCTCCTTGAGAACAAGAAGGAGGCTCTTCAATGGCTTCTTCAAAGAGAAGAGAAGAGAGATTCAGAGAGAGAATGAGAGAAATTGGGGAAGAAGAAGGAAAAGGAAATAGGAGAAAGGAATTGTCCTAACTCTATTTGGGCCAAAAACCAATTTAGAGAAATTGTAAACAAGCCCCTCATTATTTATCATTTAGCCTTCACCCCAAACATGCCAAATTAAAAGAATACCCCTTAAGGTCCGTATTATTACAAATTTAGCACTTCTTTCACGAATTTATATTCATATATGTGTGTGCTTGATTTAACTAGGTATTTTAACCAAAAATATATAATTCCTTTCAAAAAGTAGATTACTATAATAAGAAAAATCTTATGTTATTGCCTCAACCTAAAATAAAGATACTAAAGAATGAAAATTTTCTCATGAGACCGTTCTAGTGGTGTTTGAAAATATCGACTATTCTATGAATGTATAAGTTATTCTACAACTATCGAATAAATATTATTAATCATACGTGCGAATGCATAATAGTTGAATCTAATACTTTTTAACCAAAAGCACTAGCATGAAAAGATTGGTTTACTTTTCTATGATATTCAAGGGTGGTTTTAAAGTGGTTTAACTTAGGAGAAGGAAAAAAAAAACAATTGATTTATTTATTTATTTTTCATTGGCAATAGGAACATAATTAGCCTGGGACTTAATGAAAGACTGAAGCTAACGCTGGATGCCAACGAAATGCCTAAATTTATAAGTTTTTAATGGTAAATTGTAAATAAGTTATTGACCCATTTAATAAATAAGTTATTTGAGTTGGAAAATTGTAACGTAGACATAAATAGACTAGAGTCCATTTTAGTTGTTTGTTTAATACATATTCATTTTTAACATGAAGTTAACTAAAGTTTTGAAATCCACAGACCCATTAAATCTAAATAGGGTACTCATGAACCTAGGTATTATAAGATTGTATAAGTAAAAACTCCATCATGGAAGGAAAGCTAATTTTTGTTTTTAGTATTGCAAGATTTTAGATATCCTGGTTGTGCTTATAATTTAGTCATAACTTTAGGCATCACACATTTAAAGCCATTAAACAACCATCAATGAACATACTTTGGTAACAAGTTTTCGTACTTATAATTTAGTCATGACTCCAAATATCACACGTTTAAAGCCACAAATCAATTTTCCGATGAACATACCTTTACAACAAGTTAATCTATAAATTCTACATGTAGACTAATTCATTTATTATCTTTATTGTCTTTGTAGTTACAGCATATTCATTTATATAACTTTAACAGGAAAATAGATTTTGGTTCATGATTTACATGTGCAAAGCACGTGCTCTTTTCTAGTTGCTCTATGTATCAAACAAGAAGAATCATTAATCAACACTCTTCGATTTTATGTTCAACGTTTTAATGCATAACTTCGGCCGCAGCATCTTCTAAATATAAAAGTATTGTGATGTAGTAGAATCAGGCACAAACGCTTTGCGAGTGGCGCAGGAAATCAAAGCTTTGAACAGGCCATTTGGTCATTCCAAAAAAGTATCTTTGACAGCCCAGTGTGAATGCATTGGGGCTCGGAAGATACCGTTATGGATTTGAGAGTTGCAATCCTACTGTAATTGTATTTATAAACAAAAAGGAATGAGAGGAGACACATTGAAATAAAAATACATACATACATATACATATATACCATATATATACATATATATATGCACATATATGTATACACATATACATATATGACAATAATAGCTACAATGCAACATAGGAATAAAAGACGAGCCAAATTCCTTCACGCACTTGTTCAAACCTTTTCAACGTGCACTACACTGAGCTTAAGTTTTTTGTCCTCTATAAGCAAGTGAATGACGAATCACGTAGTACATATAGTCGAAGACCATATATGAGGTATCCATGATTACAAGAGTCATCAGAACACAAACAACTATGAGCGATACAAGTAGGATGGTCGAGTAGGTGCCATCCACAATTGTCTCAACAACAAATGCTTGGCAACCTGCCAAGATTGTGAAGCCTGCAGAGTAGAACATGGCAATAGTGGTGATCACATACATCATTGGCAAAGAAAAATAAAAATCTTCAGTTTCAAATCGTAAAAAGATAATCCCAAGCAGAGTTCCCATGGTTAATAGAGCGGTGAATAATCCTCCAGCTAGCAAAAGCATTAACAAGTCGAATTCCCAGTGCTGATTCTTGACATAAATAGGTATCCCGCTTCTTATCACTAAAGCCTCCAGGGACAGTAAAAACTGCTGCAAAATTTATAGTAGCAATAAGAACAGACACAATTAACACGTAATTGGCCATTTCTTTGGTAGTTTTCTCAGCCTCTTTCCGAAGACTTTCATGATTTGCCTCGAAAACTTGCAAAGCTGTCTTGCCGCTAGAATTTTGTAGTTGCCAGAGATATGGATAACAGTCGTATTTCACGCGCTGTGGAGCAAAAAGTCAATTACAAGTAAAACAAAGATGTTCGAGAATTGAATGTACAAGAGGCAGCCAATTAGTACCTTAAGCCATAGGACATCCCACATCATCCGGTGCATAACACCAGGTGGAGTGCTGGGAGGGGATCCCAAGCTTCCTGCAAGATGTATAACACTATTCCCTTCGTGATCAATATCACTTAGCAACCTATCCTTGTGAGTAATAATTTTCATCAAATAGTCGTACAAGAATCTATGTTTTCCCTCCACAACTATATGCAGTATATTCCTTCCTTTTTCATCCAATGTGTAAGCAGCTTCAGGGTAGACTCTGAGGATTTCCAGTGCTACCTCACTAATGCCGAGCCTCGTAGCTCGTATTAATGGATCTGGCACCCTGTTATTCTTTTGCGCTGATACTCCAAACTGGCTAGCATCAAAATCTTTGTTCCCTGTACGCACATAGTGGCTCCAATCTTCTTTTTTAATCAATCTTTTTGTAAGCATTAGTGCAACTGTATGCCTTTGCTTTGCATCATCAATTTCTTTGAACCAAGGAAAAGCTGGGGATGAAAAGCATATTTAAGTAAAAGGAATTAGAAGGGAGCATGTCAAGCTAAGTAGCGCAAAAAAAACCAAATTCTTCAATTGTTGGTCATGAATATGAAGCAATTTTATCCAAAGGGATTAAGCGTGCTTATAACTAGGAATCAATGTTAGACAACAGTATGCTTCAGCTCTCAAATGAAGAATCTGGGGAATAAAATTTGTCAACAGATTCTACCATTACCAGCTTAAGTACAACAAATGTAGAGAGAAGAAGATGCTTTACCTAAGATAAAGTTGGTAACAGGAAATCTGTTCAATATGGAAATGGGATTGTTCGGTTCCTCTGCACTGTTAACGGGTTCCGATTCCTTGTACATCTTTGGAATACCTGCCAGCAACATAATAAAATGATGACATCACTTGCAAAACGTGAGGACTTTTTGAATCTTGCTCAGTGTAGCATTTCACATGCTGTTCCGAGAAAACACTTGCATATAAAATGGTAATTTAAATTGATTCTCCAAAGAGTGAAAGGAAGCCGAAGGTCTAACTGTTGTTAGATCCCAAAGCCATTAAATATTGAAATCAAATAATTTTGACAAAGTTACAGGCTCAGCACAAGACAGTCCCCAAAACTTACTGCATTAAAGAATTAATAGTATAAAACTTTTCTTCCCCATTGTCAGGAAGGGAAGCAATCATATGCTTGATTACATTCTATCCTTCAGCATTGACTTCAAAATCATATCACATTCAGCCCAGTGATAATTGCCTAATCAACTTTTACACCGTTGTGCTTAATGTTTTAAAGAAATTCGAATGCCCACTAAAGATTTGGAAACTTCTTAGCTAAAATGTTGCACACGGATGATACTACAAGTCTACAACGCTTACAAGAATAGATTATAGCTCCCAATATCTGCAAAGGAATAGGCCTCCTCCCTAGATCTCTGATCGTGTAGGTAGAACCACTTCTGAAGGACTCTGGTTTTGCAGCCAAAAGATGCAAAGCAGTCTTTCCTTCTGCATTACGCTTGTCAACAAGATCAGGATGTGACTCCAATATGCTAATTGCCAAACCTGCTTGACACGATATAGTGAAACATATAGAAAGCAGTAAATTTCAGAGGTTTGACATGTAATTCAGCACCACACGATATACAATACTCCATCAGTATAGCCCAGACAAAAGGTATGATTGCAATCTGATAAACTGAGAGATGGTGTTCGAATTTAGCAAGAAACATGACTTTTTTTTTTTCCAGGACCACCAAAATTTTAGTAATTGATAGAGCAGCTTACTGTAACATTCTCCAATTACAGCAGCATGGAGGATTGTGCATCCATCATTCCTCCTCGTCATGCAATCACTGTTAGACTTTTCCAGGAATGCAAAAACGTCTTTTTTCCCACATGCAGCAGCCACGAAAAGAGGGAGTTTCCCCCAGGTTATTGCTCTCAAGAACCAGGTCTTTTTCTGTCCTTATCATGATCTCTGCAACTTTCTTTTGGCCAAATCTTGCAGCTTCATGCAATGCAGTGTCGCCATTGACATTCTTTATCTTTAGATCTTCACCTATGACAAGGCATTCCTGAAGAAGTATTCTGAAAGCAGCCACATTTCCTTGAATGGCCAGAAAATGGAGGCCAGTATCACCACGATTATCAAGTGATCTCACACCTTCCCTCCAAAAACTGCGAATAGTTTCTACTGATGGTGTCCCCTCTAAGACTGCTCTATAAGCTGCAGACCTTTGGCTCAAATTTCTGTTGATTCCTGAGCTTGCCATTTTGAACATGTATGCAAAAATTCTTTCAAGGCCCTTACATATGACAACCCATATCCAGTAAATTTTCCATTCGCAATGCTAAAAGTGGTAGTGTTAAAATATATATCAAAAAAAAAGAATTGAGGAAACACAAGCAAGGAATTATTCTAGTGCCAAAGATAGGCATTTGATTAAAGCACTTAAAAAGAAGAAATTTGCAATTATTGTGCTTGCAGAATCCTTATGTGTGTGTGTGTGTGTGTGTGTGTGTGACTAAAAGTTTTTCATGAACATTGTACATTATCAAACAGTGCACCTAAGAAGGATACAACGGTTACCGCATTTTCCAGAAAAGAATTAATGTCAGAAAGGTTGACTCCTTCGCTGTTACTTGTCAAACAACATACTGTACTACTGCTATACTAACCTAATTAAAACATATTTTTATGTGTTAACAACAAGAATGAGGTTTTCTTCGACCTTCAATTTCATAATATCTTAACAATTGAAATATACACATATTTTGGCTTTAGAAATTTCTGCAACAATTTAAATTGTTATGCGATAGAATCAGAATTAGAGTGTTATTTTGGACTCTATAAAGGAACTCTTTCACGATTATAACCTCCCAAATTCCAATGTTAATAACATAAACAAAGTTATACAAAAATAACGACCAGCTCCAGTCAAAAGGTATGTTTAGTAATAGTAAAGGTTACTAATGTGCCGTATAAAAAATTAAAAAGAAAGAAAAAGATATTGAAAGAGGGAGGAAAAGGAAAAGAACAAGCAGAAAAGAATTCTTAGCAAAGGTTACTAAAGCTCGGTATAAAAAATTAAAAAGAAAGTAAAAGATAATGAAAGAAGGAGGAAAAAAGGAATAAAAAAAACAAACAGAAAAAAGTAAAGCATCTTATCAACTACCAGCTGTACTTCATTGTCATGCAAATCAAACTCAATATGCAATCTTAATTTGGTTACTAGAATGTTTATGCTACTCGATGATAATCCACCACTCTTAAAATATTTGTTCAAAAAATTAGAATTGTTTGGTTCATGGGTAGAAGTTAAATGTCTCACATTGGTTTGTGAAAAAAAAATCAGCAATTAATATATAGATATGGGCCCAATACTTAGTAGCTTAAATTTTTGGGTCAAAGTTGTGTTCCAACTTATATATTGGGTCTCTTTGGTAAACTTTCTCTGGTTCTCTTCTTAACAATAATCAAATATAAAGTAAACAATAATTCTTTCCCTAACAATAATCAAATATAAAGTAAAACTATCATAACAATAATCAAATATAAAGTAAAGCTATTAAGCAAATTTACTTATTTCACTTTTTAAAATTAAATTTTTGCAGAAAATCTAGTGTGGAACATCTATGCGGTCCAACAAATAAGCTAGCATTTATTGTGACTAACATTCAGACAATATGAAAGAAAAATAAAACGTTACGGTAAATTGGATGCAATGCTCATACTTTTTTTTTTCTTTTTTTGAAAACTCGGCACAAAGCCTACTGGGAAAAAGGGAAAAGTGAATTTAAACCAATTTCACAATCCATCCCAAAAGGCAATTACTGATTTAAGAGATGACCCATGGGGCTTAAGTACTAACACATTCAAGCTCAAAGTCCCGATGTGGGACAAGTTTCTTTTGAAAACTGCAATGCTCATACTTTAGATGGCAATATAAAAAATAAAAAATAAAAAAGGATGAGTTAAAGGAGCAAGTTAAGAAATCAGAAGATGTTAGTTAAATGACCTGGCAGAATAGTTTTGCCTCGGTGAATAACTCCTTTAAATAAGAAAAAAAAAAGCTAAAACAAAAATCAAAATTGTTTCGAATTCATTTCACCTTGTCACACGAGCACAAACTAGCAGTCTAGAACTAGAACTACATTGAATTGTTTAACAGCAAAAAGCAACCCAATAAGCCAAAGCCGACGATCACGGAAATAAAAAGGGCCTAATGTTTCTTCTTCTCTTTTTTTTCCCCAGTTGGATTTGGATAACGAGTGTTTTGTTTTACAAAATAGCTAAATATAAACTGACAATAATGTAAATGTACTTTTTTAGTGATAAGCATTTGTATTAACTAATATTCGAGTTACCCATTAAAAAAGGGTTAATTACACTTTGCCCCCCTAAAAGTGGGGATAATAGACACTTTGCCTCCCTGAATACAAAAAATATGCACTTTGCACCAAAGACTTTTGGTTAATTTTTTTATTAACTTCCATTTATTAAAAAACTAAATATAATTACATGTGTATTGACAAATATACCCATAGGCATTAAAACTTACTTTTTTCCTATTTTATCCTCTTATGCATGTCTATCAAGCACATAGAATAAAAGTTTATATATATAATTTTAAAAAATAAATATTTTGAAAGAATTTGTACATGCTTTCTAACTAACCATATTATAAAAGGTTTGTCATATAATTCTTTCTGTATAATATTTCAATTTGTGAAAAAATGTTAAAATTTACATAATGGCAATGACGTTTCGCGTTATATTCAAAATATTAAAGCTTTATATCCAAATTTTTATACATGCACATATATAAGACCACTAAAATGATAGAATTTTAATTAATGTGATATATAATACACAAACAAAGAGTTAAAATTGATATTAATGTGCATAATATATTAAACGTAATGTAAACAAAGAAAGAGTTAAAATTTATGTTAATGTAGCATAATATATTAAACATAATATAATATCTCATATACAAAGAAAAGAGTTAAAATTGATACTAAGGTAATATAATATATTAAAGGGATAATTTCACATTCCTTTCCTGAGGTTTGTCATAACTGCATCTACCTCCTCTCAGGTTTTCAAAATTATACTTACACACCTGTGTTTATATTTTTTATAACAAGATTTTTGATAATGTAATCCAAAAACACCAACCAAATACCCTAAAATACTCTCAATTGCTTTAAAAAATAATAAACCTTAAAAAATGAATTATTTAGTCCATAAAAATGTCAAAGTACTAATACTATTATACCAAATTTTCAATCTCCATCAGATTTTATTTTTCAAAATCCAATTATCTTACTAATCTAAATAAATAATTTTATCTATCAAAATCTTATAAATAAATATATTAGTAAGAAAGAGATGATCAATTTAATAACAAAAAAACATGCGTAAATAACTTGAGAGGCCTTATTAGAAGGTCAAAAAACTTAAAGTTTAGGGTCCTTTTTTTTAAACTTATTTGTTGTTTTTAAAAGCAATTAAGGGTATTTTAGAATACTTGAGTGACGTTTTTAGTTTATACTATCAAAAACTGATTTTTTTTTTGTTATAAAAAATATAAACATAGGGAGTGTATGTGTAATTTTTAAAACTTGAGAGGAGGTAGGTGAAATTATGGCAAATCTCAGGGGAGGTATGTAAATTATCCCTATATTAAACATATTAAATTAATTAAAATTCTATCATCTTAATGGTTATATATATAAATATATAAAAATTAACATATAAAGCTTTAATATTTTCAATATAACGTGAAAAGATATATCATTGCAATTGTGCAAATTTTAAAAATTTGTCACAAATTGAAATATTATTCAGTGAAATATTATACGACAAAACTTTTTATGTATCTGATATAGGTTAGTTAAAAACCATGTACAAATTTTTTCAAAATATTTATTTTTTAAAATTATATATAAAAACTTTTATTCTACGAGCATGATAGACATGCATGAGATAAAATTAAAAAAAAATAAGTTTTAATGCCTATGGATATATTTGTTAATAGACATGCAATTATAAGGGCAATTTAGACCGTTAATAAAAAAAATTTAACCAAAAGTCTTTGGTGTAAGTGCATATTTTTTGTGTTCAGAGGGGGGCAAAGTGTCTATTACCCCCACTTTCTGGGAGGCAAAGTGTAATTAATCCTTAAAAAAATCTTCTTTGTTATTCATTGTTTTATCAAGAATAGTGACTAATTTGAGATGGGCTCAAATCTGAGAGCACCCAAGTGAAACACTTCAATGGCAATGATTCAAAGGTTAATCACTTCCTTCTACCTCGTTGAAATCAAGAAACTAAAAAACAACCATCCGCTCCATCAATACTGCTGCCATCACCTTCACACCATCCCAAGTAGTACTAGTTTCAACTACAAATTCAATCTTAGCAAACCCAAAAGGCATCACACTTACCAGTCCTCTTTCACAGTCTCACAGTCCATGAATTCAACCCACAAATCCCACTAGAGGAAGCTCTGACACCACCTAGCTCTTTGTATACCGATCCTTCTTTTTAACTCTCTTGAAGTCCAACAAGTTTTCTACCGAGGTTGGTTGGCTATTGGTAAGAATCCCAAGTACTACTTATAAAAAGCTTACCTTTTTTGTCCGTAATTTAGAACAAAGGTAGACTTTTTACAATATGAGAAAGTTAGATGCATATTCCTTTTCATTTTTATTTAAATTTTGTGGCACCCAGATGGAATTCTGCTTTGAAAATTGTGGCTAGAGTTTCTTTTTTCTCTATTTCTTCATTTATTTGTTTACTTGTATTTATTGTTGTGTTGCGAGGGCATGCTGAACAGATTAAAGAGCCCCATCAGTATTGCACGGGCAAGTAATGCTAACAATGGCCTCAAGTACATGCGATCCAACATGAACTTTCTATTAATTTGAATAATGGAAAAGATATTCAATCATTCTTATCATTTCACCAACTCAAGCCCAGATAAATTTGTACGTGTATTAACCTTATCTTTAAAAAGAGCTAAATATGTCATCGTCTTACAAAACTAATATTCTTAGCATTAAAATTTTGTGCAATGGAAGGCTTTGTATTTTTTAGCGAGTTGAAGTTTAACTAATTTGATTTTTTTTTATGGCACAGTAGCTTCTACGGATATAATCAAAATAAAGATGCCAATCAAGACAAACTATTTTTATCTTATGATTGTTTTATGGAATAGAATAAAAGAACAATATATTTGACGAAGAATTCTTATATGGACTGGTTTCACAATTCAACCTTTGAACCTTGTGATTTAAAAGAATACCGCATAAATATAATGATACATGCTGATATGAGAAAGTAATATAAAAATATTTATGTTGCTCTATTTTAGACCACAAGGTCCATAAATGATGCCATGGACTGGATCCATGCAAGAATTTTTCTCATTGGGCTGCATTTTTTTTTCCTCCTCCTTTTTTTGGGGGTTCCTTCTTGCTTTTTCCTTGCTCCTCTCCTCCTTATCAAAACCCAAAAACAAATTCTAGTCAAATACTCTCCCATCCCATTTAACATATTTTGATTTTCTATTCTAGCCGAATAGAAAGGTCTTTTATTTAATTTAAAAAAATGTATCAAGTTTGGAATGTGTTTAATTGTACCTACCTAACTTTTTTTTTAGTTCCTTTTCCTACCATTGTTTAGAATATTATACTTGAACGTAGGCAGATGAATGGGGCTACTAGCATTCTGAACAATGGTAGCAAAAAAGAAAATTGGACAGATACAATTCGACACTTGTCGAATTAGATAAGTAGGAAAACTCTTTTTAAAATGATTACCTAATTTGTTAGTGAAAGAATATTTATAACATCTAAATTTTGCAATTTATCATGTGATCATGAAATCAACAGATAATGTCATTCCAAGAATCAAAATTTGGACAGAAGCATATCGTACGGTAATGGTATTTAAAAATAAATAAGAATGGTGTTATCCTACTGCAATAATAGCAACAGAAAAATAAATGACAATCAAAAGTTCCTTCATACATTTATTCAAACCTTTTTAGTATGTACCACACTGAACTTAAGTTTCTTGTCCTTTATAAGCAAGTGAATGACGAATTACGTAGTACATGTAATCGAAAACCAGATATGAGGTATCCATGAGTACAAGAGCCATCAGAACACAAGCAACTATAAGCACTAAAAGTAGGACGGGCATGTAGGTGCCATCCACAGTTGTCTCGACAACATATGCTTGGCAACATGCCAAGATCGTGAAGCCCGCGGAGTAGAACATGGCAATAGTGGTGATCACATACTTCATGGGCAAAGAGACATAAAAATCTTCAGTTTCAAATCGCAAAAAGATAATTGCAAGCAGAGTTCCCATGGTTAATAATGCTGAGAATAGTCCTCCAGCTAAGTAAAGCATTAATAACACGAATTCTTTGCGCTGATTCTTGAGATAAATAGGTATCCCATTATTACCATTAAAGCCTCCAGGGACAGTAAAAACTGCTGCAAAATTTATAGTACCAATAAGTACGGACACAAGTAACACATAATTGGCCATTTCTTTGGTAGTTCTCTCAGCCTCTTTCCGTAGACTTTCATGATTTGCCTCAAATAATTGTACAGCTGTCTTGCCACTAGAATTTTGTAGTTGCCAGAGACATGGATAACAGTCGTATTTCACGCGCTGTGGAGCAAAAAGTCAATTATAATTACGACAGATATTCGAGAATTAAATGTATAAGAGGCAATGAATTGGTACCTTGAACCATAGGACATCCCACATCATTTGGTGTATAACACCAGGTGGAGTGCTGGGAGGGGATCCTAAGCGTGCTGCAAGATGTATAACGCTATTCCCTTCGTGATCAGTATCACTTAGCAACCTATCCTTGTGAACAATAGTTTTGTTCAAGTAGTCGTACAAGAACCGATGTTTCTCCTCCACTACTATATGCAATACATTCCTTCCATTTTCATCCAAGGTATATGCAGCTTCAGGGTAGACTCTTAGGATTTCCAGTGCTACCTCATTAATGCCAAGCCTCGTAGCTTGTATTAATGGATCTGGCACCCTGTTATTCTCTTGTGGTGATATTGCAAACTGGCTGCCTTCAAAACCTTCGGTCTCTGCATATACGTAGTGGCTCCAATCTTGTTTTCTAATCAATCTTTTTGCAAGCATTAGTGCAACTGTATTTCTTTGCTTTGCATCATCAATTTCTTTGAACCAAGGAAAACCTGAGGATAAAAAACATATTTAAGTAAAAGGAATTAGAAGGGAGCATGTCAAGCTAAATAGCGCAAAAAAAAAAAAAACAAATTCTTAAATTGTTGGTCATGAATATGAAACAAATTTATCCAAAGGGATTAGACGCGCTTGTTACTAGGAATCTATGTTAGACAACAGGATGCTTCAGCTTCAAAGAAGAATATAGGAAACAAAATTTGTCAACAAATTCTACCATCACTAGCATGAGCACATATACTTAGAGAGAAGGAGATGCTTCACCCAAGATAAACTTGGTAAATGGATATCTGTTCAATTTGGAAATGGGAGCTGAATTTTCCGGTTCCCCTGCACTATTAACAGGTCCTGATTCTTTGTACAGCTTCGGAATGCCTGCCAGCAATACAATAAAAATGATGACATCACTTGCAAAATTGTGAGGACCTTTAAGTGTTGCTTAGTGCAGCATTTCACAGACTATTTCCCAGAAAAAAACCTGGCATATAAAATGGTAGTTTAAATTGATTCTTAAAGAGTGAAAAGAAACAAAAGGACAAACTGGTTAGATCCCAAAACATTAAATACTGAAATTAGATAATTTTTTAACAATCCTGGCTCAACAAAAATTTGTCCCCAAAAGCCAAAATATACTACTTTAAGGATCAGTAGTATAAAACTTCACCCCCCTTGTCGGGAAGGAGAACAATCATACGCTTGATAAGATTTTAGACCTCAAGACTGACTTTAAAATCATATTACATTCAGCCAACTTTTTACACCGTTGTACTCAAGTTTTTAAAAAAATTCGAATGCCCACTTAAGATTTGGAAAATTCTTAGCTAAAATTTTGCAAATGGATGATACTACACTTACAAGAATAGATTATAGCTCCCATTATCTGCAGAGGAATAGGCCTCCTCCCTAGATCTCTGATCGTGTAGGCAGAACCACTCCTGAAGGACTCGGGTTTTGCTGCCAAAAGATGTAAAGCAGTCTTTCCTTCTGCATTACGTTTGTCAGCAAGATCAGGATGCGACTCCAATATGCCAATTGCCAAACCTGCTTGACACAATATAGTGAAACATAAAGAAAGCATTAAACTTCAGAGGTTTGACACGTTATTCAACACAATCCCATATGCATATTCCATCACTATAGCCCCAGACCAAAAAAAAAAAAAGAGATGATTGCAGAATCTGATAAACTGAGAAATAGAGTTCGAAATTAGCAAGAAGCTTGACTGCTCGTTGTCCAAGACTGCCAAAATTTTAGTACTTGACAGAGAAGCTTACTGTAACATTCTACAATTACAGCAGCATGAAGGATTGTGCATCCATCATTCCTCCTCATCATGCAATCACTGTTAGACTTTTCCAGGAATGCGAAAACTTCCTTCTTCCCACATGCAGCAGCCACGTAAAGAGGAGTTTCCCCCAAGTTATTACTCTCAAAAACCAGATCTTTTTCTGTCCTTAACATGATCTCTGCAACTTGCTTTCGGCCATATCTTGCAGCTTCATGCAATGCAGTGTCGCCTTTGATATTTTTTATCTTGAGATGTCCATCAGTCACGAGGCGTTCCTGAAGAAGTACTGTGAAGACAGCCACGTTTCCTTGAATGGCCAGAAAATGGAGCACCGTATCACCCCGTTTATCAAGTGGTTTCACACCTTCTTCCCTCCAAAAACTGCGAAAGTTTTCTAATGATGGTGTCCCCTCTAAGACTGCTCTGTAAGCTGCAGACCTTTGGCTCAAATTTTTGTTGATTCCCGAGCTTGCCATATTCAATAAATCTTCTATCTTTAGTATTAAAGCATCTTTCATTCACAATGCTAAAAGTGGTAATGTTCGTTGAAAAAAAAAAAAAAAAAGAAATAACAAGCAAGAAAAGTCGTGCCATACAAAAGGGGTCAGGATACAGGACTTAAAGAATAAAGTTGCAATAACTGTACTTGTAGAATGCTAAACATAAAAAAAAGGTTCCAGGAATCGTTTCTCAATTACTATCACTATAAATATTATAAATATCACTATGAATATTATAAATCTCATTATGATTATGAATTTTGATGACTTTATGTTTGGTTTTGTAATAGAATGGGCATCATCTCTAAAAAAAAAAAAAAAGGTAAATGAGTTTGATAGAGTAGTATTTTGAGTAGAATCATGGAGATTTCAATTAACCACTTACATTTCGATTGAATGATTGTGATAGTTTTTTTTTTTCCAAACATAAACAATGATGTTATTACTACTCATACCCATTCCCCTCCTTCATTCCTACAAACCAAACACCCCTTCTAGTAGACTCAAAATGCACTGTAATAATCAGCATCCTCATAATTACCAATTTTCTATTTTTTATATCTTCGGAGAAATTGATAAAAAAATAAAGAATATCGGTCCCTTACCAAACATCAAGCTTTAGGAGCAATATAGAATATTGGATTTAGCTATGGTACAAAGTTAAGTCAGTTTTGTACTATACAAAGAGTCAATGGTTAAATGAAAATAATGAAAGCGGACCCACATAAAGTTTTAATTTAATTTACAAATATATGAAATCAAATCAGTTGTCAAATTTCTATTTATTCTTTGCAAACTTATTCTATTAACCAGAGAAGTGTCCATATTATTGATCCCCCACCAAACATCAAGCTTCTGGTGCAATAATACTTTACACTCTTGACCTTGAAGGATTGATTAAAAAGAATTGAATCAAAACAAGGAAGGAACTATTATGTGCCAAAAGCCAAGAATAAAAGTACCTCATAAACATTGTACTGTATCAAAATGACAGTGCAGTTAAAAAGGATCAAGCGGTTACTTCATTTTCCAGAAATGAATTCATTTTAAAAACCACACGACTGCTATATTACTTGGCAAACAATTTATTATAGTACTACTATACTAAACCTAAAGAACAGATATTTTTATATATACAAAAAAAAAATGATACTCCCTTCAATATCCAAACTCAAAATATCTTAAAAAATGAAATATCCACGCTTTGGTTTTAGAAATTTCTGCAATAATTCAAAATCTTATGTGATAGAATCAGATTGGAGAGTTATTTTCGATCCATAAAGGAACTCTTTCACGATTGCACCTTCCAATGTTAATAACATAAAGAAAGTTTTGCAAAAATAGTGAACAACTCCAATCAAAAGGTCTGTATAGCAGTAGTCAATGTCACGGAGGTTCCCATTAAAACATTAAAAAGAAAGAAAAAACAATGAAAGAGGGTCAAAAAAGGAGAAAGATTAATAATCACAAATGAAGCATCTTATCAGTTAAGAGAGGTGTTTGATAACTTAATTAATCATAAAAAATAATCGATTCACAGATTCATATGATCATATGTTAACCATATGAAGACGGTTTGATTATCTGTAATAGAATTTCTTGGGTAGTTAAATGCCTATAAAAGTCTAGGTATAAAAAATAAGTGATATCATTTGCACTTACCAACATGCTAATATATTAAGGTTTTAAATATTATATTTTAAACTACCTTATAAGAATACGTTTTATCCTTATTCTTCTCTTTTTATCGCTCCCTCATATTTCTCTTGCTCCTTCTTTCCTCTGACAAGAATTTTACATCGCAGTTTTGCCTCCTTTTATCGTTTAAAAGTATGTAAACATGATCATATATATGTGTGTGTGTGTGTGTGCGCGTGTGTGCGTGTGTGTACGTGTGTAGTTTGTAGTAGTTGTATTTGTCTATTGAATATTTGTATGTGTAAATATATCTCTTATTTCTATTCACAAATAAATGATGATAAATTATCTAAGAGAAAATAATTTCAATTAACCAAAAAAAAATAAAAAAAATAAAGTAGTAGAAAAAAATTTCTTTTGTCAAGTATCAACATTTTAACCTCCTACTAATCTATTTTACGCTAATTTGAGATTTGAATGATTGGGGGAATCAAATAATGGGTGTAGGCTTTAGTGGAGGGGTCTAGTGTTGGAGTAGGGGTAGACATTTGCTGTATAATAAGAAGAGGGAATCGTTTTATTAAAGAGCCATCATTGTCCGCTCCACTCCTTTTTTTTTTTTTTTTTTTTTGAGGCATTTTCTTTTCCGCTCGCCTTAGACGAGAACAAAAGACAATAATGGAAAAAAAATAGAAACTGATCGACGGCCTCCTTTTTTTTGGCCCGTTTGATGAAGCTTACGTAAGAGGACATGCGTCATCATGTAATCCGCATCTTATCTCTTTTCCCACATTTGTCATTGTTTTTTTTTTTGAAGAATCCGCATCTTATCTCTTTTCCCACATTTGTCATTGTTTTTTTTTGAAGAATCCGCATCTTATCTCTTTTCCCACATTTGTCATTGTTTTTTTTTGAAGAATCCGCATCTTATCTCTTTTCCCACATTTGTCATTGTTTGTTTCTTTATTTATATTTTCTTATGAATTTCCTTTTTTGTGCTTTTCTTTGTATTGATTAGCATACTCAACTGATTAATGATTTAACGTGACAAATTTGGCATATCATAAAGATTTGCAAGATTTTGATTAGAAGTTTCTTGTTCGTTTTTGTGTTTGTTTATCGCGTTTCAACTTTGACACAAGTTTTGCAAAGGTATACTTAAAACTTTCCAGCCTGTTTGGATTGTGTTCCCATAATAATTTGATAACTCCCAAACCTGTTTCGCGTGTGCTTTTTACTTTGTACCAAAAACTGGTATTATGCACAAGCGAATAATTTTGTGAGAGAATAATTGAAGTGAATGTCTGAATACATTGTATTAGAATTTTTATAACTGTCAAACAAAATATTTATGATGTTCTAAAATTGAAGTGATTTTGCAACACGAAATAATAAATAATAAATAAAAGAATAATAGTAACTATAACACTTGGTATTTAGGTTGTTTTAATTTTTCTGTGTTTTTTAAAGTCTTGGATTAGGCAAATGAGGCATGATAAGAAAAATCTTACAATTTTAGACACAATAATAGAACTATATTGTTTTTTGACAAGAAAGTCAAATAATATATCAGAACAATTTCATATGCTCACAAGTACAGAAAATTTAAGACTCATAGAAATCAATAATTGAAGCTTCCCACCCGGCCAACCAGTGCTGTTGAAAATCTGTCATTTCTTTTGCATATATTGATTAGAAAAGTTGTCGCTTTGCAACATTTGATGTATATACTTATTATATTATATATTTATTTTATTTTATTTTATTTTTTTGCTCGTAATTTCAATTTGTTTCTTTTTGGCAAATAAGTATCTTCCTTGCTTGAAGTTTGAACTTAGAAAATTGTACGCGTAAATGTGTGGGCTTTTGTATAGCCAATGAAATAAAATGATTTCAACGTTGTCCTAAAAAGTAGTAGAGTTCTGATAAGGCAGGTTCATTTGAATTTGGCATCCCAGATTCAACTAATAATTCCCCCCGCCCCGGTGCGGGAAAACACCAAAAAAAAAAAAAGAATTAATTAATATGGTATCTTACTATGTAATCTACATTATTTCAAGTAAATATTATTTATATGATGCAATCTGCTCTCGTACACGTATATTCTTAATTCCTTACCACATTATATGTTACTGGTCATTTGATTTTTAAGCTGAGGATCGTCCAACAACAAAGAAGAGCTATTTAATCAAGTACATGCAACATTAAGGCATTAAGGAATATAATTGAGCATGCTTTTGGACTACTAAAAGCTCATTTTTCTATTCTCAAAACGATGACACCATATTCCTTTTCAACACAACAAAATATTATAATTGCATGCATGGTTATACATAATTATCTTCGAAAAATGGATGCCATGAATATTTGGTGTTAGGATTTCAAAAATGAAGATGTTGTACAAGAAAATCTACAACAATTTGAAGATAATACAACAAATACAGAATTTGAAGGAGGAGCTGGACAAGCTAGTTATACAAATCAATATTTTAACTTTTGAGAAAAATTATGTACATCTAGATGTTAGCTCTTTTTTTTTCCCCAATAAATTTTATGAGATATTTTATCACTTTTTATGTTGATTGTCTTTTTAATTTATAATTATTGTATTATTATTTATGAACTTCAATTATATGTATTAATTGTCAAATATAACAAAATACGAAAATTATTAACCAAAAATTAATATCAGAATAAATTTAAAATTCATGAAATTTAGTATTGAGTTATATATTGTTATCAAACTGACATACTAAATTCAATAAGATAGAATTATAAAATTCATGAAATTCTTTCAGTTACATATTATTATCAAACAAACATACCAAATTCAGTATTCAGATTCACACATGAACCTGTAAGACTTTAAGTACTTAAAATCTAGTAATTTAATTGATTTAAAATTCAGATTTCAACATTTAAATTTCAGTTTTATCAAATGCTCCTAAATTGCACTTCATTGTCATGCAAAAATCAAACTCAATCTGCCATCTTAATTTAGATTTTGGTAAAATTATTTGAATTTGGTTAATAGAATATTTGTGATACTTAACAATAATCCATTACTCTTAAATATTTGTTCAAAAATTTATAAACAAACATAAAGGTAAACTATTAAGTGTATTTACTTATTTCACATTTTTAAATTAAACTTTTTCAGCAAATCTGGGGCATAATTTTAGAAACCTCCACTAAAATTTTTGACAATTGCAAGAAGTTCCCTTAAGTTTTGAGAATTACACTTACACCCCTTATTTTAATATGTTTGGTAACCAAAAGATCCAAACTGCTCATGTAAGCTAAAATAAAAATGCCATCTAGTTCTTCATTTATTTGTTTACTTATATTTATTGTTGTACTGCTAGGATATTAAAGAGCCCCATGAGTATTTCCCGGGCAAGTAATGCTAACAATGGCCTCATGCAAATGCGATCCAATATGAACTTTTGTATTCATTTTAATAATGGAAAAGATATTCAATCAATCTTATCATTGCACCTAACTCAAGCCCGACTAAATTTGTAAGTTTATTAACCTTATCTTTAAAAAGAGCTAAATTTATATATCATCGTCTCACAAAACTAATATTCTTAGTATTAAAAATTTTGTGCAATGTGCAAATTTAGTTATGTATTTCTACGCATAAATTGACTTTCATTGCAACAAATAGAGTGAAATTTTTAAAAAACATATAGTTTTAAATACTCTATATATTAAGTGAACAGACTCAATCAACACCCTTCTATATTATGTTCAACATATTAATACATAACTTCAAACGCACCATCTTCTAAACCCAGGCCTTGTGAAATACAGTGGGATCAGGCATCAACGCACTGTGAATTTTAACCAGGCCATTTTGGTCATTCCAATAGAATATCTTTGACACCTGGTGTGAATGCATAGAGGCTTGGAGGAAGATACCATTCTAGATTTGGGAGTTGCAATCCTACTGTAATTGTATTTACAAACAAAAAGGAATGAGAGAAGACACATTGAAATAAAAATACATGCATATAAATAAATCTTATTCTATTTCAAGATTCTAGTGCATATTATTTTACAAAGGGGGATGAATATAGTACTCTTAATGAAGTTAAGTAATGAAAGGTGCTTCACCTATATAACCATTGGAATGGTGCCACTCCTAACAAAAGTTAAGGTTTTTTTTGTGTAAATGGCTATAAATCTAAGATGGAGCACATAGCCGGTAATAGTGTTAACACTGTTATGTGAATTATTCCATAAGAGATGTGATTTTGTGTGTGGTAATTATGTTTTAACATTAAAGTCATGGTTTAAGCTATAAAATCACCTTGACTTTGTTAAAATTAGTGAATTACTTACACTAAGGAAAGGTTTAAATCTAACAATACCTTTATTTAGACAAAATTTTATCAATGCTTAGTCAGATTACATCACATACTAAGTGGGAGATTGTTAGTGATAGTTTGTAATGTGGAGGATTAGATATTTGTCCCATATTAAAAGACAACAAGCATACCAATACCTTTATGAGTCATTGTCTTCTCCCCTTAACAAATTTAATACAAACATTAGTTTGGAGGGAATACTTGGTGGGAAGGCCAAATTTTCAATTTGAATTTGTTCAATACAATACAATTAAAAAGAAAATTATCTATAATCTTTACAAGGGCACTTGGGAACTTGGGGCAAATTAATTAAATTATCTTAGAAAATTAATTAATTACGATTCAATTAATTTATTTTAATTTTGAAAGGTTTAAGTAATTAATTAATTATTTTTAATTTGACAATTTTTAACTAACAGACATAACTAGTTCAGATTATGTCCATTAATTTCAATTGTCAAATGCCCCTTCATTCAATCATAACCATTTAGACGAGAGTTGTCTTTGCCTTTAAATATATAAATTTGCCAGAATTTTACTAACTTAGCAATTGTAGTTTTTTTAGACTTTGTTATATTCTAGAGGTAATTTGTCTGTAATTGATAAAGGGCAAATAACACATTCAAGATAATGAAATTACACATCAAAATCTTCTGTTATTAATTTCTACATTCTCGTCTTAGCAGCATATACCTTTTCATTTTTCTTCAAATTTTGTGGCACCCTAGATGGAATTCAGCTTTGAAAATTGTGGCTAGAATTTCTTTTCTCTATTTCTTCATTTATTTGTTTACTTACTACATAAACCACACCTTAGGTTTCTAACAATTACACTTAGCTCCCTTCAAATTTTGAAAATTACATTTACCTCCCTTGATTAGATGAAATGACCATAGCACCCTCCTTGGTTTGATAAAATGACCATATCACCTTTAACACAACACTCTAAACAAAAGATCCAAAAAAAAAAAAAAAGGTAATAGTAAACCCTAATTCCCAACCTTTTTCCTCCTCTCACTCTCCTTCACCTTTCCCTCCATTTTTCCCCTCTGGCGGTGCTTGTCCCCTTCTCTCCTCCCTACTAATGATCTCCAGTCCAACTTCCCCTCCTTCTTCTACCCTCAATCGACACTTTCTCTCCCTCCTTCTTTTCAGCACTAATGCCTCCCCTCCCTTGTCCTTCTTTCCTATACAAAATTTCTATGTTGTTCTTATAAATAAATTTCAAGTTCGGAAAATATTATGCAACTTGTATGTGATTTATTGTTGCATGTACAAAATTTCGATGTAGTTCCTATAAACAAATTCGAGTTTGGAATTTTTCTATGTTGTCTCTATAAATAAATTTCAAGTTTGCAAAATTTTTAGTTAGTGAATTACTAATTTTAACTAGTTTTGTTGTATATAATTTATTATTGGTATCTTGTTTAGGTATGGTTTGGGTTTAGAATTTAAGGTGGTGCTTGATAGTGGGAGAGAGAGGAAGGGAAGGGGAAGAGACAAATGAGGGAAAGAGGTGAACAATATGGAGGAAATGGGCTAAAAGATGTAGACAAAAGAGGCAATGAGAGAATTGGGTTCAGAGATTTAAATTGTACTAATGTAGGAAATTTTGTGTGCAATTTTTGCTTTTTTTTTTTATTTATTTGCTTGATTGCCTGTGGTGGTTGTTGATGATGTGGTATTTGCTGGTAAAGAAAAAGAGATTGAATTGATGGGGTGGTAGTAGTTACAAGTCTCCAATTATAGATCATTTCGGACATTTCAACAGCTCATACGTGAAGGAAGGGGAACGAAGCGCGTTGTCCGAATGCGAATGAATATGAGACCCTGACACGTCTGATCGTCGCTGGTCACCGTCGTTTTTCTCATTGCACGAGACCAAGACCTTTTATTCATTGACGGAGGCGAAGCATGATCTACCATTCTAACCCGATTTAAATGTACCTAAGCAAATGCACATGCAAGCATGCAAGCACCCCTTTCATTTGGCTGCCCATTCTTTATTTTGCCCCCTTCCTTAATTCTTTTGTCTCTTGGTTTCTTTGTGTTCCTCACTTCCTCTCCGCAAAACCCAAAACCAGATTCTAGACGTATACTCCCTCGTTCCTTTCGTTCAATTTTTGACACGTGTTATTGTACGTATCTAATTTTTTTGTCTATTACGTTGCTTAGAACATTAGTACTTCAAAATAGGTAGATGAATGGGGGTAATAGCATTCTAAATAATGGTAGTGAAAAAGAAAATTGGATCCGTTATTCAATACTTACTGAATTCGGTGACTACAATATTCTTTTTTAAACAATTACCTAATTTGTTAGTGAAAAGATATTTATAACATCTAAATTCTGCACTTTATCATGAGATCATGAATCCAATGGATAAGGTCATCCCAAGAATGAAAATTTGACAAAATAATATCCTACTGTAATTGTATTTGAAAAACAAGAAAGAATGAGAAAGGATATATGAAAGGCAATAATAGTAACTAGGGAATAAATGACAAGCAAAAGTTACTTAACCCCCTTGATCAAACCTTTTTAGTATGCACCACACACTAAGTTTAAGTTTCATGTCCTTTATAAGAAAGTGAATGACGAATCACGTAGTACATATAGTCGCAGATCAGATACGAGATATCCACAAGTACAAAGGCTATCAGAGTCCAAGCAACTATGAGCACTATAATTAGAAGGGGCACGTAGGCGCCATTTATAACGTTCTCGATAACATATGCTTGGCAACATGCCAAGATTGTGAAGACCGCGGAGTAGAACATGGCAATAGTGCTGATCACATACTTGATTGGCAAAGAAATATAAAAATCTTCAGTTTCAAATCGCAAAAAGATAATCGCAAGCAGAGTTCCCATGTTTAATAGAGCAGAGAATAGTCCACCACCTAAGTAGAACATTAACAAGTTGAATTCCCACCGCTGACTCTTGAGTAAAATAGGTATCCCAGTTTTATCATTAAAACCTCCAGGGACGGTAAAAACTGCTGCAAAATTTATAGTAGCAATAAGAGCAGACACGATTAACGCATAATTGGCCATTTCTCTGGTAGTTCTCTCAGCCTCTTTCCGTAGACTTCTATGATTTTCCTCAAATGCTTGTACAGGTGTCTTGCCACTAGAATTTTGTAGTTGCCAAAGATATGGATAACAGTCGTATTTCACGCGCTGTGGAGCAAAAAGTCCATTATAATTACGACAAAGATATTCAAGAATTGAATATATAAGAGGCAGTCAATTGGTACCTTAAACCATAGGACATTCCACATCATATGGGGTACAACAGCAGGTAGAGTGCGAGGAGGGGATCCCAAGCGTGCTGCAAGATGTATGACGCTATTCCCTTCGTGATCAATATCACTTAGCAACCTATCCTTGAGAACAATAATTTTATTCAAGTGGTCATACAAGAACCGATGTTTCTCCTCCACTGCTATATGCAATATATTCCTTCCATTTTCATCCAAGATATATGCAGCTTCAGGGTAGACTCTTAGGATTTCTAGTGCTACCTCACTAATGCCGAGCCTCGTAGCTTGTATTAATGGATCTGGCACCCTGTTATTCTCTTGTGGTGATATTCCAAACTGGCTGCCTTTGAAATCTTCGTTCTCTGTATATAAGTAGTGGCTCCAATCTTGTTTTCTAATCAATCTTTTTGCAAGCATTAGTGCAACTGTATGCCTTTGCTTTGCATCATCAATTTCTTTGAACCAAGGAAAACCTGAGGATAAAAAGCATGTATAAGTACAAGGAATTAGAAGGGAGCAAGTCAAGCTAAATAGCGCTGAAAAACCAAATTCTTAAATTGTAGGTCATTAATACGAAACGAATTTATCCGAAGGGATTAGACGTGCTTGTTACTGAGATTCTATGTTAGATAATAGTATGCTTCAGCCGTCAAAGAAGAATTTAGGAAACAAAATTCGTCAGCAGATTCTACCATCACTAGCATGAGTAGATAAAAGTAGAGAGAAGAAGGTGCTTCACCCAAGATAAACTTGATAAAGGGATATCTGTTCAATTTGGAAATGGGAGCTGAATTTCTAGGTTCCTCTGCACTATTAACAGGTCCTGATTCTTTGTGTAGCTTCGGAATACCTGCCAGCAACACAATAAAATGATGACATCACTCGCAAAATTGTGAGGACTTTAAGTGTTGCTTAGTGCAGCTTTCACATGTTGCTCCAGAAAAAACCTGGCATATAAAATGATCGTTTAAACTGATTCTTAAAAAGTGGAAAGAAATAAAAGGTCTAAACTGTGGTTAGATCCCAAAACATTAAATACTGAAATTAGATAATTTTGTAACAAAGATTCCTGGCTTAACCTAAAGCAGTCCCCAAAACATACTACTTTAAGAATCAATAGTATAAAACTTCACCACCCTTGTGAGGAAGAGAACAATCGTATGCTTGATAAGACTCTGGACCTCAACACTGACTTTAAGATCATATTACGTTCAGCCTAACAATAATTGCCTAATCAACTTTTTACACAGTTGTACTCAAGTTTTTAAAAAAATTCGAATGCTCACTCGAGATTTGGACACTTCTTAGTTAAAGTTTTGCAAATGGATGATGCTACAGCACTTACAAGAATAGACTATAGCTCCCATTATCTTCGGAGGAATAGATCTCCTCCCTAGATCTCTGATCGTGTAGCCAGAACCACTCCTGAAGGACTCGGGTTTTGCAGCCAAAAGATGTAAAGCAGTTTTTCCTTCTTCATTACGTTTGTCAGCAAGATCAGGATGGGACTCCAATATGCCAATTGCCAAACCTGCTTGACACAATATGGTGAACACATAGAAAGCATTAAACTTCAGAGGTTTGACATGTAATTCAACACCTTCCCATATACATATTTCATCAGTATAGCCCCTGACAAAAAATAAGATTGCAGAATCCGATAAACTAAGAAATAGAGTTCGAAATTGGCGAGAAGCTTGACTGCTTGTTGTTCAAGATTGCCAAAATTTTAGTACTTGACAGAGAAGCTTACTGTAACATTCTCCAATTATAGCAGCATGAAGGATTGTGCATCCATCATTCCTCCTCATCACGCAATCACTGTTAGATTGTTCCAGGAATGAGAAAACTTCCTTCTTCCCACATGTAGCAGCCACGTAAAGAGGAGTTTCCCCCAAGTTATTGCTCTCAAAAACCAGATCTTTTTCTCTACTTAACATGATCTCTGCAACTTCCTTTCGGCCATATCTTGCAGCTTCATGCAATGCAGTGTCGCCTTTGATATTTTTTATCTTGAGATGTTCATTAGTCACTAGATATTCCTCAAAAAGTCTTTTGAAGATGGTCGTGTTTCCATGAATTGCCAGGAAATGGAGGACAGTATCACCACGTTTATCAATTCGTTTCACACCTTCCCTGCAAACACTGCGAACAGTTTCTAATGATGTTGCCCCCTCTAAGACTGCTCTATAAGCTGCCGACCTTTGGCTCAAACTTCTGTTCATTCCTGAGCTTGCCATTTTGAGCACGCATGTGAAAATTCTTTTATGGCCCTGATAACCTTGCGATATCTAGTAAATCTTCCCTCTTTAGTGGTAAAGCATCTTACATTCGCAATGCTAAAAGTGGTGATGTCCAGTGAAGGAAGAAAAAAAAAAAAAAAAGGGAAGTGGAAATAACAAGCAAGGAATGACTCTTAGTGCCAAAGAAAGGCGTCAGAATTAAGCACTTAAATGAAGAAAATTGCACTAACTGTGCTTGCAGAATCCTAAACGTACAGAATATTCCAGTTTAAGTGGACCCAAAAGGCACATCCTCAACATCATCATAATTACCAATTTTCTATTCTTTCTATCTTCAGAGAAACTGCAAAAAATATATATAGAATATTGGTCCCCCACCAAACATCGAGCTTCAGCTTCGGGTGCAATAATACTGTACTTTTACTCTCTTGACCTTGAAGGATGATTACAAAAGGTTTTAATTTCAAAATTTCCCCGTAATGTTATGTAAGTAGTAAATTACCCCTTGTGTTTAGGAAATAAATAAATTGCCCCTTACTTTAGTAACAAATTATCCCCTCATGTACACTTCATCTTTATGAGGACAAATTTGCCCTCATAATTTTTTAATATTGCTATTATTGTTAATTTATTATATAAAAACATAATAATATTATTACTCTGGGCTAATATTGTTATTGCACTCTTATATAAAAAACCAAAATCATAACTCCAAAATTACAAAAAAAATCGTCACAAAGTACTCCTATTATTTGTATTAAACATGGAGAAAAGTATGAAAAAGAACATGAATTATTATTTTTTTTTGCCATGATTTATAAAGAGCAGCTTGTAAAATGAAGATAAATTTGTGATTTCTATCAATTATATTCAAAATAGAGCATCAAGATATGCTGGTAAAGTCATTTCTGTTAGTGACAATAATAAAAAATATAGCAATTACAAACTTGTGTTCTTAACCAAAACAACGCAAGACCAACGTCATATAGTAACAAAAGTAACAAAACTATTTTTTTTAGTTCATGTGTTTGAGACTTTTCTCTCTATTATCATTTTATTCTACCCGCTCATAGGTGGTATAAAAGTTAAAGATTTTAGAACAAAAAAAGAGAAAATTGTCAAAGCATTATATATAGAAAGGCACAATTGCCTTTATTAATTCAAGGGGATAATTTGTGTATTTTTTAAATACAGGGAACAATTTACTACTGATGCAACATTACTGGGGGTATTTTGTGATTTAGTTTTAAAAAAATTGATTTAAATACAAGGAACAATTATGTGCCAAAATCCAAGAATAAATGTGCCTCATAAACATTAACCTGTATCAAACTAACAGTAAAGTTAAAAAGGATGAAGCGGTTACTGCATTTTCTAGAAATTAATTTTAAAAAGTAGACGACTCCTATATTACTTGGCAAAAAATATATTATACTACTACTATACTAACCCTAAAGGACACATATTTTTATATTTTAACAAAAAAAAATGATACTCCCTTTCATATCCAAACTCATAATATCTTAACAAAGAAAATTCCACGCCTTTGTTTTAGTAATTTATGCAACAATTTAAAATCTTATGTAATAGAATCAGAATTGGAGAGTTTTTTTGGACTCTATAAAGGAACTCTTTCACGATTGCACCCTTCCAATGTTAATAACATAAAGAAAGTTATACAAAAATAGTGAAAAACTCCAATCAAAAGGTCTGTATAGCAGTAGTCAATGTCACCAAGGTTGTTAAAACATTAAAAAGAACAAAAAAAAAAAAACAATGGAAGAGGGTTAAAAAAACAAGAAAGATTAACAGTCACAAGTGAAACATCTTATCAGAGGTGTTTGATAACTTAATTATCATAAAAAATAATTGATTTAGAAATTCAAATGTTAACCATATTAAAATGGTCCTATTATCTAAAATAGAACTACTTAGGTAGTTAAATGCCTCTAAAAATCTAAGATACAAAAGATAAGTGATGCCATTTGCAGTTATCAACATGCTCCCATGTTAGTGTTTTAAATAATATTTTTATATGACAAAAAACATTATAACCACACGTTTGATCCCTATTCTTTTCTCCTTCTCGCTTCCTCATATTTCTCTTGCTCCTTCTTCCCTCTTACAAGAATTTCACGTCACGGTTCTCTCTCTCTTTATTGTTTAAAGATATATAAACATGATATGTGTGTGTCATTTGTAGTAGTTATATTTGTCTATTATATATTTATATCTATAAATATATCTCTTATTTTTATTCACAATCAAATAATGATAAATTCTCTAAGAAAAAAATAATTTAAATTAACAAAAAAAGAAAAATAAAAGAATAAAGTAGTAGAAAACTTGATGCCTTGTTGATTTGAGGTTTGAAGAACAAGGGGACTAAATAATGGGGATAGGGAATAGCGGTGGGGCCGGGTGTGGGAGTTGGGGTGGACATTTGCCAAATGCTAAATAAAGGGGTTCGTTTTTTCTAGAGCCCTCGTTGTGGTTTCCACGCCAGCAATGTAATTTCCACGCCTTAGACAAGAATAAAAGACAATAATAGAAGTTTTGTTAAAATTTTACTAGAAGTTGGTAATTAAATTTTTAAAAAAATTAATTATCATAATTCGTAATTAAAAATTAAGTAGATAAAACTAAAAAACATGTGCTGGACATTGTATCGTGTGTGCCTTTAATTATAAATTATGAAAATTAAATTTTTTTTTAAATTTAGTTATTGGCACGTGAGTATAATGTAACAAGATTTTAATAAGATTTTGACAAAATTAGTCAGCAAAATTAAATATGCTAAAAATTTGAATCATATGATATTAGAATTGCTTTCGTCCAAATTTTAGAGACTGAAATTTTCGATCCTTGAAACATTTACTATTAGAACTGCAATTTTCTCTAATGAAAAAATAGAAACCGATCATCTTCTTTTTTTTTTTTTTTGCCCGTTCTGTGAAGCTTACGTAAGAGGAGCAGGCGTCATCATGTAATCAGCATCTTATCTCTTTTTCCACTTTGTAATTGTCGGTCTCTTTATTTGTATTTTCTTAAGAATTATCTTCCTTTAGCTTTTTCTTTGTATTGACTAGCGTAGTCAGTTGATTAATGATTTAACTTGACACAATTGGCATATTATAAAGATTTGCAAGATTTTGATTAAACTGAAGTTCTTGTTTTTTTGTGTTTGCAAAGATATACTTGGAAAATTTTAACTTGTTTAGATTGTGTTCCTATATTAAGTTGATAACATCCAAACTTATTTCTCGTGTGCCTTTGTACTCTGTTTCAAAAACTGGTATTATGCACAAGCAAATAAAGTTTTGTGAGAGAAGCAATGAACTGAATATCTAACTACGTTGTACAAAATTTTTGTAACTATCAAATAAAATATCTGTGATGTTCTAAAATTGAAGTATTTGTACAACACGAAATAATAAAAAAAATATATAAAAATAATAGTAACTACAACACCGGGGAATTTCTTTGAATATTGACCGAGAAAAAAAAGTCGTGCAATTGTGGCTAAGTGATGAGTTTTTTTAATTTATGCTTGCCGGGTTTTGAAAATCCGGGGGAATAATTTTTTTTTTCAAAAGAAAAAAGCTTGCTACGATTCTTAAATGCAGTGACCAATATAATTTTTTTAAGGCCTATCTATAAAAGTCCTAATTTTTTTTTCCACTTAGGTAAAGCCAACTTTTTTAACTAACTTCTGATTTCTTAATTGCCGTGACACCAAATTAAATGAGACAATTATTACATCTTAAATTTTGTTTCCCAACTGACATCATCAAGGCCGTCATCCTTTTAACACGTGTGTTTAAGCTTGTTAGTCCCCGCTACTCACTTCCCAAACACAAACGCCGTCACCGTTTCTCTCTGTCACAGTCTCCATATTAGCCTCTTTCGATTATTTTATTTATTTTCCTGTGTTTTAGTTAATAAAAAATATCGTGAGGATAAAAAGTTAACAAAATAAAATTTTATGAAAAATGATAAATTTTATTAAAACTTACTATTCTTTTATAAGAACGTGTGGTTTTTTAGGAAAATTATGATATGAAAGAGTTGATATATCACTGTTTCTAGTCAATAACCTCAATCGATTCTCATTTTCATTTGCGATTATGAGATACAAGGGAGTAACCTCGATGTATGAGTAAAAAAATAGGAATGATTAATCAAAATCTATATATATATATATATATATATATTATATTATATATATATCAGCAAGAATCGATCATCTTAATATTAAAATGTTAGAACTTGTTTTACTTGTGACTTGGTTTTAATTTAATTAACTCGTATTATAATGGATAATCCCATCTTCTCACTTGAACTTGATAAAATGAAATATAGTTATTTTCCTTGATTATTAAATATAAATTTACACATGCCCCTCATTCTATGAAACATACATGAGAAATAAATAAACACTATACTAAACAAAAAAAAAATTCTAAGTTAAGTTCGTGGGCTTATAAGTCGTTGGAGTACATAACTTTTAATTCAGGATAAAAATGAAAAAACTTTTAATCCAATAATGATTACAAAAATTGAATTTATTTTTTTGAAATTCTATTATATTACAAAGAGATGTCTTAGGAGAAGGAGTAACTGAACTCGAGAGCCTCTTGCTACTTCTGTGTTGTACCTACATGTTGTTCTGTAAAGATACGATAATATTTTTAAACTTGATAGTGATATGGAGAGAAATAATAGATTTCTAACCGCTCGACTCACTATTCGTAATATTAAAAAAAAAAAAAACCCTTCTAGATACAAGCTGGTTGGTCGTAGTGCGGAAGAGGTCCCGCAAGGCTCCATGTAGCCATGCGAGAATGGGGTCCTAGGATTGGTATATGACTCTTATGAGTGAGTATTGCGTGCACCATGCGCGTTACGTGGCGTGCCACGTGGTGTATTAGAACCAATCACACATCGCTAAATAATACAAGATATGACCCACCATTGCCACATGACGATAAATTATTGGTTCTAGTACACCACGTAGCAATGCACGTAGTGTATTGTATACTTTTCCTGACTCTTATACGCCAGAGGCAACAGGAGTGGGCCTAGTGATTAGAAATCAAGCTGGTGAAGTTGAAGCTGTAATGACAGAGAACATTCCTTATTGCTTCGATGCAGCACATGCTGAAGCCTTAGGCTCTTTGAAAGCACTTGAATTTTCTAGAGATTTTGGCATTTCACACTTTGAAATTGAAGGAGATGCGCAGGAGATCATCAACAAAATAAACAGACAGCAAGAGGAACTTTCTTTGGTGGGGCACATTATCAAGGGTATCCAATCCCTTCTGAAAGAATTTCCAGTTGTTTCGGTCAATTTCATTCCCAGGATCTGTAATAGGCCAGCACATGAAACTGCTTAATTAGCTCGGAAATCTGTAGGCAGGAAGATTTGGTTTTCTTGTTTTCCCAAAAATGTAATGCTGGCTGTACTAGCTGACTTTTCTTAATGAAAGGAATATATTCTCAAAAAAAAGGATTGGTATATGACACATAGATGAGACCATGTCTGGAATATTATTTTGTTACAAGTAGAGTTCTCTTTTTGTGGTCTTTATTACTATTTTGGCCGCTACGTTTTTATGGTCTTTAAAAAAATTATTTTGTTCATAAGCCGACGTGTATAGCAAATGTAGTATCCTTTAGTTAAAAAAAAAAAAATTTATTGGCTGCCGTGTTTAAGAATTGTGGTGGCCTTTTTTCTTTAAAAAAAATATTTCTTTTACCTTAATGCGGCAGGCATCAGTTCAAAAAATGCTCGTCACTTAGCCACAATTGCGCCCATTTTTTTTTTTTTTGGCCTGGCAATATTTAACGGAATTTGCCTACAACACTTGGTATTTAGGTCGTTTTTATTTTTCTGTGTAATTTTGCGTCTTGGACTGCACAAATGAGGCATGATAAGAAAAATCTTACATTATTGTGTTTTTATTTTTAGGTGTGAAAAAATTACGGAAACATGTTTTTAAGAAACAACTACGTTTGGAGTAACTGTTTTTTAAAAAGATAGAATCTAAGGCACAAAAAACACTCAAAAAGTGTTTTTGGCACTTGTTTTTTTGTTTTGCACACACACACGCACTTTTACAAACACTAAAATCCTACACATCGAGAACACAAAAAATACATACTCACCTTCAAACTAACACCAAGAATACCAAGAACATATACTCACTTTCACACTCATCTTCAAGCACACACCAATAACATCAAGAACACACACTCACTTTGACACTCACTTACACACACACAGACACACATGTACATAGATGCGTATGTACATGCACATTTTGTGACAGCCCCACCTTACCCAGAGGCGCACCAAAGGGCTTAGCGGACTGCCTGCCTAGCTCTCGCCAGGTCTCGATTCACGCACTCACGCAAACGTCGGAGTGTACTTAACTTAAAATAAAATAAACTAAAATAAAATGGAATAAATAAAATACACTCATTTTATTCAACATAAAGTACAATTCACATCAAAAGTTTACATGTCATAATATACATGATTTTTCACAAAGATAGCCTAATATAGTTCGGCTATTACAATAACGAAGACATCTAGCATACTCAAAATCAGTCGTTCCAGCTTTAATTTTTCAGGAAACCTGGGTAAAGGAAAACAAATAAAAGGAATGAGCTATAATAGCCCAGTGAGTGTCGGAGTCATGCAATCATACCAAAAATCTAATATTTTATTGAACAAAATAATTGACAATTTAAGTAGACAAGTTATGAACATTTCAATTAACAATTAGTCAATGGCGGATACGGGGCTCATCTACGGAAGCAAGCTTAACCGCAGGAAGAGCATGCACTGACCATGAAATCATGATGTTAGGACTGAGATAATAGCTCAAGTCTGTATCAAGAGTCATGCCAGTATTATCAAGCAAGCAAGCAAGAACCCTAACCGCCGTTCACCTTATAACCTCCGTACAGGCTACCACATCCAGAGAGATATTCTCAATCCTGGAGGGCCAACAAGCAAGCAGGTTCAATCCGGAGTTGGCCTCTTTGAGGATTCACAACTCAAAAGGGAAAGAACATCAAGCCCTAAAACACCCAACACCTTATGTCCTCCCACGTGCAGCCGGGTTGACCATCCGTGAAATAACGGTGAAGTTAGTCACGGACGTCTCAAGCACAAGTAACACATTGGGTAAGGAAAGCATGTAACACGTTGCGGAATAGATGCGATAAAGTACACATCTTTCCTCAAGTAGCACATTTAATCATATAGCGATTGCAGTCATGACATAATATTTACAAAATGGAAATAGCACATTACATGCATCCTGCACACATAAAGACACTCATCTGGAATGCCTAAGAAAATATCTCGTAAAATGGTCGTGATGTGTTTTCGGACGCTGAAATTTAAAAGAAATAATAACATAAAAACTCAATTAAAATCCTAGTAAATTTAGTAAAAAAAAGTCAAGAAAATACCCCACTTACTTCTAGGGTTTTGGTTTTAGGGTTTCTAGGGTTTAGGGTTTACTTATTCTAAGAAAGTCTAATCTATCACTAGATCATTTCTAAAAATTTTTACAGTTCAATTTCCTTCAATTGAACACATTCTAGGCTTAAAATTTCACTTATCCATTTTTCTTCTTTTAATTCTACCAAAATTTCGGCAGCATTTCCCCTTAAATCGGACTAACCCAAAATTTTCCCTGCATGAAAAATCAACTACCCAATCCATTTCAACATGTTCTACAACTTCTATGTTCAATTTAAACTCAAATTCAATCAAGATTCCACTCAAATTCAAAATTCCTACTCCAAGAATAATCACCCAAATCTGCACAGGGTTGATTTTCAGCCAATTTCGTGCCATTGTTGGGGTCACTCCACCAAGAACCAGGGAATTGTGATTACATGGTTTGAAAATACGTTTATAGGGATACAACTTTCGTGAAGATCGTCACTTAAAATTCCAACTAGAACAGGTTCAAAATCAGCCCTCAATTTGACTCATCATCAAAACTATTTTACGCAGAATCAAATTTCCAGCCAACTTTGCAAACTTTCTGCGATTAATACACAATGAACCACAGTGCAAGCTTTACACCGTTGGAAATCCCTATCAATCTAGTTTCTAAAACACAAGAATCACTCGAATCCAAGTTATCTACATCAAGTTATGAAAGTTTTACTAAAGCTGGTCCAGCATGACTGTTTAAGTGTTCTTGAGTTCAAGTTTAAATCTTCAAGTACTACTAACAAATACTTAGTATAAAACTTGAACAAAAACTAAATAAAACTTAAAATTAATAGCAAAAGTTCATAGTACATACCTTAAACAAGCTTAGAACCTTGCTTAGAAAAGAAAGAAGCTCACTTTTTATGGTGAATTTGCCCAAGATTTAGAGAATAAACTCCAAGAAGTTGAGAGTAAAAACGAGAGAAGAAGAGAAGGAGAGGTGGCCGGCCAAGAGGGAGAAGAAAGAGAAAGAAATAGGTTAAGAAAAATGGAAAAGAAATAAAGAAAAGGTGAGAAAATGATTAACCAATTAAAATCTTACAAGAGTAAAGCAAAAAAGTTGGTCTTTAAACGCAAGAGTAGCTACTTGGATTAATTTGATTGGTGGAGATCATTAACTCTTATCAGTTAATATAAGCAATAATAGGACACAAATTATTAAAGCAAAAAGAGAGTAAAAATAGAGAGAGAGAAACCGGCCCTAAGGGGAAAGAAAAGAAAAAGAATTTTCGGCTAAAAAGAAAAGAAAGAGAAAAATTTCAGCTAAGGGAAAAAAAAATAAAGCAAGAAAATAAGTGAAATTTTTGAGTAAAATTGAGCTAAAATTCAAGTAGTAAAAAGGCTAGAGAATAATAGAATAAACTAAGCAAAATTTAAACACTAATATAAATTAAATGGTCGAGTAAAATTATTCTAAAGGTAATGCTTAAATGTCCTTGCTCAATAATGAAAATCTTAGTCAATTAACCTAATTAACTCAAGAAATCTCCCGACTAATAAATCAAGGATTAACACTTAACCCTAAATAAGAAAAAAAATGTCTCTTGTATGTGCATTTTCTAGAGTGCTACACATTTACATATGTATGTATGTACATATAATATATATATATAAATATAAATATATAATATACATATGTATACAATATATGACATATAACATATATAAATATATAATATACGTATGTATGTAATATATATTTATATATATTATATGTACATACATACGTATGCATGCATGCATATACATACACATGTATGTACATATAATATATTTATTATCTATATATGTTATATATAATATATATTATATATATTATATGGATTATAATATATATATAATATAATATATATAGATATACACACATATATCTATATATATTATATTATATATACATGTATGTATGTATGTGTGCATGCATGCATGTACATACATATGCATGTACATATAGTACATATAAATGTTATACATAAATATATATTATATATTATATATATTTATATATAAATATATGTATGTATGTATGTATGCATGCATGTACATATGTATGTATGTACGTATAATGTATATAAATATATAATATATAATATATAATATATATGTACGTATGTATGTATGCATAAATGTATGCACATATGTATGTACGTATAATATATATAAATATATGTACGTATGTATGCATGCATGTACATACGTTTGTATGAATGTATAATGTATATAAATATATATTATATATTATATATTATATATTATATGTATTATAATATATATAATATATAATATGTATGTATGTATGTATGTATGCATGCATGTATGCACATATGTATGTACATATAATATATATAAATATATTATATACAAATATATATTATATAGTATATATATTTATATATAAATATATGTATGTACGTATGTATGCATGCATGTACATACATATGTATGTACGTATAATGTACATAAATATATTATATATAAATATATATTATATATTATAATATCTATAATATATAATATACATACGTATATATATACATATACATACGTATATTTATATATATTATATTATATATATGTATGTATGTATGCATGCATGTACATACGTGTGTATGTACATATAATATAAATAAATATATTATATATACATATATATATTTTATATTACATATATAAATACATGTATGTACATATGCATGCATGCATGTACGTATGTATGTACGTATAATATATATTATTTATATATATTTTATATATATTATATTTTATATATAATGTAAATACATATATTATATATATATATATGTATGTAGGTATGTACGTATGCCATGTATATGTGTGTATGTATGTGTGTGTATGTGCATGTGTATATGTGTGTGTATGTGTCTGCAAATTTGAGAATCAAATTTGAATTTTGGACAAAACTCCTTAATTGTTTTTAAAAAATAATTTTGTCCAAATGCTAACTATTCCTAAAAAATATCTACGGTAAAATTTCCTAAAAAACACCAAAAAAAAAAATCATCCAAACGTATCCAATACTATCCAAATGCAAGCTATTTTAAAAAAACAGTATTGTCCAAATACTAATTGTTCCTAAAAAAAATCTACGATGAAATTTTTTAAAAAACAGTCGAAAAAGCACCCATCCAGATGCAACAAATCTCCAATTATAGGTCATTTTGGACATTTCAACAGCTCGCATGTGAAGGGGTACGAAGTGCGTGGTCCAAATGTGCGAATGAATACGAGGGACCCGAGGTCTCACAATTTACTTTCTTTCTATTTTTTGCAAGTTAAATACAGTATAATTATCTAGCATTTTAATATAACTATCTACTATATTGGTATAATTGTTTAGCATCATAGTGTAATCATCTTTTATGCGAAACGAGGTCGTTTTTTAAATTCATTTTTTAGCCCCGTACATTACCCTTTTATTTAGGTCATAAAGTAGTGTCAAATAGTTCCCTTTGTTGACCTTGTGTCGACTATTTCAAAAAAAAATAAAAAAAAAGTAGTGTCAAATAGCAATGAGGCACCATGGCCAAGAGAATACGAGGCATTGATTTATCACCACGTGTCAATGTCGCTGGTCACCGTCGTTCCTCATTGCACGAGACCAAGCCCTTTTTAGTGATAGATGCAGGCGAAGCATGATCTACCATTCTACCCCTATTTGAATGTTACTGAGCAAATGCAGATGAAGGCCTGCTGGCACCACTTTCATTTGGCTGCCTTTTTTTTTTTTTTTGCCCCCTTCCTTCGTTAAGTCTTCTCTCACTTGCTTTCTCTGTGTTCCTCTCTTCCTCAGCAAAACCCAAAACCAAATTCTAGACAGATACTCCCTTGTTCCGTTACTTAACATGATTGGTTTTCAATTTTAGTAAAATTGAACGATCCTTTTGTTCAATTTTTGAAAAGGGTGTACCGAGTTTGACACGTATTAAATTGTGTCTATCTAACTTTCTTGTGTATTACGGTTGTTTAGAGTATTATCACTTAAAAATAGGTTTAAAAATAGATAGATGAATGGGGCACTAGCATTCTAAACAATGGTAATAAACAAGAAAATTGGACGGGTACAATTTGATACTTATTGAATTCTATAACTAAGAAAATTCTTTTTTAAACGATTACCTAATTTGTTAGTGAAAAAGTATTTATAACATCTAAATTCTCCAAGTTTAAATGAGATCATAAATTCAATGGATAAGGTCATCCCAAGGATGAAAAATTGGACAAAATAATATCCTGTTGTATTTAAAAAACAAGATGGAATGAGGAAGAATATAAGAAAGAAGGGAAAAATAGCAACAAAGGGAATAAATGACAAGCAAAAGTTCCTTAACACACTTGTTCAAACCTTTTCAGTGTGCACCATACTGAGCTTATGTTTCTTGTCCTCTATAAGAAATTGAATGATGAATCACGTAGTACATATAGTCGAAGACCAGATATATAAGCCTGTAAACAAAACAAGTTGTTTTCGAACACGGCTCGATTAGGCTAGTCTCGTGAAAATTCGAGTTCGACTTGTTCGTAATGCTAAACGAGCCAAATTCAAACACAAATTTTGGTTCATTTATTAAATGAGCGAGCTCAAGCTGGGTTCAAATAAGTGTAAAAGTATTATTCGAGCTGAGTCGAGCCGAGTATCTCATGCTCGAACATTTGTTCATTTATTAAACGAGTGAACTCAAGCTCGAGCTCGCTCATTTTTAAATAGTAAAAATCGCTCAAAAAGTTTTTAAATAGTGAGTTAGTGTGACATTACTCTTATAAAGTTTAACATTTAAAAATCACAACTATTACTGTTAACCAAGTATTCATATGTTCAACCTAATCTTTAGTTTATCGCACCTTCTTTCTCATCAAGAGGTTAGAATACAGTTTCATTAAGGTTACGGGTTACGGGCAAGGACACAGACTTTGTTGAAAATTTGAAACTTTCTTGAACTTTAGTTTTTATTTCATACAAACAAGTGGGTAAGTTGACATTTATTTCTATATAATTCTTTGGTAGGGACTCTTTTGGTTTAGTGCTCATAGTGACTCTTTTTTTCTTTGCTATTGCTCTAGTTCTAACGTGATTCATTCAACCTTTCATCAAATTTAGGCCAAGTCAAGTAAATATAGGACTTAACAATATTTAGCTAGATTTGGATTTGCTTTTTTGTTGTTAACCTTTGATATTGAATAGGATACTTCTTAATATAAGTTAATCGAGAATATAGTAGTGTTCTATCTAGATTTTGTCGAGTGCATCCAAATAATTTATTTATCATGTCAATTTCAAATTTAAGCAAATGGTATGTACTTCCTGTTGGCTACAACCAATGGGAATCAATTTCGCAGAAAATTATTTGTTACAATTGAGTATTTTAATTGGAATTGTCTATTTAAATTTTCATTTATTTAAAGTTCTTCTGCATGTTAATATTAGTATAAACAAATAGCGAAAGAAAAGAACAGTAGGAGTCTTTTGCCTCTAATAAATTCTTACCCTCATGGATTCCCCTGTTCCTAATTTAATTCCTTGAGTTAATTCAGTAATTTCACTAAATAAATTCTATAGTATCACTGTCGTGACTATCTCTATTGTGACGATGCTTTGCCTCCATTTCCTCTTTATTAGTACTCATTCAATAATTTTAGAATGACAAGATAAAGAATTTTTGTGAAATTGGAGAAATTAGATTTTGAAAATAAATTAACGATGACAACTTAGGAACAAATAATATTATTAATCAAGTGTAGTCGATTGTAAGATAAAAATAGAATATCAAAAGTACATATAAATGACTAAGCTTTGCATAGAAAACTTTGGACAAAAATTAAACCAGAAAGGAGCTTTGATGCTAATGAATAGGAGAGGAGACAAGGAAGATTTCACAGGTAATTAGGATACAATAAAAGAACAATAGTGTAATTCTTTATCAATTTTTGTTATGTATCTTAAGAAATTTCTCTATTTTTCCCCTAAATCTCTTCTTTTTGGTTAGTATCTACATCTATTCCTCTTATGCTTTGAATTTCTCAATCATTACTTAGGTAATTTTCTATTGATTTATTTTAAATATCTCAGAAGTATTTGAACGGACATTCACTAAGAAAAAATATAAAACTAAGTTTGAGTAGCTCATTTAGAGATAGTTACCTTGAGTTTTAAATTATAAAATTATATTTTTGGACTTCCCTTCTTTACCTAGAACTCCCTTATGATTTAACAAAATTAATGGATTATCCCTATGGTTTGATAACCTACATTTAACCTCCTTATGTTTTAAATTTTTATTTTTCAAAAACGGATGAAAAATGTGAGAAATAACAGATTTAAAGAAGTAATTATAGACTTTTTTTAGTCTTTAAATTGTAATTTCTAGTCTTTCTTACTTATATATTGACACAAGGATAGCTATTCATTTTTGTATATTTCCATTACAATCAGCTATTTCTATCAAATTTTCAAAAAAGTCCAAACTATAAGTGGTAACGTGTAGGTTTTTAAAAACATGAGGGGATAATTTATAAAGAAGCCATACCACATTAGGTGTGTAATTTAGCACTTCTTTCTTGAATTTATATTCATATATGTGTGTGCTTGATTTAACCAGGTATTTTAACCAAAAAATATATAATGCCTTCCAAAAAGTAGATTGCTATAATAATATAAATCTTATATTAAGCCTCAACCTAAAATAAAGATACTGAAGAACAAATGAAAATTTTCTCACGAGTCCATTCTAATGGTGTTTGAAAATATTGACTATTCTATGAATGTATAAGTTATTCTAAGACTATTGAATAAATATTATTAGTCATACGTACGAATGCATAATAGTTGAAACTAATACTTTTTTAGCAAAGGCACTAGCATGAAAAGATTGGTTTACTTTTCTATGAAGTGAATTTATCCAGTTGAGGCATAATTGATTAAGGATTGAGACTCTTCCAAATCTGCGACTGTAAGGCAAGCAGTGACCCAGTCTTCAATGGGATGGATTCACGCAGAGAGGAGACTGTAGGACTTTCTCAAATGGCTTCCTAGGATAGGAAATTTTTGTGTTTGCATAACATACGTTGGTAACGCAGAAGTCTCTTAAGATCCGTCCACTGTAGTTTAAGACTCAGCAACGAATCAGCTAGGACCACGACGAACTTATGTATGAATTCCGCTATTCTAGAGTAGTTTTAAAGTGGTTTAACATAGAAGGAGGAAAAAAAAATAATTGAATTATTTCTTTATTTTACATTGGCAGTAAGAACATAATTAGCCTGGGACTTAATGAAAAACTGAAGCTAAAAGTGGTTACCAAGGAAATGCCTAAATTTGTAAGTTTTTAATGGTTCATTGACCCATTTAATAAATAAGTTATTTGAGTTGGTAAATTGTTACATAGATAGAAATAGACTAGAGTTCTTTTTTAGTTGTTTGTCTAATACGCAGTCATATTTAACATAAAGTCGGTTTTAAGTAAAGTTTTGAAACCCATGTCACTGTTAAATCTAAATAGGGTACTCATGAACCTAGGTATTATAAGAGTGTATAAGTAAAAACTCCCTCATGGAAAGAAAGCTAATTTTTTTTTTAGTATTTTGCAAGATTTTAAATATCCTGGGTGTACTTATAATTTAGTCATAACTTTAAGCATCGCACATTTAAAGCCATTAAACAGCCATCAATGAACGTACCTCGGTAACAAGTTCTTGTACTTATAATTTAGTCATGACTCCAAATATCACCCGTTTAAAGCCACAAATCAATTATCCAATGAACATACCTTTATAACAAATTAATCTATAAGTTCTACATGTATACTAATTTATTTATTATCTTTATTGTCTTTGTAGTTACAGCATATTCATTCATATAACTTTAACAGGATAATAGATTTTGGTTCATGATTGACACGTGCAAAGCACGTACTCTTTTCTAGTTACTCTATATATCAAAGAAGAAGAATCATCAATCAACACTCTTCGATTTTATGTTACAACGTTTTAATGCATAACTTCGGCCACACCATCTTCCAAATATGGAAGTATTGTGATATAGTGGAATCAGGCACAATTAACACATAATTGGCCATTTCCTTGGTTGCTTTCTCAGCCTCTATCCGAACACTTTCATGATTTGCCTCGAATACTTGCAAAGCTGTCTTGCCACTAGAATTTTGTAGTTGCCAGAGATACGGATAACAGTCGTATTTCACGCGCTGTGGGGCAAAAAGTCAATAACAAGTAAGACGAAGATGCTCGAGAATTGAATGTATAAGAGGCAGCCAATTGGTACCTTAAGCCATAGGACATCCCACATCATCTGTTGCATAACACCAGGTGGAGTGCTGGGTGGGGATCCCAAGCTTCCTGCAAGATGTATAACACTATTCCCTTCTTGATCAATATCACCTAGCAACCTATCCTTGTGAGTAATAATTTTCATCAAATAGTCGTACAAGAATCTATGTTTTCCCTCTACAACTATATGCAATATATTCCTTCCTTTTTCATCCAAGGTATACGCAGCTTCAGGGTAGACCCTGAGGATTTCCAGTGCTACCTCACTAATGCCGAGCCTCGTAGCTTGTATTAATGGATCTGGCACCCTGTTATTCTCTTGTGGTGATATTCCACACTGGCTGTCTTCAAAACCTTCGTTCTCTGTGTATACGTAGTGGCTCCAATCTTCGTTTCTAATCAATCTTTTTGCAAGCATTAGTGCAACTGTATGCCTTTGCTTTGCATCATCAATTTCTTTGAACCAAGAAAAAGCTGGGGATGAAAAGCATATTTAAGTAAAAGGAATAGGAAGGGAGCATGCCAAGCTAAGTAGCGCAAAAAAAAACCAAATTCTTTAATTGTTCATCATGAATATGAAGCAATTTATCCAAAGGGATTAGATGTGCTTGTTACTAGGAATCTATGTTAGACAACAGTATGCTTCAGCTTCAAAGAAGAATCTAGGAAACAAAAAAATTTCCTAGCAGATTCTACCATCACTAGCACGAGCACATATAAGCATGGTTCACAGTATCAGCCGAGTACACGATGTATCACCCAAATCATAACTGAAACAGAACTTACTGTTACGATACTTTTACTCGCAACGCTCTTAGAACTAAATCGGATACATATCACTGAGAAATCGGTGATATCAGCCGATGTGATTGGTATGACACCGTATTGGTGAAAATCGACCAAGAATTCGGCGATATGTACCGTTATAAATTCAAAAAACTTGAGAAGGTAAACACGATTTTGGCTAACCTCCTCCTCTAATAACACAACAATAAAAAGAAAACAAAAAGTTGAAGAATAATAATCAAAATGTTGGAATAATCAATCAAAAACTAACATTTTTACCCTACCATACAAAGTAACGGGAGTGCAACTTGAAGTTAAATATTAAGCACATATCATAACCTTACAAGAGAAAATCGATCTTGTACCAAAAAATCCAATCTTGTACCAAAAAATCCAACCCCATTATCTCTCTCTTTTTTCTTGCTCACAATATTTTAAATAAAAAAATAAATATTATTATTACACTACATAGATTTTTTTTCCAATTTTGTAACCTTTTGTAGATCTATAATCCCAATTCAATCAAAAGTTCTTATTGATCAATTTATGATAAAAATACTTATTGAGAATATGGTGAAAATGCTTACTTATTATGTCTTTGTATTTTATAATATCATTTTATAGATATATGTTTCTTTGATGTATTGAACTAAATATTATTACTTTTCTTTGTGTAATTCTTGTTATATTATATAAGATATGATGATTTTACTCTTATATTTAAGTTTCGATGTCATACAAAATTAATGTTAAAATTATGTACTGCTAATACTATATTTTTTATGGTTACAGCAGCATTACTTTATTTAAATAATTAGTGGTTATATATGTGACAATATAGATATTTAGCACATTTAATTTGATAATTGTATTTGTTATGATATTTTTTATTTTTGGTAATTTTTTTAGATTTTTTAAAAAATTTAATATGCTATAATGTACGTATTATTCTTCGATATTTGACCAATATACCGCAACGAATGTGGAACAACAGGCAATCGCGAACGCGAACCACGCATATAAGTAGAGAGAAGGAGATGCTTCACCCAAGATAAACTTAGTAAACGGATATCTGTTCAATTTGGAAATGGGAGCTGAATTTTCTGGTTCCTCTGCAGTATTAACAGGTCCTGATTCTTTGTACAGCTTTGGAATACCTGCCAGCAACACAATAAAATGATGACATCACTTGCAAAATTGTGAGGATTTTTAAGTGTTGCTTAAAGCAGCATTTCCCAGAAAAAAAAACCGGCATATAAAATGGTAGTTCAAATTGATTCTTAAAAGAGTGAAAAGAAACAAAATGTCTGACTGGTTAGATTCCAAAACATTAAATACTGAAATTAGATAATTTTTAACAAAGTTTCCTGGCTCAACATAAAGCTGTCCCCAAAACATACTACTTTTAAGACTCAGTAGCATAAAACTTCAACCACCGCCCCGCCCCCGCGCGCGGGGGGGGAGCGGGCGGCGGGTCAGGAAGGAGAACAATCATATGCTTGATAAGATTCTGGACCTCAACACTGACTTTAAAATCATATTACATTTAGCTTAATAGTAATTGCTTAATTAACTTTTTACACCATTGTACTCAAGTTTTTAAAAAATTCGGATGCCCACTTAAAATTTGGAAAAAATTCTTAGCCAACATTTTGCAAATGGATCATACTACAGCACTTACAAGAATAGATCATAGCTCCCATCATCTGCAGAGGAACAGACCTCCTCCCTAGATCTCTGATCGTGTAGGCAGAACCACTCCTGAAGGACTCTGGTTTTGCAGCCAAAAGATGTAAAGCAGTCTTTCCTTCTGCATTACGTTTGTCAGCAAGATCAGGATGCGACTCCAATATGCCAATTGCCAAACCTGCTTGACAAAATATAGTGAAACATACAGAAAGCATTAAACTTCAGAGGTTTGACACGTAATTCAACACCATCCCATAGCCATATTCCATCAGTATAGCCCCAGACAAAAGATAAGATTGCAGAATCTAGTAAACTGAGACATAGAGTTCGAAATTAGCAAGAAGCTTGACTGCTTGTTGTCCAAGACTGCCATAATTTTAGTACTTGACAGAGAAGCTTACTGTAACATTCTCCAATTACAGCAGCATGAAGGATTGTGCATCCATCATTCCTCCTCATCATACAATCACTGTTAGACTTTTCCAGGAATGCGAAAACTTCCTTCTTCCCACATGCTGCAGCGACGTAAAGAGGAGTTTCCCCCAAGTTGTTGCTCTCAAAAACCAGATCTTTTTCTGTCCTCAACATGGTCTCTGCAACTTGCTTTCGGCCATATCTTGCAGCTTCATGCAATGCAGTGTCGCCTTTGATATTTTTTATCCTGAGATGTCCATCAGTCACGAGGCGTTCCTGAAGAAGTACTGTGAAGACAGCCACGTTTCCCTGAATGGCCAGAAAATGGAGCACAGTATCACCCCGTTTATCAAGTGGTTTCACACCTTCTTCCCTCCAAAAACTGCGAAAGTTTTCTAATGATGGTGTCCCCTCTAGGACTGCTCTATAAGCTGCAGACCTTTGGCTCAAATTTTTGTTGATTCCTGAGCTTGTCATTTTGAACATGCATGTAAAAATTCTTTTATGGCCCTGACGACCGTGCCATATCCAGTAAATCTTCCGTCTTTAGTAGTTAAGCATCTTACATTCACAATGCTAAAAGAGGAATTGTCCAGTGAAAAAAAAAAAAAGAAGAGGAAATAACAAGCAAGAAATTACTCGTGCCAAACAAAAGGCGTTAGAATAAAGTACTTAAAAGAAGAAACTTGCAATAACTGCACTTGTAGAATCCTAAATATAGAAAAAGTTCGACTTTAAATTTAGTTGCAGAAACTGATAAAAAATATAGAATATTGGTCCCTTACTAAACGTCCAGCTTCAGGTGCAATGTAGAATATCGATCCCCTACCAAACATCAAGCTTCAAGTGCAATGATACTTTACTTTTACTCTCTTTACCTTGAAGGATTGATGAAAAGAATTGAATCAAAACAAGGAAGGAACAATTATGTGCCAAAAGCCAAGAATAAAAGTGCCTCATAAACATTGTACTGTAACAAGATAATAGTGCAGTTAAAAAGGATCGAGCCGTTACTACAGAAATGTATTCATTTTTTAAAAGTAGACGATTCCTATATTACTTGGTAAACAATATATTAGACTACTACTATTCTAAACCTAAAGAACACATATTTTTATATTTAACAAAAAGAAAATGATACTCCCTCCAATATCCACACTATTATATCTTAACAAAGGAATATCCACGCTTTGGTTTTAGGAATTTCTGCATCAATTTAAAATCTTATGTGATATAATCAGAATTAGACAGTTATTTTCGACTCTATAAAGGAACTCTTTCATGAATGCACTCCTTCCAATGTTAATAACATAAAGAAAGTTATAAAAAACAAAAGTAGTGAACAACTCCAATCACAAGGTCTGCATAGCAGTAGTCAATGTCACCAGGGTTACCATTAAAACTTTCAAAACAAAGAAAAAACAGTGAAACGGGTCAAAAAAGGACTAACATCACAAATGAAACATCTTATCAACTAAGAGAGTAAGAGAGGTGTAAGACTTTGGCAGGGTAATAGAAGGTTAGTTTCAAAAAAAAAAAAAAAACTATGAGAGATATTTGATAACTTAGTTAATCATAAAAAATATTTGATTCAGATATTCATATGTTAAACACATGAATACGGTTTGATTATCTAAAGTAAAACTTCTTAAGTAGTTAAATGACTCAAAAGTCTAGGTACAAAAAAGAAGTTATACCATTTACACTTACCAACATGCTCACATATTAAAGTTTAAAATACTATATTTACAACAACCTTACAAAAACACGTTTTATCCTTATTTTTTTCTTGTTTTTGCTCCCTCATTTTTTTTTTCTTGTCAGAGGTTGTTGTAAATATTATATTTACAACAACCTCTAACAAGAATTTTACGTCGCACTTTTCTCTTTATAGGTATGTAAACATGATCATATATCATGTTTTATCCATTAATACAATACATCTAAATTTTGTCTAAAAAAAATGATCATATATATATGTGTGTGTAGTTTGTAGTAGTTATATCTGTCTATTTGATGTTTATATATATATACACACACACACACACACACATATATATATCACTTATTTCTAAACATGATCATATGTGTGTGTAGTTTGTAGTAATTATATTTGTCTATTGAATATTTATATCTGTAAATATATCTCTTATTTCTATTCACAAACAAATAATAATAAATTATCTAAGAGAAAATAATTTAAATTAACCAAAAAAGAAAAAAGAAAAGAAAAAAGTAGTAGAAAACTTGATACATGGTTAATTTGACATTTCAATAATTGGGGGAATCAAATAATGGGTGCGGGCTTTAGGGGTGGGGACGGGAAGAAAAGGGAATTGTTTTTTGGGTTAATAACACTTTGCCCCCCTAAAGGTATAGGGGAGTCACATTTTGTCCCCTCCTAACCTTTAAATATATACATTTTGGCCCCCAATTAATTAGATGAGAGAAATTTGGTTAAAATAAATAGTCAAATGATACAAATACTTTTGACTTGGCAAAGAGAAAAATTTTCGGAAATAAAACTCAGACGTTACAATATTTTATAAAAAATATTTATAAAAAACTTTCAAATAAAGTAAATAGCTGAATTTTTTATGAATTAAATATAAACAATAGTTAACAAGAAATGTGACAATGATATCATAAAATATTATACTTCTTGTACTATTGAAGAGGACATTTACTAATTTTTTACTAAATAAAAATTGCACTGTGATGAATGCAAAGTTAAAATTGAGATTTTTTTGTAAATTAAGAATTTTTCTTAAATCAAGAAAAAAAATCAAAAGTTTCAATTTTAGCTTTGCATTTATAACAGTGTAATTTTTATTTAATAAAAAATTAGTAAAGATCCTCTTTAATAGTATAAGCATAATTTTTTATAATATCATAATCACATTTTTTGTTAGCTATTTTTTATATTTAATTTATTTAAAATTCAATAGTTTATTTTATTTGAAAGTTTGTAAAAATATTCTTAAAAAATATTGTAACGGTTGAGTTTTTTTTTTCTAAAATTTTTCTCTCTACCAAGTCAATGGTGTTTATGTCATTTGATTATTTATTTTAACTAAATTTTCTCTAACCTAATTGATTGGGGAAGGGGCAAAATGTATATATTTAAAGATTAAGGAGACAAAGTGTGACTCTCCTATACTTTTAGGGGGGCAAAGTGTTATTAACCCTTGTTTTTTTCAAGCCATCATTGTCCTTTCTACTCCTTCGACAAGAACAAAAAGACAATAATGGAAAAATAGAAACTGATCGATGGCCTCTTCTTTTTTTTTTTTTTTTCTTTTTTCTTTTGGGCCGATTTGGCCTCTTCCGCATCTTATCTGTTTTCCACATTTGTCATTGTTGGTTTCTTTATTTATATTTTACTTATGAATTTCTTTCTTTGTGCTTTTCTTTGTATTGATTAGCATACTCAATTGATTAATGATTTAACGTGACACGATTGGCATATTATAAAGATTTGCAAGATTTTGATTAAAAGTAAAGTTCTTGTTCCTTTTGAGTTCGTTTGGTTCACGGATAGAATGAGATGGGATAAGTCATTCTCGGATTATAAATCCTGAGATGAGTCATCTCAGGATTCACAATCCCATCTATCTTGTTTTTGGTTGGTAAAAAATTGATGGGTTGAATCCTAAGATGAGTCATTTGATGTTTGGTTGAAAAATGGATTATTATTTTATTGACTAAAATAGCCCTAGAACATATATATTAACTATTAATAATTTGTGTTTGTTTCTTGTGTTTCAACTTTAAGACAAGTTTTGCAAAGAGATACTTGGAAAATTTCACTTTGTTTACATTGTGTTTCCACATTAAATTGATAGCTCCCAAATTGAACTTGGTTTTAGGATACCATCAGAGATTATCTAGACTTTAACTAGTAATTTAAATTAGAATTAATTAATGTGGTATCTTACTATATAGTATCCATTGTTGCAAGTAAATATTATTTATATAATATATCCTACCCTCATACGCGTGAATTTGTGACTTCTTACCACAATATATGTTACAGGTTATCTGATTTTCAATGTGAGAATAGTTGAATAACAGGGGAAGAGCGATTTAATCAAACACATGCAAGATTAAGAAATATAATTAAGCCACTGAAAGCTCATTTTTTTTATCAAAATAGTGAAACCATATTCCTTTTCAACACAAGGAAATATTATAATTTATGGCTATATACATAATTACCTTCAAATAATAAGTGTTTTGATTCAGGATTTCAAAAATGAAAATGTTGTAGCATAAAATCTACAACAACTTAAAGATTTACACAACAAATACAGAATATGGAGGAGCTCAACAAGCTAATCAAACTTTTATGCTCAACTTACATGACTAAATTACAAATCAATATTTTCACTTTTGAGAAAAATTATACATATGAATACTAGCTCTTATTTTTTCCTAGAAAATTTTATGAGATATTTTATCACTTTTCTGTTTTGTTTTATTTTTTATTATAATTATTTTATCATTATTCATGAACTTCAATTATATGCATTCATAGTCAAATGTAACAAAATATGAAAATTATTAACAAATAAATTGATACTAGAATAAATTGTAAAATTCATGAAATTCAGTATTGAGTTGTATATTGTTATCAAACTAACATACTAAATTCAATAAGATAAAATTGTAAATTCGTGAAATTCTTTTAGTTGCATATTATTATTAAACAGACATACTAAATTCAATATTCAAATTTAAACATGAACTTGTAAAATTTTAAGTACTTAAAATTCAGTAATTTAAATAATTCAAAATAAATTTCAACATACAAATTTCAGTTTTTGTCAGTAAATTAGAAGAAGGGTAGACTTGTTACAATATGAGAAAATCAAATCCATATTCCTTTTCATTTTTCTTCAAATCTTGGGGCAGCCAGATGGAAGTCAGCTTTGAAAATTGTGGCTAGAATTTCTTTTCACTATTTCTTCATTTATTTGCTTAGTTATACTTATTGTTGTATTGCCATGACATGCTGAACAGACTAAAGAGGCCTCGTATTCACGGGCAAATAATGCTAACAATGGCCCCATGTTAGTGCGATCCTGATATCAACTTTTCCATTGGTTTGAATAATGGAAAAGATATTCAATCAATCTTATCATTTCACCAACTCAACTACAAATAAAATTGTAAGTGTACTAGCCCTAGCCTTATCTTTCAAAAGAGCTAAATTTAGAATAATAGTAGCGTCAAAGACACTATTATACTTAATGTCACAAATGCTTTATCTCTGAATTAATATTAATTTAACCTAATTTTAGAAGAGTCATATATTATCCCAAACTTATTAAAAAAATATTCTCCTAAATTAATACTAATTTAACTTAATTTGAGAAGAGCATCATATTATCCTGACTTATTAAAAATAAAAATATAAAATAGTTTTTAACAAACAAAAAGCCTGAGTTGCCACTATTTTCTTAATCTAATTAAAATCCTAATCCTAAAATCATAAACCATGCACTTTGAACCCTAAATCGTAAATCTTAAACCCTAATTTTAAAAATATATAAAATCTAGTAATGAAAATATCTGCAAATTTTTTTCCCTATAGATGCAATAAAAATCTAAGTGCGAACATATATATAGATTTATGTAAGAAACTGATTTAGAGGCATTGATTTATGGCCACGTATCTTTGTCGCCGGTCACCGTCGTTTCTCATAGCACGAGACCAGGACCTTTGTATTGACTGATGCAGGCGAAGCACGATTCACCATTTTACCCCACTCGAACGTATTCAAGCAAATGCAGATGCTGCCTCACTTTCATTTGGCTGCTACCCTTTTTTCCCCTCCAGGTTTCCCTCTTGCGCTCTCTTTGTTCCTCTCCTCCTTGGCAAACCCAAAAACAATTTCTAGTCAAACACTCTGTCTTCCCACACCTAACTTCTTTGTTTACTACACTGTTTCGAATAATAATACTTAAGCAGATGAACGGGGATACTAGCATTTTAAACACTGATAGTAAATAATAAATTAAATGGATAGCATTTGACACTTGTCGAATTCTGCAACTAAGAAAACCTATTTTAAAATGACTACCTAATTTGTTAGTTAAAAAATATTTATAATATCTAAATTCTGCAATTTATCATGATATCATGAATTCAATATGAAAATTTCGACCAAAAAAAAAATCCTACTATAATTGTATTTAAGAACAAAAAGCAATGAGACGGAACGCATTGAAATGAATACAGACACATAAAGAAAGAAAGGCAGCAATAGCAACGAAGGAATAAATGACATTCAAAAGCTCATTCACACACTTGTTCAAACCTTTTTGGTGTGTGCCACACCGAATTTAAATTTCCTGTCCTTTGTAAGAAAATGAATAACGAATCACGTAGTACATGTAGTCAAAGGACCGGTAAAAGGTATCCGCGACTACAATAGTTATCAAAATACAAACAACTATGAGCCCTAAGAGGAGGAGTTTGTTGCTGCCATCCACAATTTTCTCGACAACAAATGCTTGGCAACATGCCAAGATTGTGAAGCTTCCGGAATAGAACAGGGCAGTAGTGGTAATCACATAACTCACTGGCAAATTAATACAAAAATCTTCAGTTTCAAATGGCAAAAAGATAGCCCAAAGCAAAGTTCCCATGGTTAATACGGAGAAGAAAAATCCTCCACCTAAGTAGAACATTAACCAGTCGAATTCCTGTCGCTGATCAATGAGATAATTGGGTGTCCCATCCGCATCATTAAAGCCTCGAGGGACAGTAAAAATTGCTGCAAAATTTATAGTACCAAGAAGCATAGACACAATTAACGCATAATTGGACATTTCTTTGGCAGTTCTCTCAGCCTTTTCCCGTTGACTTTCATGATTTGCCTCAAATATTTGTGCAGCTGTCTGGCCACTAGAATTTTGTAGTTGCCAGAGATATGGACAACAGTCGTTTTTTACACGCTGTGGAGCGAAACATCAATTATAAGTAAGGCAAAGCTATTCGAAAATTGAATATATAAGAGGAGATCAATTGGTACCTTAAACCATAGGGAATTCCACATCACCTGGGATACAACACCAGGTGGAGTGCCAGGAGGGGATCCTAAGCGCGCTGCAAGATGTATAACGCTATTCCTGTCGTGATCAATGTCACTTAGCGGCCTATCCTTGTCAATTATAATTTTCATCAAGTAGTCGTACAAGACCATATGTTTTTCCTCCACTACTATATGTGATATGTTCTTTCCTTTTTCATCCAAGTTATACACAACTTCAGGGTAGACACTGAGGATTTCCCATGCTACCTCAATAATGCCGAGCCTTACTGCTTGTATTAATGGATCTGGCATCCTGTTATTCTTTTGTGGTGATATTCCAAACCGGTTGCCTTCAAAATCTTCGTTCTCTGTATCTACATAGTGGCTCCAATCTTCTCTTCTAATCAATCTTCTTGCAAGCAATAGAGCAACTGTATGCCCTTGCTTTGCATCATCAATTTGTTTAAACCAAGGCCAAACTGAAGATAAAAGCATAGCCAAGTAAAACGAATTCGAAGGGAGCAAGTCAAGCTAAATAGCACTGCAAAACCAAATTCTCAAATTGTTGATTGTGAATATGAAACAAATTTATCCTAAGGGATAAGACGTGCTTGTAACTAGGAATCTATTTTAAACAACAGTATGCATCAGCTCTCAAAAGATGAGTCTGGAAAACAAAGTTTGTCAACAGATTCTACCATCACTGGCATGAATACATGTAAGTAGAGATAAGGAGATGCATTACTCAAGATAAACTTGGTCAAAGGATATCTGTTCAATTCGGAAATGGTAGCTGAATTGTTTGGTTCCTCGACACTATTACCAGGTTCCAACGTCTCGTGCAACTTCGGAATACCTGCCAGCAACACAATAAATGATCACATAACTTGCAAAATAGTGATGATTTTTAGGCCTTGCTTAGCACAGCATTTCACAGGTTGCTTCCTAGAAAAAACCCGGCATACAAGCTAGCAGTTTAAATTGATTCTCCGTGAAGTGAAAAGAAGCAAAAGGTCTAAGTGTGGTTAGATCCCTAAACCATTAAATACTGAAATAAGATAATTGTAACAAAGTTTCCAGGCTCAGCACAAGGCAGTCCCCAGAAAATACTACATTAAAGAATTAATAGTATAAAATTTTTCTCCCCCATTGTCAAGAAGGGGAACAATCGTATGCTTGATAGGATGCTAGACCTCAACATTGACTTCAAAACCATATTACATTCAGCCTAGTGATAATTGCCTGATCAACTTTTATGCTGTTGTACTCAAAAGCCCAGTTAAGACTTGGATAGTCTTAAGCTAAAATTTTGCAAATGGATGATACTACAGCACTTACAATAATAAATTATAGCTTTAATTATCTGCACAGGAATAGGCCTCCACCCTAGATATTTGATCGCGTAGATAGAACCACTCCTGAAGGACTCGGGTTTTGCAGTCAAAAGATGTAAAGCAGTTTTTCCTTTTTCATTACCTTTGTCAGCAAGATCAGGATGTGACTCCAATATGCTAATTGCCAAACCTGCTTGGCACAATATGGTATAACATATAGAAAGCAGTAAAATTCAGAGGTTTGACATACCATCTGCATATTCCATCAGTATAGCCCCAGACAAAAGATGAGATTGCAGGATCTGACAAACTTATCGGATAAATAGAGTTTGAATTTAGCAAAAAATCTGACTGCTTTTTGTCCAAAACTACCAAAATTTTCCTAATTGACAGAGAAGCTTACTGTAACATTCTCCCATTACAGCAGCATGATTGATTGTGCATCCATCGTTCCTCATCATCATGCAATCGCTGTTAAACGTCTCCAAGATTGCGAAAATTTCCTTCGTCGCGCATGCAGCAGCCACATAAAGAGGAGTTTCCCCAAGTTATTGCTCTCAAAAATCAGATCTTTTTCCTTCCTTAACATGATCTCTGCAACTTCCTTTCGTCCATATCTTGCAGCTTCATGCAATGCAGTGTCACCATTGACATCCTTTATCCTGAGATGGCCATTTGTCACAAGGGATTCCTGAAGAAGTATTCTGCTGGCTGCCACATTTCCACGAATGGCCAGAAAATGGAGGACAGTGTCACCATGTTTATCAAGTGGTCTCACACCTTCTTCCCTCCAAAAACTGAATAGTTTCTAATGACGGTGTCCTCTCTAGGATTGCTCTATAAGCTGCAAACCTTTGGATCGAATTTTTGTTGGCTCCTGAGCTTGCCATTTTGAACATGTGTGTAAAAGTTCTTTCTGGGCCCTTGTATAAAACAGCGCCGTATCCAGTAAATCTTCCATATTTAACAGTAAAACATCTTACGTTCGCAATGATAAATGTGGTAATGTCCATTGAAGAAAAGAATTGAGGAAACAAGAAGCAAGGAGTTACCGTGCTGCCAAAGACCGGCATTAGAATAAAGCACTAAAAAGAATTATATTGCAATTATTGTGCTCGTACAATCCTAAAATAAAAAATATGCCAATTCAAATTCAGTTTCAGTAGACCTAAAAGGTATTGCGTGGTAATCATCAGCATCATCATAATTACCAAAATTGGAGAAACTGAAAGGAAGCCAGAATATTAGTCCCCCGACCAAACATCAGTTCAACTTTGTGATACACTAATACTTTTACTGTCTTGACCTTGAAGGACTGATTGCAAGAATTGATTCAAATAAAAGGAAGGAACAATTATATGCCAAAAGTCAAGAATAAAAGTCCTTCGCAAATGTTTTATAGCATCCGTGAAGCTGAAAAGGATAAAGCAGTTACTGCATTTTCGAGAAAAGAATTACTTTTAAAAAGGGTGACTCCTCCAATATTGCCTGTCAAACAACATATTACACCACTAGTACACTAAGTTGAAGAATACATCTTTTTATATTTTAACAACAGAAATGACATTTTCTTCAACCTCCAAAACTCATGATATTTTAACAACTGAAATATTCACATTTTGACTTTATAAATTTATGCAACAATTTAAAATCTAATGAGATAGAATCAGAATTAGAGCGTTGTTTTGGACTCTATAAGGAACTTTTTTTACGATTATACCCTTCCAATTTAATAATATAAAGAAAGTTATCCTGATAAAGAGAAAATTACAATTTTGGTATCAATTGTTTGGGGCATTGGCAGTTTCAGTCCCTAAAATTTGGACAAAAGCAAATCTAGTACCAAATGTTTCAATTTTTCGACACATTTAGTCCTATTGACTAGTTTTCTTAAAATCATATCGGAATCCAGTCACGTGAAACTCACATGATGTTTACAAAAGTTTTTAAAAAGAATTAAAAAAATAAAAATTTTAATTGCCATGATTTGTAATTAAAGGCACACGTGCGAATGTAATATCCAGACGGATGTTTTCAGTTTTATTTGCTTATTTATCGTATATGAACTCAAATTAGTACCTTTAATGACAAAGTTATAACAATTAAAAAAAATTTTAATCTAATTCTTTTTAAAATTTTTTGTAACCGGTACATAAATATTACGTGACCAGATTCTACTAAGATTTTTGTAAAACTAGTCAATAGGACTAAATATGCTAAACAATTGAAATATTTGGTACTCAATTTGCTTTTGTCCCAACTTTAGAGACTGAAACTACCGATGTTCCTAAACATTTGGTATTAAAATTACAACTTTCTCAACAATAAACAACTCCAATCAAAATGTCTGTATAGAAATAGCAAAGGTTACCAAGGGCTCCGGTTAAAAGATTAAAAAGACAGAAAAAAAAATAATGAAAGAGGGTGAAAAAGACAAAAAGTCTGGTAATCAGGGCTGCAAAGTAAAACTATTAAGTAGATTTACTAATTTCGCATTTTCAAATGAAACTTTTGCAGAAAATCTAGTGTGGAACCTTAGTCCAACAAGCAATATAGTATTTATTATTACTAACATTTGGACAATATGAAAGAAAAATAAAACCATGCAGTGGATTGGATGTAATATTTATGCTTCAGATGCCAATACCCAAAAAAAAACAAAAAGAGTTGGAAGACCAAATTAAGAAATCAGAAAAAAAAATAGTTTTTTTATTAATAGAAAAACAAATAGTTAGATGACCTGGCAGAACAGTTTCCCCTCACTAAAAAATCAAAATAGGTTGAATTCATTTCCCCTCACCACACAAGTACAAATTAGCAATCTAGAAGCAGAAGTTTTTTTTTTTTTTTTTTGGAAAACTCGGCACAAGGCCTACTGGGTAAAGGGGGAAATGAGACCTAAACCACATTCTACAATTCATCCCAAAACGCAATTACTGACTTAAGGGATGAACCATAAGGGGTGAACCATGAGGCTTGAGTATTAACATTTGGACAATATAAGATAAAAATAAAACCATGCAGTGGATTGGATGTAATATTTATGCTTCAGATGCCAATAGCCAAAAAAAAATAAAAAGAGTTGGAAGACCAAATTAAGAAATCAGAAAAAAATAGTTTTTTTTATTAATAGAAAAACAAATAGTTAGATTGACCTGGCAGAACAGTTTCCCCTCACTCAAAAATCATAATATGTTGAATTCATTTCCCCTCACCACACAAGTACAAATTAACAGTCTAGAAGTAGAAAGTTTTTTTTTTTTAAAAAAACTCGGCACAAGGCTTACTGGGGCAAGGGGGAAATGGGACCTTAAACCAAATCCATAATCCATCCTAAAAGATAATTACTGACTTAAGAGATGAATCATGGGACTTAAGTACTAACATTTAGACAATATAAAATAAAAATAAAACATGCAGTGGATTGGATGTAATATTTATGCTTTAGATGCCAATACCTGGAAAAAAAACAAAAAGAGTTGGAAGACCAAATTAAGAAATCAGAAAAAAAATATTTTTTTATTAATAGAAAAACAAATAGTTAGATGACTTGGCAGAACAGTTTCCCCTCACTCAAAAATCAAATAGGTTGAATTCATTTCCCCTCACCACACAAGTACAAATTAACAGTCTAGAAGCAGAAGTTTTTTTTTTTATTTTTTTGAAAACTCGACACAAGGTTACTGGGGAAAGGAGGAAATAAGACCTAAACCAAATTCATAATCTGTTCCGAAAGTCAATTACTGACTTAAATGATGAACTATAGGGTTTAAGTACTAACACACGTTTGCTTCAGAGTCTCGATGTGAGACAAGGTTTTTTTTTTTGAAAATTCGGCACAAGGCCTACTGAAGAAAGAGGAAAATGGAATCTAAATTAAATCCACAATCCATTCCAAAAGATAATTAGCTACTTTAAGATGAACCATGAAGTTTAATTACTAATTTAGGAAGTAGAAGTTCAACGACTTGTTTTAACAGCATACTACATTCCAATAAGCCAAAGCCGACCGATCAAGGGTAGAAACAATGAAAAAGGCCTAATCTTTCGTCCTCTTTTTTCTATTGGATTTGTCTAACGAGGCACACCTGAGGAGCGCGGACACTCGTCGATCTGGTCTAGGTTGAAGGTTTAAATTCTTTTAAAATAACTGTAAATAGCATTTCAAAAACTAATATAAAGTGTATATTTATTGATGTGTACCCATTAAAAAAAAATTATTCTTTGTTTTATCAAAAAAGGTGTCTAGTTTGAGATGGGCTAAAATCTGATTGCTAAGAACACCCAACCCAAGTATCGTAAATGAAACCTTCAATGGCAACGATTCAAAGGATAATCACTTCTTCCTACCCCGCTGAAATCAAGAAACCAAAAAACAACTATCCGCTCCACCACCACTACGACCACCACGTTAGCATCATCCAACGTAGTACTAGTTTCAACTACAAATTCAATCTTGGCAAACTCAAAAGGCATCACAATTACCAGTCCTCTTTCACGGTCTCATCGTCTCTGGACAACGAAGCTCAAACTTTAGTCCACCAATTCAACCCACAAATCCCACTAGAAGAAGCTCTGACACCGCCTAGCTCTTGGTATTCTGATCCGTCTTTTTACTCTCTTGAACTCCAAAAAGTCTTCTACCGAGGTTGGCAGGCCGTTGGTAAGTATCACTAGTATCACTCATTAAAAAAAAGCTTACTTTTTGTAAATAAATTAGGAGAAAATGTAGACTTGATTGCTATAGGGGCAAGTTAGATGCATATTCCTTTTCATTTTTCTTCAGATTTTGTGGCTGCCCAGATGGAAGTCAGCTTCGAAAGTTGTGGCTAGAATTTCTTTTCTCTAATTCTTCATTCATTTATTTATTTATTTTTATTGTTGTATTGGCAGGATATGCTGAACAGATTAAAGAGCCCCGTCAGTATTTCACGGGCAGGTAATGCCAACAATGTCCTGATATAAATGCTATCAGATATAAATTTTTATTCTAAATGAACTTGGCAAAATTCTTGGGAAAAACATATTCAGTGCATCTTTTGTATACTATGTTTTGGTTTAGCAAGCCTGTCACGCCCCATGCCCGAGATGTGGCACCTGCCATGCCCTAAGCTACGCTAGGACACAAGGCTAAATCAAAACAATTATCGTCTAAACATAGCATAAGGCTCCAAAATATCAAAATGCCCAAAAGAATCCATTTCATTCATCACCAAATGATGTACAACATTCTTTACACTTCTCTTTCCCAATGACAAAAATAGATGGGAAAGTATGTATAACCTAATCCATACAAAATATGACTATACATCAATGCTATAAAAAATAACCTCATTCAAGTCTATCCTAGCTATGACTATCAGGCCCAAAAATCGGTCCAATCACCTTCAACAAATTCATCACCTGCGGGGTTAAACAAAAAGGGGTGAGTGATATAATCACCCAGTAAGTAGTAAAGGTTCTCTTTGGGGCTTAAGTTTGTCATTTATACATAAGTACAATTCAAACCAAAATCAAAGCCATAAACATTATAACATGTGGTCAAGTCAAAACCATACACATTTCAAACATTGCATAAAGCAATTCAAAGAAAAGAGAGCTCCAACAGTTAGTGGACACATGACCCTGGAATTCCAGTTGTTAACTATAACCCGGTTAACGCGGTTCAAAACCAACTACCACCCGGTTGGAGCGGTACAAAACTAACTATAACCCGGTTAGTACGGTTCAAAATGATTTACTACCATTACCAATTTAGGGAACTAGTCCCGTCATATACCCATTTCACATACAAGAGCTCATTCATATGTTCATTCAAAGAATTCATTAGACCACACATCTTGTGTCATAGAAAATCAAAGTAAACAAACATAAGCCCATTTATATAGAGAAAGTACTATCTAAGTCATTTATCATCATCAAAAGCATTTCCAAAGCAAAGAGAATCAAATACTACTTATCTCACCCCAAGACTAATTTAGGTAATCCGAGTAGGGATAAAGTCCTTCGTCGCCTATAACACACAAGGAAGACTTGTATCACATACTGATTCTATTAAGAAACCATAAAAGAGGCTTAAACTTATCTTAACACGCAAAAAGAGGAAAAGAGACAAAACTGTACTGACCCGCGGCGTCAGCCGCGGCGCGGCTCATGCCGCGGCTCAGATACAGTACCCAGCCGGGACTCCAACCGCGGCGCGGCTGAGGTCGCGGCTCAGGTCAGAGCAAGCGGCCCCTCATCCGCGGTCTCATCCGCGGCGCGGGTGGCACCGCGGATGAGCCCAGAGAGGCTGCTGCTACGAGCCGTGGTCTCATCCGTGGCGCGGGTGGCACCGCGGATGAACCCAGCAAGACGGCCTGCAACTGCTCAAAATCACCCCCCACACTATTCATCATCTTCTCACCCAATCCAAACAACAAAACAACCTCAAAATAGCATAATAAAGTAGGAAAATGCTATCTTAACATCATAATCAACATATTCATGGATCATTCTCAAAATCACACAAGATCTACCAAAATCTCATACCCAATTCTTCAAACCTCTAACTCACCCACTTCACACATTCATCATAACTCAGAAGCACTACTACTACAAATCATCTATTTCAAGAGCAACATAGTCTAAGAGCATCCAATAAAGCCATAATCTCGAAATTCCAAGCAAAATAATCAAATGGTGAAAGAACTAAAAAGTAGGAAGAAGAGTTACCTTGAGGGAGATTTGGGGAGAAAGCTTCAAAATGACTTCTACTAGCTTCCTTTGGGGATGAAATCCCTTCAATTCCTCCTTCAGTGGGTTGAGAAAATAGGAAGAAATTTAGGGGAATTCTTTCAAAATAGAAGAGGAAGAATGAGGAAAAATAAAGAAGGGATTTCAATCTTTAAGGCAAAATTTGAAGTTTCAAGAATTGCAACTAAGGACACTACTTCTTACAAAGCACACAATGTCCCAAGAAGGTTTAATTTCATAAAGGTCCCTAAGGCCTTAATATTACAAAGCTGGTCTATGTAAAGAAGTTAAAGGTTTTGACCATGTTCTTGACTCCATAATTGTCTATTGCTCTCGCAAGAACTTAAATAGTTGACTGGTAGATCAAGTCTTGTTGTAGAATCTGATGTGTGATAGTTGCTGTATTGTATATTTTCTGCATTTTTTAGGAGGAATTTGAAAAGAAAAAACTAAATTAATTTACCTGCTTATCTTTTAATGGAGCTTTGTTTGCTAAAGTTAACTAATTAGTGAACCGTGGCAGATTGGGAAATGTTGAATATGTGGTGTGCCGAGATGATAGTGGATATTTACATGCATTTCACAATGTTTGTCGACATCATGCATCACTTCTTGCCTCTGGAAGTGGTCTGAAATCCTGTTTTGTTTGCCCATACCATGTGAGTTTTCAGTTGTTGCTTCTTGCCCACATTCTTAATCAGTTAATCCACATAAGCAGTTGTAGCACCAATGCATTTTAGTTGCATCATGTAACCCTTTGCTCATATACAAGATGGGTGTTTCTACTTGTAGTTACTTGCAGCTTCAAGCATTTGGGATTCCACGATTGACTGTTTCTATTTGGTACAATACAGGCCCCTTAGCTGCTTGTAATCTTGTAAAAGCTACTTTTTCGATCTAACTTGTGTGAGTCACGTCTCTGTTTTTAACCAAAGCAAATATGTCTAGCTGGTAATTAGGGTTTCATGAGCCACTTCATGGCTGATGGTATATTTGATATTTTTGATCAACAAAATTTTCAGTCAAATGTTGAGGACAAGAAAACATGCATCATGCCGATGATATTAGATTCACTTTCTGTGCTCATGGTAATCAGATTAGGGAATGTTATCTACTTGCTTCGGTCATTCTATTCTTCTGTTCTCTATGTTGCACATATAACAAAACCTACAACTTACAGATTTTTATTATGTTACCCATATCAGAATTTACTGGTCAAAGTTAAAAAAAATGTGATTTCTAGGGGTGGACTTACGGTTTGGATGGTACTCTCCTCAAGGCAACCAGAATATCAGGAATCAAGAACTTCAAAGTACATGTAAGTCAATGTTCCTTTATATAGTTCCCATATTTGCAGTCCAATGTTCACAAAATGGGTGGTGATTTTCTTAAATTTATCTGGCTGTACGGTGTGTAGGAAATGGGACTTATTCCTTTAAGAGTGGCAATTTGGGGACCATTTATACTTCTCAACTTTGAGAAGGGGAATCTTTCTGAAGCAGAATCTCAGAGCAACGTTGTTGGGGATGAATGGCTAGGCAGTTCTTCAGAGATATTGAGTGCCAGAATAATCGACTCTTCTTTGCGTTTCCTTTGCCGACGTGAATATACCATTGAATGCAACTGGAAAGTTAGTAACCTTCACCTTTCATTTCAAATTTTGAGATGTTCTTCTAGTGATTTTAGTTTACTTATTAGCTTCCCCTGATAAAAGATATCCTTGATAAGATGGTGTTTTCCCTATATCCTTTATATTTATTGTGAGTTAGGTTTTCCGACTTATTACATTAAAAAACATTCGTGTCTCCTAGAACTTTAAGGAGCCGATGAGAACTGTTGACAAAATCTATTTGGTTCTGTATGGATGGTAATCATGGATTAGTTGTTTGCTTGCAGGTTTTCTGTGACAACTACTTAGATGGGGGCTACCATGTACCATATGCCCATAAAGGTCTTGCATCTGGTCTTAAGCTTGAGTCATACTCCAGCACAGTATGCCCATTACATTCCATTTTCTGCTTTTTATTTATTTCTGTTTATTTTTCTATCATCTCTTTGGTACATATCTACTTAACATTTATTTTTGCTGTTCCTACTGTCTGTGGATACTAAATACGCTTTTGGCGTAACTTCTTCAAATAAGCACGTTTTCCATGTCATTCTTGAATCAGATTACTGAAATATCTGTTTACTTCTGTAAGGTGCCAGGGCTCTTTATCTAATAGGTGCACTTATTGTTCTAAATCTATTTGAAAAGGTATATGAAAAAGTTAGTATCCAAAAATGTGATGGTGATGCCACAAAAAGTGAACCAGACTTTGATCGACTTGGGTCAAAAGCTCTGTATGCCTTTGTGTATCCAAACTTCATGATTAATAGGTGAGTGCTTGCATGTACAGATTCTTGTTCTGCTCTTTTATTGATAGTCAATTTATACCTGAAGATACATAATGCATTGATATATTTTTTCTTAGGTATGGACCTTGGATGGACACCAATCTGGTTGTACCACTGGGGCCTCGGAAGTGTCAAGTAATCTTTGATTATTTTCTTGATACATCTCTTAAGGTAGACTTCATTCTGATATTTCTTATGTTGGAATCTGTTCAACCATGTAATCTGTAACATTTGAAAACACACTATCAGTACTTTACAGCCATAAATTTTAAATTACAAGTGGTCTCATGCTTGTGTCGAAGTTTAATTGGATGTAATTCAGAGATTAAAAGTACACAGATTCTTTTGTTCGTTGAAAATAAATATTCATTTGGTAGCTTTTTAATGTAGAGCGTATTTACAATTTGTATTCCTAACTGGAGGAGGGCTATGCTTGTACTTCTTAGTAAGCTGTTGATAAGAAATTTGGTTTTGATTCAGCTGTGCATTTTGGTACATAAGCTTTGATGCTGGACAGTCATAGGAATGGGCAGCAAAGTATGTACCACTAACTTAAAAAAAATTAGGTACAGACTGTAATTAAAAAGCCAAATAAATTATAGCTGTCTCTCCAAGGCCCTCTAGGAGTCTAACCTAGAATAGAGAAAGGAGTCACATCATCAATGTAGCAAGACTGCAACAAAGCTTATTCAACTTCTAACCGCTGTAAATTATGAAAATGCTGGCTTATATACATACCCCTCTGCCTGATATTTGCTCATTTGATTGTTTTGCCTAAATACCCATCCAACTGTGTATCCTTTCCTGCTTCAACATCAGACCATAGGTGGGAACGATGAAAGTGTGCAAAGAGTTTCCAAAGAACTTTAGGAAATTAGGTATTTTTAACTGTCGGATAAGACAAAAAATTGAGAATTTCTAACCACAACTGTTTGTTTAGCGAAATTATGGGCTTGTTTTCCTGGGAGATATGTTGGTCAAGAAGAGATTATTAGTGAATCTCAATTGGTTCTTTCCCAAGTCATCTTAGGCATGCTTTTTGTTTGGTTGTTAATGGTAGTGAATATGAACCTGCTACAGTTCTACTTGCAACCTATTTGAAACTGTTTTTGGCATCAGTGACTCGCTGCAGAGACTTGATGAAGCAATAATGATGTCTGTGAATGGCTTTTATCCCTTTTAGGAATATTTAGCGATTGTCTCGTCATCTATGGACTTCTTGATTAATCTAATTTAAAATTAACTTATAAATCATGTAGTTACTTATCAAACTAATTGACCAGTCATTTCTTCCCAGGATGATAATGATTTTATAGAAAGAAGCTTGAAGGACAGTGAAAGAGTCCAGGTACAGCCAATTTAGGTACTATATAAGCTAACAAGATTTGTGTGTCGAAGTGATGCATTATTGCTCCTTTCTGAATTTTGCAGGAAGAAGACATCACATTGTGCCAAGCTGTTCAGAGAGGCATTGAGTCACCAGCATACTGTTGTGGCCGATATGCTCCTAGCGTTGAGAAACCCATGCATCATTTTCATTGTTTGCTCCACGAAAATCTTTGTAACTAGAGCTATAGTTTTGATTGGCTACTGTCATTAAGTGTTGTAAACCATGTTTTCTTCTTGCCAACGGCATTAAAACTTCTTCTCCCTTCCTCAAACCGATTGCAACACAGGAAATCAACCACATCACGATTACCTTACGGGGCTCGTTTTGTGGCTGGGTCTGAAGACAGTGAGCAGTCTTTTACACATACAGTGTGTTCTTCATAGGACTATTTGCAGTTTAGTCTCCCAACATTTTGGGTCATTGTTTTCATTCTTGGACACATTTTAGATCCTTAAAGATTGTAAAATGATGCACACTTAAGAAATAAAGATTACACATCATTTACTCATCAAAATAGTTATGATTTGCTAAATAATGTATGAAATTCATGTCCTAGAGAGAGGTTAAGGTTACTCAAATTTAAAAGAAGAGATAGGATAGCAGCAAGGCAGGAAGGAGTGCTACGAAAATCGATCGCTCATTTTAAAAACTTTATTTTAGATGTCCATATTCAAAGGAATAGAAAAAAAGTTGTATCATTTTTTGAAAGAAGCAGTTTCCATCCTTTAAATATATAACACAATAGATTGAAAATCGTTTTTAACAGGAAAAGAAAACCAACATTCACCATGACCCTGCCAAGAGAATTGGCTGTAAATGGTAGGTTCATTCTGACATAAATATATCTTTTCCCTAAATGAACTTGACTATCTAGGCACCGCACTAGGCAAATCATTTAGCTGTATCACATTCAAATGTTTACCATGATTGATGCAATGAAATCTAAATTCAATGTATTCAAATCTTTAGATCCAAAATACACTCCCAAATTGTACTACATTAGCAAAGCTTCCATAGCTGCAGTCATGCTCTTGAAAAGAAAATTATGTTGAAGTGTACATGTCAAGAAACATGACATACTTCTTAAAGAGAAAATAAAAAGAAAAAGACCATTACAGTTCACATTGCCTAATTTGTGTTTCATGACCTAAACGATGCTAGATTCACAAAATGTTTTACACCAGTAACAGTAAATATCACAGAATTCATTGCACTTTGACGTCTTATTAGATCTCTTACAATATATAATTCTCAGTGGGGACAAAAGTCCTACTGATTCTTAACTAAACTCTTCAATACCTTCCTTCTGTATGTATACCCCCATCTATACCTTCCTTAATGTGAAAAACATGCATAAACCCAATCTTGTGGAGCTAGATGATTTAGATACAAATACCATGTGTAAAATCATTTGTAACTTCTTGAAGGACCATTGAGTAACTGAATCTTCCAAAATTTTCCTACCATTTTTTTTTTAATTTCCCCATCTATTTCTTATTATTCTTCTTCTTCTTTCTTTTTTTTTTTTTTTTTGGTAAGTACTAAAAAACTTATAAAAACTTAATATTGCTGAGCAAGATGATTTAGATACATGTACAGTATGCAAATTTATACTTTCTAAAAAATTTATTCCATTTTTTTCTAAAAATTCTCTTATGTTTTTTTTTTAAAAAACTTATTTTTAATCATCCTTCTGTAAAGTTTAGAATCTCTCTTATAAATCGAGATGAGATGGATACGTGTACGGTGTTTAAATTCTCACCTTCTTAAAAAATCATTGCATTTAAAAGTTCTCTCATTTTCCTTACCCTTCTTATCAAGTTCAAAATCTCTCATGAATGAAAATTAGTTGCCAATTTCAAATATTCTTTAATTTCTCATCGTATAAAAATAAACAATCCAAACCCAAATAAATAACCGGATCCAAACCCGAAGACTTACCAGCATAAAACAACCCAACAAGCCAATGCCGACCCATCTCGCCATCTCTTGCTATTTTATTGTTCTGTGGCTCTCTCATTCTCTCTGTATCAGAGCAAGATCTCATCTTTTTCTCTCTATTTCTCTCTCTCTCCGATTCACTCCGATCCAATCCAATCCAATCGAAGTCATAACTGTAAGTTTAAACCAAAATTCAGTCTCAAAAACCCTAATATCTCCTTTTTGCCCTGCTTTTATCTCAGATCCCTAACTTAATTTTTTCTTGACGGAGCCTAATCGTTGATATATGCGTTATGTAGGGCTATCTAGTGTATAGTTTACTGGTTGATTGTCAGTTTTTTTTTTTGTTTTTTAATTTTAATTTTGTTGATTTTTTATGGGTTTTCGATGAAGTTCTGATTTTGACTCTGGTATGGTCTGTGATTGTCTGATTATATGATTTGTCCATTGTTAGGTTTTTTTTTTTGGGGTTTAGGTTTTGCTTTTGTATTACTCAATTGATATTTTTTTTTAGGGAAGTGAACTGATTTTGAGGTTAGAAAGTTGTGGTTAGGATGCCTTTGATGGGTTTTTTTTTTTTGGTTTTATTTTTCATGGATTTTTCAAAGCTTTGTCCTTTATTTTGGATGATTTTGATCTAACGCATCAATGTGGGTGGAATTTTCTGAATTGGGTTTGGCGTGAAAATCAATGATTGTCTGAAACTATCTGCTGTTTATTGCAAGCTTTTAGTTTCTGGGAATTTTTTATGTGGGGTTTAATGATCTGGTTTTTGCTGATTCTAATTCAGATGTTATGTTCTTTTGGTGGATGGCATGTGGAATTTAGTGGTGGATTATAATGGTTTGTGGTGTTTCTTTGGTCTTTGAAAATTTTGAGTTGGTGTGATTTTCAGGGCAACCATGAGCGACGAAGGGGAAAGGACCTGCCCTCTCTGTGCTGAGGAAATGGATTTGACCGATCAGCAACTGAAGCCTTGCAAATGTGGATATGAGGTTTGCTGTTGCCGCCTTCCTAATTTTTCTCTTACTTATTCGCGAGTTTGGATTTTTTTTTATTTTATAGATTTTCACATGTTTATTACTTTATTTTTTCGTTTTCTTTTTGAGAAGAATCATCAGTATCTAGGAGCCTTTTTTGTGGGGACATTATCTGGTCTGTTATGAGCTGCAATATTATTATGAAGCCAATGTTGTATGGTGGTTGTTGAACATTTCACCCCTCTATGGCATAGTTACTTCGATATTCACTGGAAAGCCTGAGGCTTGTGCTTGAAGTAGAGCTTGAGTTTGAATGTCCTCATCTTGCTTTATCTGTTGTCTCTTTACCGATACCCTTTGGTGGAATGAATGGATCGATATGTTCGATTGTTGTAGCTTTATGTTCTATGTTTCCATATGTTATCCGTTGATAAGAAGTGTCACTATGGGCTATACTTAACTGGAGCTGGCACCCAAGTGGTGGGATAGTAGGGTTGAGGATATGGAATAGAAGCATAAAATTATGATCACCGATGGCCTTCAATGTTGATTTTTTAATAATGTTGATTTTTTAATCCTTAGGTTGAGAGCATGGGGGCATCTTTAGAAAGTTGACAGATGTATTTTACTTTAGGTGTTTAAACTTGGTGTTAATCTTGCGATTACAGATTAAAGCTTAAAAGGCAGTCAATAGACATACATTCACCTCCCATTTGGTAATTGGTTAAATGCTTTGATTTTCTCTTAGTGGGATGGAGGGAGATCAAATTTTGGTGGAGGCCTTATGTGTAGTATTGCTAGAATATCATGGTGGTAGGACATTCGAATTAATTAAAACACTGTAATATTCTAGCATTTGTCATATATTCCTCCTGAAAATGAGACATGAAATATATTTATTAGTTTTCTTGTTAAGAAGTATATTCTCTGTGATTGGAGGATATATATATATATATATATATATATAGAACTTGATCAAACTGAATGCTATTGTGGCTGTGGCAAACTCAGGGTACTGTATACAAGGTAATGGCTGCATGACAGAGTGCCTTTTTTCATCCAATTAGAAATTTTATAAGGTAGAGGTAGATGATAAAAGAAAGGTGTGGCCCGTCCCTAGCTCTTCCTCAACCACCAGACAATTTCAAAATAAAAAAGGAGAACAGAATGAAATAAGGCAACAAGATAGGTTGTTTTAGCTTTTTAATTAGAGGCTGTCAGATATGAATCACATTTATAGTGTTCAATAATAGTTTCTATGTGTGTGTGTGTATTTTGATTAGTAATTGTCAATAAAATCTTGATGTTTAACAATTTTCTCTACAGATCTGTGTGTGGTGCTGGCACCATATAATGGAAATGGCTGAGAAGGATGATACAGAAGGTCGGTGTCCTGCGTGCCGTACACCTTATAATAAGCAAAAGATTGTTGGGACGGCGGCAAATTGTGAAAGGTAATTTTGTTTACACCAGCAAGGTCAAGTGATTGTGTTTTGGGAATTGTCCTATCAAAAAAACAATAGTCAGCTGTTTTTCTGCTTTTATCATGGTTCTCAATATTTCGGTAACAGGTTGGTGGCTGAGATGAATATGGAGAAAAAGTTCAAAACACAGAAGGGGAAAACTAGAAGTTCTGAAGGAAGGAAGCAACTTAGCAGTGTGCGGGTTATTCAACGGAACCTTGTCTACATTGTGGGATTGCCTCTTAATTTAGCAGATGAGGAAGTATATTTTCTGCCCTTCATCTGCTTCTCCACCCCCTTTTCCTTGTTATCCATTTTGACATCGATTTGAGTGGTACTGTCATTCATGATGCAGCTTCTGCTGCGGAAAGAATATTTTGGTCAGTATGGCAAGGTCATGAAAGTGTCTATTTCTCGTACAGCAGCTGGTACCATACAACATTTTGCAAATAATACCTGTGGTGTGTAAGTATTTTCTTTTAAAACCTAAATTTGCTTGAAGCATAATTCATAATTACTTTCTTGTGTTCTTTCACCAATATATACGAGATCTGGTTGCTGATCATTTCTCTTTTCAGCTTAGCAACTAATTTATTTCTAAATGCGTCTTTACCTAGATATATTACATATTCAAAGGAAGATGAAGCTATTCGCTGTATTCAGTCAGTACATGGATTTGTTTTGGAGGGCAGATCTTTGAGGTAGTTGCTTATTATATTTAAGAAATATGATCTAAGCCTTTGATTTTAAGAGAATAATCTGATATTTAATGCTGCAGGGCTTGTTTTGGAACCACAAAATACTGTCATGCATGGCTAAGAAATGTGGTACTGTATCTGGCAGCAACTTCCGTTGAACTTTGATTAGATATTGTCATTAGGTTTTGTAGGTGTCTGAATGTACCTCTTTCTTCATCTTGTGTGTGCATTGGTAGCCTCATCCTCTGTCTACTCCTATAATGGATTGATGTAAATATTTAAACTTTTGTTCCAGCCTTGCAGCAACCCTGACTGTCTATACTTGCATGAAATTGGTTCACAAGAGGACAGTTTCACAAAAGATGAAATAATATCAGCTTACACAAGGTAGTTCAATTTCAGTTCTCTAGTTGTTAAATTTCCCTCCTGTCTTCTAGTTTTGTTTGATCATGCCGTCTTTTATTCTACATATAAAATCTCTTGGAAAATGTTTTTTTGTCTTTTTTGGTACTGCATATATTATAAGAGAATGACTGATAGTATTTGAAGTTTTTGGAAGGCATTTGTTTTTATTTAAATCTTGCAGGAAGAGATCATAAGTTTTGATATTTCGTTAACCTTTTTTTACTAAGCAAGATCTTGTACTGAAAGAGTATGCGCTGTTATATCTCTTGTAGTGTTGTGGTGACTGGTAGGGGAGAATTTGTGTGATCCTTACAGTATCGGAAGAATGGACACCATTCTTCCTGCCACTTTCTCTGGCTGGTCTGAAAGATGCCTGAGCTGTGATTTGAATATCTTGTTTATATATGGTGATCAAGCCTTTATTATGATCTCTCCTGAAGTTTGCCGTGATTATTAGATCCTCCTCTAGTTTTGAAATTCTACTGTCTTCATGTTAGCTTCATTTAGTTAGAAAGGCTTTTCTTCCATTTTACCTCTATATTTTGATTACAATCACCTCATTATTGCTTAAAAATGGTGATTTTTATAAAATTGTTGCATGTTTTAGCACCCAGGAAAGGGTTGTCTAACAAATATGAAATTTAAGGGATGGAACATGTAACTGTGTTTTCTTGAGTAATTTGTGCTGTGTTTGTTTTTTTTCGAATTCATAATTTTGAATTTTGAAGTGTATTAGACAGTTGAACTTATTGATATATTCAAAAGTACCAAATGTGCTTTTGAGTGGTTACTCATGAAAGTGGATACCATCATTTGTCTAATTTTTGCTCTGTCATCTGTCCTGGTATATCAATTAAAAATTAGTAATGGTTAGGCTTCTCTTAAAATGATCAGGTGAAGATTCTTAAGATGTTACGTGTCTTGTTCCCATTAGTAACTCTCTGACTATTTTTAACTGCTAACTAACTTTCATGGTGATGATGATAGTTAAGGAGTAGAGTTCAACAAATTATGGGCACTACAATTCTTAAGTCAAGATGTTATATGTCTTGTTCCTGTTAGTACTTCTCTGACCAAATGTTTAACTGCTAAATAACTTACATGGTGATGATGATTTTAAAGGAGTAGAGTTCAACAAATTATGGGCACTACAAATAGCACACAACGCCGTTCTGGAAACGTCTTACCACCAGCAGCAGATGAGTTCTGCAGTAGCATATCTGCTTCCTCAGGCAAACCTAGTAGTAAAACTGCTCCAAATGTAAGATTTCCTTTGTCTACCATTTCTGGAAAATCCTTATCCTACAATGATTTTTTTTTTTTTTTTTTTTTTGGGGCTTCAGTAGCTTGGATTAACTCTGCATTTGTTGTCTGCCTGAGTCATTGATGTTCTGTTGGGTAGGCTGTGGCTTCCTGTTCAGTGTGCCAATTTATATGGTGTGCTTTTAGTGTACCTTTGTATTATTATGTAAATTTATTTATTATCTTGCTCTTGAAGTTTCAAGCCTTTGTTTTATTTTTTTTTATTTGGTGGTAATATGGCCCAAGTTGTGGTTGTGTGAGTTCTGAATTTTGTAGCCTTTGTGTTGCAGAATTTGAGTAGCAGTATCAAAATTTCTCCACCAAATAGTAGTTCTGGGAGATCGGTTGCTCTTCCGGCTGGAGCCTCATGGTAAGCCACGAACTGCTCTGCACTCTCTTTTGATTTATATATGAGGGAACAAATCATCAGAATCTTATGTTATTGCAGGGGAACACGTGCCTCAAACAATCAGCCGACATCTATTTTGTCATCTTCCAATGGACCACAAAAGCTAAAACCAGAATCTTGTAATGGGCCAGTGACATTCTCCACAGCGCTTGCAAGCTCCAATCACATTCCTTTATCACATACTGAGGGGGGGAAGAAGTCTGTTCCTGCGGAAGAAAATAATACAACTGCAGTAGAAAGCAAGCAGTTGTCAGAACCTGTCAAACAGAATTTAGGTTCAGATTCTCCAACTAGTGTGTCCAATTCCGCAAGCTCATCAGCTCATCCTACTACTACAATTATAAGCAGCAATCTGCATGATCTACCTACATCTAGGGATAAAGATAAATGTGTTATTTTGTCTCCTAACGTCACAAACTCTGATGACGCCTCATCCGAATCTTCTGGGTCTGGTTCAGCAAAAGATTCAAAAGATGATGTGGATGAAAAAGTCAAGGATTTATCCTCTGATATGTTGTCAATGAGCATTGATGATAAATGTCATGGGGTGGAACAAGTCTACCTAGAACCATTTAGAGAACCTTCCGTGGAATCTAAGGGTGAGATTTGTGTCCCAGGTGTTAATTCTGGATCTGAACGGGGTTCAAAAATTCCAGGGGTCCAAGTTGCCTCATATGAAGAAAAGGATGATTTACTGTCTTTTGATGATCAGAGACTGAAGGATCCTGAAGTTAGCAATGGTGTTAATTATTTACCTAATAGTTCTCATTCTCTTCCTCCGTCACACAATCATAGAGGTTATCTAGTCAACAGTCTTTTAAATGTTAATAGTGATCTTAGTGCTGTAGATAACAAAGCTGATTCAGTATCGCAGTTGTCTGGTACTCCAGTTTTTTCTGGTGGGTATCCTGAGAATGTGTTTAACAGTTTTGATTCCTTAGCCAACGGTGGTGGACGTTCTTATTTGTTTACTAATGATGAGAAGTCGAAGTTTATTGGGAGATTTGATGGTGAAGTTCACAGTTCTGGACAGAATGGTGCTCTGGATATGGGAGAGAGCAGCATAATATCAAATATTTTGTCATTAGACTTTGATTCTTGGGAAGAACCCTTAACATCACCACAGAATTTGGCCAAATTTTTGGGTGAAACTGATAGACAACAAGGCTCTCATAGAGTAGCAAGTCCCTGGAAAGTACAACAAAGTAATCAGTCGAGGTTCCCCTTTGCAAGAGAGGAGGAATCTGTAAATCAAGCCCTTGATGGTGAACCATCTCTAGGCTATATTGGTCAAGCTTTTAAGTCTCGCTATTTTGGCCATGACTTTGCCAATAATACGAGCTGCCATTTGGATAAGTTTGGTACTCGGAATGGTATTTCATTGGTGAATGTGGAGGAACCTGATGCTTATACCACCAGTCATTCCCTTCTCACTTCTAGCAAGCTTCCAGGTGAGTTGAAATTCATCTTAGGTTGATAGTGTGTATCTGCAATCTGGATTTTGTGATCCACCCTTGTCCCAACATTTATACAAGTAAAAAATGACATGCAAAAGTTAGTTATTGTGTCATTTGGTTGCTTCAATGAAGAATTTTGAAATTCATTGATTGTTCAGTCACATGATACAGAAATTCTTTGTCGGTTTCATATTTTAATTGGCCTTGTTCCTAGGATCCTTGTGAGTTTGAACATGTCATCTTCTGCTGAGTTTCATGTTGTTTGTCAGATTTGGTTGTCTGAGTGCCGTTTCTAACGCTTCGAAAATTTCCTGTGCTTCTTTACTGTGTTTCCTCTTCCATTCGATATTGTTCATGTTAGAAGCCAATATTCATCTATTCTATTTGCGGTATATCTGGTGTTTAATTAGAAATTTCACTCTTCCTTAGTATAAGATATAGGAACAATTTTCCTAGGGGTTTCAACTGAAGTATAATCTGCACTTACTTTTTCATCCCCTTGCATAACCATGTACTGCTGCATTTAAGTAAAGCCTCCGTCATAATTCAGATGCCATGCTTAATAGTATTGGTCCATTGAAACAAAGTTGTGGTATAAAAGCATGCCATCTGTGTAGTTTGTGCATTGGGGAATTTTGTTGAGGAAAGGTAATAAAGCAGTGAGAATCTTTTGCGGTTGTGGTTTTGAAAAGTTTGCTGGGGTTGTGCCTTGTGTTTGTACTGCAGATGATGAGCTTGTTATATGTTTTAATGATGATGTGGGATGTTGTTCTAATTTGTATTTTCAACAGTTTCAAGAACTCAGGTATCAGCCCCACCTGGCTTTTCGACACCCAGCAGAGCACCACCCCCAGGTTTTATGTCTCATGAGAGAATAGAACAGACTTACAACTCATTTTCCGGTCAGTTCATATACTCTCTTTCCCCAACACACAAGCACGCACACACCCACCCCCTTCACATGAGAGAACGGAAGAGACTTCTCATTTTCTGCTGCTCCCCCCCCCCCCCTCCTTCCACCCCTTTCTCTTCCCCCCCCAAAAAAAAAACCACAAAAAAAAGAGAAAACCCAAAAAAAAAAGTCCCACCAAAACGAGAAAAAAAAAGGGAAAATGATCCAGAAAGAAAAAGCAAAAGGTTCATGGCAACCTTGGGGAATTTTGTAGTTCATTCTATTGACAAACTATTTTGCAGGGCACAATATGCAGGACACCTCTACACTCAGGAATCAATATCAGTCAACCCAGCCAGGAAATATGATTTGCAGTGGGGATATTGAGTTTATGGATCCTGCAATTTTAGCAGTTGGTAAAGGGAGGCTTCCGGATAGCCGTAGCAGCTCGGGCTTAGACATGAGATCAAGTTTCTCTCCTCAATTAAATACCCTCGAAAATGATGCAAGGATTCAGTTGTTGATGCAAAGATCTCTTTCTGCTCATCAGAATCAGAGATTAAATGATGTGGGAGACGCCTTTTCATCTCTTGCTGATTCATTTAGAAGTCCTTCAAGGGTAATGGAGCAATCGTGGGTGAACAACATACCTCAATTTTCACAAGTCAGTCTTCCACAGTCTAGAAATCCTATGATGTCTAATGGCCACTGGAACGGTTGGAATGAGGCTCAGAGTGCAAATAATTTGGGAATGGCAGAACTCCTTAGACCTGAGAGGTTGGGATTTAATAAATTCTATACTGGATATGAAGAATCCAAGTTACGTCTCCCCAGCCAAGGCAATCTATATAACAGAAATTTTGGGATTTAGTAGAATCAAAGAAAATCATTTGGCTTGCTTAGTGAGCCATAATCATGAAACAAGATCACATGTGATCCAATCTATTGTGGTCTGTTTAAGGATCCAGTACCTTCTGACTTTCTTAATGGACAATGATTTTAAGAGGCTGGCTCAGAAACTTGTGACTTCGTGCTCAGCAAGATGAAGCTGATGTGTGATAGGTCTGACCTGGCTGATTCTGATTGGTGAAGGATCAACCCACTCAAAAGGGAATCCAGAACCAATAGGTCAGTATATTCATTTGTCTTAAAAAAGAAATATAGTATAATGTCTATGGGTCTGTAAATGTCAATTGATCCTGTGTGGATGGATGGGCAGTGTGGCTTGGTTTGTGCATCTGAGTGGAATTGTAATTCTTGAATCTCAAAATTATTATCTGGGAAAGAAATATCATAGACTCACATTAATATTTTGGCATCAATGTGAAATTGACTTAGCTGTTTGGTTTGCATTTGGGAATTGGATTGGAATGAAAATCGTAGACTGCCTATCGCTATGGGTTTATGTTATTTCTCCTTCTATATTTGGTTTGGAGGTGGGATGGATTTCATTATAGGTAGTGAGTTAATCAAATTTGAAACCCTCTATCATTCCCATTGAATGATTCCCTTGATAGTCAGCCAAACAAGAAGTATGGGTATCATTAAATTTGATATCCAATATTGGCCCTCGTACTCATAAACCAAACACTGCCCGCCCCCCCCCCCCCCCCCCCCCCCCCCCCCCGCCTCTCTCTGCGGGACTTTTATGTAGATTGCCTATTTAATGTGTCTGCTGAAATTGTTGTGTGGTGTGGATTTCAGCTGTTGATTTTGATCATTTCTAATTGTTCTTAGCAAAAGTTACTTCAACCATGTGCAAGGATATTTGGCGATATGTTTTTTGAATTTGTGAGGTTAAATTAGTAATCATGATTATGATGTTTGTAATAATTGTCTGTTGTCTTCCTCATGTTGTTATAGATAACTTGCAGATGAAGAAAATGCATAGACCGAGGCTAGATGTCAAGGTTGAAAGAAGTTGCTGGAATGATAGCAAATACTGAATGAGTATGGATAAAGTTCACTAGAATTGAAGATAGTGCTAATTTGTTGAATTGTTAGTTTAGGGGGGTATAGACTAGAGATTTGTGAATCACATGTTAAGTAGTTCAACGTGCAGTAAATATTGTCAGAGAGACTGTTGAACTCATTTTCCTTCTATTCATTTTAAGGGTGCATATTTGTACTTTTGTACTATGTTCTAACTAGTTGCTAAAGGAGATAAAGACTTGTTGTCTAGCAAATATTGTAGGCATTAATATGCTTGTGAATGCTTTTGTTAGTGGTCTTGAATTCTATGTTTAGCCATGTATCCAGTGGTCAGCAGAAAGATGATTTTATGTTGTATTCTAAGTATCACGTCTTGGAATCTCATTGTGATTTCTCGCTCTTGATGGCAGCAGGAATGTCGTATCTGGGCTCTCTCTTGCATCCAGATTTAAATGTGTTGGGCTATCAGATCAAACTTAGAGGAATAAGTTGGGTATGATTAAACCTGGAGCTAAAATATCTGGGCTATTCTTTTGTGGTTCATTTGTTTAGTTTGTATCTGGGCAATAGCTAGAAAATATTTGGGCTGTTTGCCATTTAAACGACCATGAATTAGGCCGGATCTCTGTTAGGCAGTTGGCAATCGGTCATATGGTTTGTCTCTCTGAAGGTGCTTGATCTGAGTCATTATGACGAGTGAGCTGAATCGAGAGCTTTTGGATGTCATGGTCCTCAATGAAATTGTAAGTTGATTAGCTTGGATGGGAAGATGCAAATCGAGAGCCTTTGGATGTCATGGCCTCAATGAAATTGTAAGTTGGTACGAGCGGACTAGCTTGGAATTGAGGACGCAAAGGTGAGGAGGAGTTTCAAACCCTATAAACTAAACCCCTGTTATCATGCGTTCAGTATCATGAACGAAACGCAGTGTTTGCAGCAGTACATTGTCAATGATGAAAGCCTGTTTTATTCCATTTTTCAGCCAGAAGTCCACAAAATGCTAAATCTCGTGATAGCTCTGTATTTGTGTGTGTTTTGTGGCTTCCAGACACTACGTTAGAAGAGCTTCTCAACACATACGAAATATTCTCTTTGAATTTGGGCTGCTTTGAACAGATTAACATAAAGAGAATTCCGAAGAAAAATTATTTGCACGGAAGTCTGAAACTCCTTGTATGCCGTGCTTAAAGACTAGTACAGCAGTGGGATAATGGTCTATTGCGTAACTTCTTCCTTCTTGGTGAGTAGTCCCTGTTACTGTGGATGGGAATTAGTTTTGCACCCCATGCCTCGGCTACTAAGGATGAGAATCAGTTCTACGCCCCATGACAAGAAGTTTTCTGATTTAGCACAGCACCATGAACATAAAAAAAAAAAAAAAAAAAAGAGAGGCAAAATAAGACAACAGTGAGGGGAGATCCGAAGACGTTTGCACCTTTTTCTACGCGGTTCTTGGTACCATAGGAAATTATGTAATCAAATGTTCAAGTTACAAATGTGGTGTGGTGATTTTCCCTTCTCCCCGTTTCAAGAAAAAGTACTTATTGAAAAATATTACTCTTTTCGCCCCACTTTGATAGGGTGTTTTTCCTTTTTCATCCGATCTAAATTATAATCCACTTTCTAATTAAAAATATAATTAATTTTTAACTTCTCTAAAATGTCCCTATTTAATTACTTTGCTATAAATGAAATAAATATCATATTAATACAAGTGCATAGCAAATCGTGAATTCATATATCAAATGCAATTAATTTGACATATAGTGTAATTTTTTATTTTGTAATTAAGGTAAATATTTAATGATAAATATAAGAGTATTTTAAGAATGTCATATATTAAATTTATTTTTTCAATAAAATTAACTAATCTTTCTTATACTATGTGAAAAAAAAAAATCGTAAGCCTATCAAAATGGATGGAGAGAGTATCAAATATAGTATATACAAGGGGAAAAGCATGAGGAATTGCCTTAGGCTTACTCCTGTTTAGTGTCGTAACAGTAGTATTGCTGTTATTATTACTCGCCCTGGTAAATGCGTTTGATCTCCTGAGAAGAGATTACTACTAACCCTATTGTTACCACAACAGCTGTGGCACATGTTGGTTTAAGTGCCAAAATTTATCGCACCCAGTTTTGTGGATCAGAATGCTTTTTAAGTTTTTATATTACGTGTACGATTATTTTTACGTTCAACGACTACAAACACAGAGTTTTATTATGTATTGTCTTCGTTTGAAGCCTTAAAAGATGTCTATCACATAATAATCGCCCTCCCCTCGGGGTCCTTTTAGAACTGTTAATATTTCCGAGTGTAGCAGGCAATTTTGGAACGCTCGAATCCCCTTAAATATCAAGCTTGCCTACCCATTGGTCGTTTATTTCATTGCCATAAATTTAATATTCGTTTTAAGATTGTGGAAAGATCTAAAAGCACCCCAACCAAACAATAGTCCACCTAACCTAAGCATCAAGCTTTACCAAATCAATACGAAAAAGCAGAGTGGGGACCATATGTATGATTATTGTATGAAACACAACTGAGGGCTTGGGCCTACCATGTGCTATGAAGCCCAGTTGATATCCAAAGGCACCAATTCAATAGCACTGCAACAGGAGGAAAAAGAATTTTCATGGAACTGCAACAGAAGTGGATGTATTGAAGGAATTGAAGGTGTAGGACAAAGAAACCTTTGAAACCTTAGTGGAAGGAACAAAGGAAAAGGTGAAATGCTAGAGCAGGAGTGCTACAGTGGATTTTTTGCATCTGGTGTGCACCTTGCACAGGAAAGTTAACACTAAAATTAGAATCCAATCCAGTTCAATCAGAACACATGGCTGTGGTACCAATGGATAACAACCTCAATCGCTCCAGCCCCCTCCACACACACACGGAAGCCAGAAAGAGATGTACATTAGTTAAGTTGTCTATGTCAATTTGTACTTCCTTTAGAACGATAAGCCACAGAAAAATGATCCTCCAACTTAGTGCATATCGTGACAAATATTAGAATGATTTACTCAACACACACCTTTGTTTAAGCTTACAAAGTTATTTTTTCCACATTAAGTGACGCTACCCTAGACTTCGTGCTTACAATAGTTAACCTGAGGCAGAGGCGCAGGGGACTAGTAGTTGCTGTTGCCCCCTAAATTGTCGAAATCTTTAAGCAATATGCATACGAATAATACTTTACTCTCCAAAATTTATAACTTTTTTATTATATCCATTTTCTATGAAGTGTGTAGCTCCACCGCGAACCCTTCATAGAACGACGTAATCTTGTGTATTGCTACTAATGTTTCAATGCAACTGTTATATGGGCTATTCCTCGGAAATCTTGAAAACAACGTAAGAATCAGGACCTTTCCTCAGAAAAATCACAAGGAAAAACCAAGAAAGTCAAATGAATCGTGGAGTATGCATTTGTTGGCAGATGGCAAACAATCTCGGACAGCTGCTCATCAATTTGGGGGTTGTGTTGAACAATGCCTATCATGGTGGCCAGGCCGGCCCACTTATCTTTAACCATTGGAGCTAGACATACGTACTACTAGATTCTCATCCTTACTGATCGATAAACAACTGCTAACTGATAAACAACACATGGGATTTCAAGATTTTTTTTCGAACATCAGTAATACTAAAAGATTTGGCGTATCTGCATTTTCAGCATCTTCTTAATGACAAAGCCGAAATTTAGAGCTTCCCAGAAGTTGTTTTTTTTTTTTTGGTTAACCCGAACAGCCCCGAATCGCACCCATAGGATCCGACCCGATAGCCCAAACCGGGGGAAAGCGCCCCGGCCCCACAGGACGCCCCCCAAGGACTTCCCAGAAGTTTGTTATGCACATGACTCACGTTTCAGAAGTTACAGACACCGGTGTCAGCATTTGCCAATAAAAAGTTTTTAGTTCCTTACCTTAATATACTCAAAAACATACTTACAAATTACATGATTTATAATATTTGGTAATCTGCAGAAATGATGAAGGCGTTGAGGAGGTGACTATGATAACCCTTTTTTTTTTTTTTTTTTTTTTAATCCCACGAAGTGTAGACCTCTTTCAAAAACTCTTTTGTTGAATTATTTGTTGCATAATAATGGAAGATGTGGTTTTATACTATATGGAAAAGGCATTTGTATTGGACTTGGATGGAGGCACATTCCGCATTTACCCAAAAAGAAAAGAAAAAGAAAAAGAAAAAGAAAATAGGTACGAAGAAAACAGTGTGACACCTAACAGTAACAGATGAGCTGCAAGTCCTTCAACAATACGAGTGTCCAAATTTGATTGCAAAACGGCCCAGTTTTGTCTAATGAAAACATATATAATAAAGATAGGAAACTGATTTGATGGAACAATAGGAGCATTTTAGCCAACGAATAATGAACGGTAACTCAGATATATATTTTCATGGGTCTCTTTCGATTTCATGTCTCCTCGTGTTACTCTTTATTTCCAAAATTGAGAACATAATAGACGTGGCATGTCATCAGAGGGTTATTGTCTTGTTGATTGTTACCCGTTTGGCCCAATTCGGCATGCGTTTTAGAAAATTATAAATGAGCTTCGAGAAAAGATACTCCAATGGTTTCATGTTCAAGTTTCATTTAATTTTCTACGCGTGTAGTTGTACGTCTATTCATGTCTTGTTCACATGAATGTATTGTACAGGGATCCAAATTTTTGTTCTACTAGAAAAAGCAAATGTTGCAGCTGAATTTTCTTCATTTAGCCTCTAGGTAATTATAAAAGTTATCCTGCTCATATGTGGGACACTTCTACGGTGTATAAAATAAGTTTGTACAAAATAAATAGAATTTTGAAAATTTATATGGATCCGACTATTTATAAATTAAATTAATAACTTATGTGAGGTCCACCCTTCTTATTTTCATTCAATTATTGATTCTTTGTATGGTACAAAGCTAACTCAGTTTTGTACCATAGCCAAATCCCTCATAGGTGGAAGGAAAGATATTGTGAAATACCTTTGATCTCTCCTGCAAGAATCCATTTCACAACATATTTATCTAATAATTTATTTACCCCTTTTGGTGCACAAAATATTATATAAGCACCTTGATTATGCCATTACTATCACTACATGGGATTTTTCATTTTTGATAGTAAATAAATTTATAAATCAACTTTTTTTTTGAGGAAATTCTTCGAAAATTATTTTTTAGTTTTTAAACTATTTGGGTATCAAGCTAAACTAAAGAGGATACCTATTGCATAACAGGGAACAAGAACTAAAAAAATGAAACCTATTACAAGAACTGAGGACGTATTCTTTTGTTTGGGGCTGAAAAAAGAGAGATCGAGAGGGAGCTACAAGTACTAAAAATTACTATAGAAAATTTTGTTTGCATAGTGGACCTAGGGCTAATCACAGGCCTACATACATTATCATTACATTACTAAAAGGGTTAACGTCAGCACCTCGTCACTTCCACTTTGGCCTTCCTCTCACTTTGGCCAACTTGGTCGGATTTCAATTTTCATGTCATTATGGTATTCTTGCTAAGCTTTGAATGTCCACTTTCGCATTCTACCTTTAGCACTTCAGCAATAGAAGGTTGCCAAAGTACTTTATAGGATGGTCACATCCTACCTAAACCCCTTATATAACAACCTATAAGACCAAGTTGTAACGAGGGAGATTCTATCAAAGTAGAAGACATACTAGGTACCAAGTTAGATTACTATTCACAATTCTTTCTTCTCTCTCTTCCATAGTTTAAAAAGGACCCGAGGCATCGCAAGTTCAGTCCCTTTCCAATTTGCACAATTTCACGGTCCGGATGCAATCTTGAGTGGCAAACGGCTTGGATTAAGCCAACAAAGTGCAGCCTCTACATGATGTCGTTTAAAGGGAATAAAAAGAAAACGAAAAACATACGAAACGAGAGGAAATTACGTTAACGAAAAAATGTTTTGGCTCCAAAACACAAAATTCTAAAATCTAAAAACAACATCAAATTCAACCACTAAAATAAAAAATTACAAATATCTTGTTCTACCAAATTGAAAAAGGGAAAAAACTCATAAAATTCTATATTCTCGTATTGTGACAAAGTGAACCCAAATGCAAAATCTTGAAGAGGGAGAAGAAAGTTGTTGAATGTGAAGATAGTAACATAAATCGCGGAGGCAGAGAAGTCAAGAATATAGATCTTGAGGTGAAGGTTTGGGTTTGTACTTTGAAGAAATCAAGAGAAAAAAGTCAATAATCATCTTAACGTATGGTTTTGGGTTTGAATAATTTTATTTGGTCCATGCTATGTTGATTTTGACTTGTGTATGTATGATTTTATCAAATTGTATAGATGGTAAACTTGTGATAGTGATGATAAAGGCAAAACTAAACTTAACGTTTTAGTAAATAATACTGATTTTAAGGTTACTGTTTGTCATAATTTTGAGATTGACCATTAATATTATATTGGGGGTTGAATTATCGTCGCAAAAGCAAGTGTTATAAATCATCTTCATGTAATTTGTTAGTGTTGTAGTATAATAGTTGAGGAGTTTATTTTTTGGTTTGTAGAAGGTGGAAAACACTTGTTTGTGTAAATATGTATTTTTCACTTGAGTTTTTATGAAATTATATTTGGTGCAGAAAAACTTAGTTGTAGAAGATGAAATAGTTAATAGTAGTCTGAAATATGGTTTGTGACTTGGTAAACTTGCTATTGTATTGTACTTAGTACTTGATAGTGTAAACACAATACAAGCAAAAGACTAAAGGATATGTTTTCATCATTTCTGTTTTGTTGAGATTAACATGTTGAATTATTGCTGTTGAATGCGAATGGTGAAGATCATATAATAATGGACTAACATTGGTATGAATAGCGTAGGCCAAGAAATGTGTGATTGATATTTTTTACGTCTTGCTTACTTTAGTGAACGTAGTTCGAACGAATATATGATAATATACAAAAAGACGTTGTTGATATTTTTTTATGTCTTGTTGAAATAAAGAAGAAGAATACTGAAGCAAGTCCAATAGGTTACTACGAAAGAGGAATGACAGGGTAAGACATGCATTCGCTTGATAACTCTTTCATTTGGCATGATTATATATTGATACTTTTGTGGTCACATTCTACTAGAAACAAGTCTTAGAATCGGTGATGCTCGAAAGGTACAAGCATGCACTTCTTTTGGATGAATTTGACACATATATTGTTGATGTGCTACATCAAACCGAACCAAATAAGTACTTGTAATACAAATCACAGTAAATATTACCTTGTACTGAAATATATGCTCGAAAGATCATTTCATGTAAGATTGACTTCACCATTTTTTTTCAGATTCAATAGTGTTATTTTCACTATGAAACACATAAGACATTGGGAAGGTTGTCTTAATACCATAGCAATATCTGTAGTAATGTCTCATCTCAATATCTTTTTTCTTTTTGATATATTTTAAACCACATTGTGTAAAATAAAATTTAAAATTTGACAATCATTTTGCAAGAACATGTTTAGCACTATCGTATGGAGCTTTTATATGAAATTATTTGTCACCCTCACAACATGCTTCATGAGAGGGTTGTAAAACGTGCCCTAATTCCTACTGCTATGTTTTAGGTTCATATTAAACAACTTTTGTAATTTACAAGTAATGATTTTGATTTAGTGGTTTGTGCTTTAAGATGTATAGATAATGATTTTAACGTTGGCAGATGTAACAGAGTGTAGGAATGTACAATGCAGGGTCAATTTTACGTCTGCAGGAAAAGTATTAATTGCGATATCTATTAATACAAGTTATTTTGTCAGGTAAACACTTCAATAACCATTTTTAAAGCTATAATCACGACGTACGTAACTTTCTAATAGTATAGTATTATAAACAACTTTAGTAGAGTAACTGTGATCATGTTATTTGCACTATTTGACATTTTTACTTGTCTAGATGATATGCTTGCAAGCCTAAGTGCAGAGTATGTAATATGCTACTCACAAGGTGTAATTATGTTGATATGTGGTGCAATTGTGCTGAAAATGGTGTAACGATTTACCATTTTACATGTATTGACAAAAGACTATTTATATTACTATATGTATCATTCTATTGCAATGTCGCAACATAAAATTTGGTAGTAATTTTTGTGGTGTAATTTTTCTTCCTAAACGAAATTTATGTAACATGTTACTCAAGCATAATATATGTCATGTCGTTTTTTTTTCTGGTATTGTGCTACCACATACTGTAATTAAACTCTTAAATTTGATCATGATTTTGCAGGCACATATTTAGCGATATCGAGTTGGGTTAGCAGCTGAAATTATTTGTCACTCCTAAAATTCATTTCACCACGCGGTTATAAGATGTACACAAATACATATTTCGATGTTTTAGGTTGCTAGTATAGGACTGTTGCATGGTGTAGTCATTAGTTGGTACAGGTTTAAGGTTTGAAATGTACAGATTATGATTTTATTTTTTACATACATTAATGGTTATTGTTGTACAAATTTCTTAATTTTTGTTCATGTACATTGAATTACTTGCCAAACTATTACTAAGCATAAAAACTATTTAGATTTACACAATTTACTAAATGTGTAACTTTTCAATATTAGAGTGTAACCAAGTGAAGCCGAGTAAATATAAACATGTTCAATATACAATACCACCCTCTTATAATTACAGGTTCTATTGGTTAGATATATAATAGTAAGTACATCAAGTTTTTGACCTGTTGGTATTGTTAACACTCGAATATTATAGCTGTAATATAACTAAGGTTGTAATATTTTTTTCCCAAGAAATAGGATGTAACATGTGAACTTGTTAACGTAAATATGAAGCAGTGTTGTATATCAGTTACAGCAACCCATGTGTGATACTCCGATGTAACTCTATCGGTTTTTTTCAATCTAAACATAACATACGAACGAAATATCTCCAAACACACCAAATTTTATTGCAGTTATTGACATTCATGCTAGCTCTTGCGTGACGTATTGAACCTTAATCTGAAGTGCACATAACATGGTACTTAAATGGTGTAACTTACGTTATTTCATTGTGTAACTGTGCTAAATCACTGGTGTAACACTTCAGTGAAATCATGTTTATTCAATTGGACAGGGAGAAATGGATGTTATTTAGCAGGACAATTAGTAAAATAAATTTGACTTTCTGAATTCACAAGCCTTTGCCTCGCCTACTGAATATTAACTGAAGTGTAAATTAAACGGTGTAACTCTCTTGCGTCATGGTGTAATTCTGCTAGGATTGAAATGTAACTGCTTCACAATTTTTCATTAAATGAAGGATTATTCAAGCTAATGTGCGTTTGATTGTTATAGCTATGTCACAACATATGCTTTCATGAAATTTTTAAATTTTCATTTAAGGTTAATTACATTTACCACTCCTGAGGTTTGATCCATATTATCGAACGAGTCTCGTATTTTCGCAAAACTACAATCAAATCCCTAGAAATAACTGTCGTTAAGCTAATATAATGGACAAAGTGAAAAGACAAAATTACCACAAATGAGGGAATCATACAAATTGCTTGAAAAAGAATGACTTACTGATAAATTAGCTTGAGTTGTTGTGCAGTTAGTTAAAGGAATAGAATTGCTTGGATTTGGAGCATCACAGATTTTATTTGCCACAAATTGATGGTTATGATTTATTGCAGCAAAATGAATAGCTGAAATGTTGCCATGTGGACCAAATTTGAACTAAAAAAATGCCATAAACGAAATAATTTTAAAAGAAAAATTAGTTACACCAAAATGTTAAAAAATTATATAAGAATGCTAAATAATTACATCAAAATGTTAAAAAATTACATAATTTTCAACTGTTGAAATGCTAAAGAGGTGATCGAGATTCGGACATCTGCATGGTCATCCGGACTCTCGTCCGTATGTATTCTAATTTGGTCATCCAGACGTTCGCATGGTCATCCGAACAATCATCCACGTGTATTTTACACCAAAATACTGAAAAATTACATCAGAATGCTAAATAATTATATCAAAATATTGAGAAATTACATAGTTTCCAACTGTTGAAATGCAAAAGAAGTGATTGGGCTCCGGACGTCCGCATGGTCGTCTAAACCCTCGTCCACATTCTGACTTGTCTGCATGCTAACTAGTTATATAACTTGCAACTGTTGAAATGTTAAAGAGGTGATTGGGGTTCGGACGTTCGCATGGTCGTCTGGACCCTCATCTGCATGTATTCTGAACAAATATAAATTTTCAGTGAATAAATATAACTTTGAAGGAGTGTCTAAATTGTTTAACAATTTTTTACTAAACTTTGGTCGTAAGAGAAGGAAGATTAAGTCCTTTGTGTCCCCAATTTGGTGCATACAAACGACGTTCTCAATTTTTCATCAATTTTAATGAAAAAATTGATGGAATGATCTGATTGAAATATTTAGAAAGTTTGATGGCCTGATTAAGGCAAAAATTAGTTTGATGGGTAATTTGAACATACTCAAAAGTTCAATGGCCTCTAGTGCACTTTACCCTAAAGAGTTATACCATGACACTTGCTCTTTATTGACTTTATCTCAACGGTCGATTTTGCTCTCTCTCCTGGTTGGCTTGATCTAGTCAAAATTTGCACACCATGTCATATGTTGATGTAGTGTGTATGAATTAAGCAATACTTTTCATGTTGCACATCAATTCTGAGCATCATGTATCTTTGGTTATATGAAAGTTGTGAGAATTAAATTAGTCAAAATCAAAGTATGGCTTATTTATAAGCATTACTAAAGAATAATCAAACATTGCTACCTTTGTTGAATGGATGACATTTCAAAATAAGCCAATGAAAAAATCATAATATGTAAATAATGTATATTTATTCTTCTTGTCCATTCAAATATGCATACGGTATACATTTATAAGTCATAACTCCACTGGTGGTTTGTAATATAAACATAGGCAAAATGTTATATATATTCAAAGCCTATGGTGTTGTAATGCTAAATTTCATTGCAATAATTGACATTTGTACTTGCCTTTACATGATCTATTTAAGTTGAGAAAAGTGTATGTAATATGTTACTTATAAAATGTAACATGTTGAAGCATTGCGTAACACTATTCAGAAGTCAATCATATCATGTATGTTGAAGTGTGACGAGAGTTTGACATTAAGATATATTGCACATCAAATCTTTCAATTCATCTATTATCTCGCCGCATTTCAATAAATAACATCTTAAACTTAATCCGTCAAGAAATCAGAATGTGCATACAATTATATGTGAAAACATATAGCACATTTAAATGTATGTGCGCTGTGTTTTTTTTAATTTATAACTAAACTCGTAATTTACAAGTCAATTTCGATTTAGGAATCATTTAATTGTCCAATGCTTTAATCAATAAATGATAATTGGTACATATAAACAACATACGGTTGTATGTGCAAATGTCAAATTGAACACAATTATCTTTCCACATTTCTGTCTTCTGCTGTGGTTAACAATACTTCCAACTTCTTTGATAATGAGCTCAACTACTATTAGTTATCATGATTCTCTGAATCGTTATGAGCTGCAGTGTGATGTACTTCAATGTCCTCACCCTGTGACATATAGTTACACTCAAATGGCCAAATTAATGATAAGTTATCACATAAATTTTGTATAAATAAATTTGATGTAATTTTCACTAGTTGGTTTCAGTGACATTATAAACTCTACCAACACATTGGTTTACGCAATTGTAACTTTGTCACATTTTTCCCTATATTAGCACTGAAAAATTTCTATTATTTTTTAAAGTTTAAATATGCCAAAATTGATAATGAAAAATATGTATAACTATTGACAAAATATAGTTTCTAGGCTAATTGGTTGGGATACGGAGCCTCGCAATTTAGCGGGTGTTCGGTTGGAGCAAGTTGGAGAGGCGTGTAATTCGTTAATCAAGATTTGTAATTCATCAAGTCAAAAAATCTAACTACTTTTTGCCCCAAAACGACATCATTTTTTACCTTAAAATTTGGCCACGTTGGCCTAACATCAACTATTTCGATTTTTGCCCTAAAAATCAGAGGACGTCAACTTGTCCCAAATGGGACTGGCTATGCCCCTGCTCCAATTGGTTGTTGTGCCACTTTCAGACTCGTACAAACAATTTATTTACTTCGATTCTCTATACATGATTAAGGGATTGCTTAAAAATTTACATTTCCAAGCGAAACAAAAAAATTCTATTTGACCAAACTTAGATAACAAAACACCTAACTATTTAATTTGTTACCCCAATCAACATGAAAATTATACCACATTCTAGACAAGTTACTCAAGTATTATAGTTGAAAATGAAGTGTAAATAAAAAATAGAAAAGCTTCAGCTTTCTATTTTTGGGGAACTGTACACCAACGCAATTCATTCCAACAATTGACACTATGGATAGGTTAAATGTTACAGAAATGATGGTATGATAGACACAACAAGCAAAGGTATAAATTTTCATACTTGGGATAGTTCAAAGGTAGGACTATTGCCATGAATACAAATTTCTACTTCAGCTAACATTCTCTACATTCAATATCTACCAATCCAATCAATTATCGCAATTAACAGAGTATGAAAGTTACAACATACAATAAATAATTTACTCTTAGCACATATGGGGTTCAACGATAAAGTACTTATATTTTACCCGACATGAGAAAGATAATATCCAATACACGCATCTCTCCTGTTCTATTTCTTGGCTGCTTACAAAACCATACTACTGATCGATGAGAGAGGACAATCTTTTTATGCTGCTTTTCATCTCTAGTAATCTTAATGATCCTCCCACATTTGTGAACTATTCCAACAAGCACATAAAATTAGTCAATGATCATTTTACTTTCAAGTGCATTGTCAGCATTTTCTTAAATCAAACTTTCAATGATGCATTTAGTTAGTGTTACATGAAATAACTGCTCATTTGCACTTAATAACTGCAAGTTTACACCAGAAATCATTTCCAAAATAGCTTTAGTTAGCTAGCTAGCTCTTCCCTCATGCCCTATTTTTCACTTATCCCAGACCACTGAACAGCCCTAACATATTTGTTAAAAATTAAAATTGATTAGCACTCCTTTCAGTTTCAACTACAAGCTTACCATTCTCTAAAGTTTAACATGGCCAATAATGCATTTAATGACTATTACACCAAATTATTGCTTATTTACACTTAACTGCTGTAGGTTTACATTACATCAGTAGATATTTTATCAATCTTTAACATAAATACTTTCTAAACTATTCTCACTTAGCTACCTCTTCCCTTTTAACATAAATACTTTCTAAACTATTCTCACTTAGCTACCTCTTCCCTTACGCTCTCTTTTTTTTTCCAATTTTCAGACAAGTGGACAGGTACTTGCACATTCAACCAAAATAAAGCATGCAAAAAGGATGAACCTATACTACAATATATGATTGCCTTTTATACTTTGTCCACAATTATACACATTATCTACCATGTTATGCTTTGTAATTGATCTAACTCTAATTGATTACTACTTCTATCTTCACATCCACTAATTTATTGTACTATTATAATTTTATATTTCTTCATTGCAACTTTGCTCATTCAAATCTCATGCTAAAAAACATATACATCACTAGTGACAACAACGGGAAGCATTACTTACCTCAATTTTTGCCTCAAGATGGGTTCTTCAACTTGGTTGCTTAAGCAAAGATATTCCAAATCTTATGGCTCGCCAAGTCAAAAAATACCCAAATCTAATTTCATATTAGTTGATGGTTGCAGAACCCTTTTCAGCTTCGTTCTTCTTCCCAATTTTTTTTTCCAACACAACCTGGTTCTGGTACTGCAACTTTGAAGATTGAAATCCTAAACCAACCCTAACATAGTAAAGATGTAATAGTACAACCTTAATTTTTGGTTCTCAACAACTTATGTCTTGACCCGCCCTTAATTTCGCACCAAATTTCAAAAACAATTCAATATCTATTTTCGCAATTGCACAAAAATTATCTCACGGCCCATTCACGGCGTTTGGTTGGTGTGGAGTGTTTTGATTTTATTTTTTTGAGGCAAAAAACGACATCGTTTTTAGCCCTTCCAACTTAACCCGATGTAGCGCGCTGTTGACCATTAGATCTTGGCTTTAAATCTCGTCCGTGAACTTGTGGGAACTGAAACTTGCGACGCCCCTCATCCAGTTTAAAAACTTCACTGAAATCCATCATTTGGCAATACCATAGGTACACTTATAAAAGTTGTTGAACCACTATACTCACTTAAGCTGATAACTAATTTAAGCATTCGAAGTACAATGGGAGATAGTACCGCTTCCTTCATATTTGTGTGCAAGTACATTGTTCGTACCATCCAGGTTCATTCTATCATGTTCTTCTGAACTGCCTTTGATAGGACGTACAGAATACCTCCTGCAATACATAGTACTTTGCATAATTATGCTTCCCCTTGCCTGATATGCTTAAGGTAATTACAGGTATTAAGCTTTCATTGGCTAATGAGAACTGACGTGAGGACGTACCAAAATGTCCAACTTTACAACTAACAAGTTCGCTTGGAAATGATTTTGCTTTAACTTAATATTTCATCATAGAGGCCAAACTTTCCTAGTCTTTTTTTGTAGCTTAGAAGAAAACATCTCTTGCAACACACTCGACCTCTGTGGGATCAATTATCGGATCAAATAATACTAAGCTGACGCAAACGGAGTGGGGACAGGTAGAGGATTGGATCCCTGGAGAAGGAAGAGAAGGAAGGAGGGGGGGTGGGGGTTGGGCGGTGTTTGATCAACTAAAGATGGCATAATAACTCTCCAAAATGATATTGGAAAGAAGTTGCCCTAAAATAATAAATTTTTAAAATTATTTCCAGAAGATTGCTAGGCATACCCTAGTCACAGGGCAAATTGTGCAACACGTGAATTATCTTGGTCGTCAAAGAATTTCAGCTAAAAAGGCATTAGAACCATAAGCAAGAAAAGCACAAATTTAGTCATGTTGATCAGACGAAATGGGGCACCATCTTTTTTCCATGTCACTAGAACACTATAAGTGTGAATATTTTCTGTCAAAGAAGTCAGTCACACCATCTTTTCCTGTATATTTCTGATACAAATCATGCAAATGAATGCAAGGTCTCGGTTACACCTGCCTATTCACATTTTTTATGCTGGCAAATAGACTATGGGGGAGGCCATTGTGGCCTGAGCTTGTAGTGGCATTGAATAGTGTTGGCAGATGATATAGGATAAGAAGCAAAGCAAAGATTGAGAGCGGAGGGGTTGCGAGCCTTTAATGAAGGAGAGGAATCATTGGAAGCCGGAGATGAGAATCCTGATGATGCTGCAGTAGCAAAAACTGTCACTGGGGTAGCACTTAACTGACTTTGCATTTGCCACGCCCATTTTGGGGGTCCCTCTGAAGAACCAACTTCGATTCTATTCTCGGTCACTTTTTCCTGCCAAATCAGTTTTAACTGTTATATTGTTGATCACTTTGGAGAAGGTTCATAAATCAAAAAAAAAAATCAATATGGCAAAATGAATTGAGCAGCTTAATAGCGTTTGCATGAGACATTTTGTTTTTCCTGGAATCTTCTTTAACTGTCAATCAGTACAACTAGCAAAAATAGTGAGCGAATCTCAAATGTCAAGCTCAACATGAAGAGTTTGCTTGCAATTCCTTAGCAAACTCCAGTTGTTTCATATGCAAAATTTCCAGAACTAAAAAGTGAATTTAATCTGCTCGCAAAACTTAATTGTTATTACTGAATTCAATTGCAGACCGCTTGATTAACCAACTCATGGAGAAATTAACAAGAACATTCTTAATTGTTGTCAGCTAATGCTCAGTTATTTCCACATGCCTCTTATGAGAACTAGGAATAATCATCTTTAGTAATACGGGAAACACACATTAATGTGACAAGTGTCTTATACGAGGGAAAAGAAACTAAGAAAGCATTTAACGAGCAAAATCAAACAAGTCAACTGAATCGGAAGATTTAAAATAAGAATTCATAATTCTACCTTATGGTTAGGTATAAAGTTGGAATATACACCAGTCCACAGCTGAGGGTGCTCTGATGTCAATGGTAGTCCTTTAAGAGGTGGATTGTTTATAGTTGTACTAGAGTTGTCAACCTGGGGTTAGGCAAAATGAAAGAGATTAATATGATCCACAACAAGATTTCGTACATGCAAAAAGTTGAAGCAATATGTCTCCACATAATATTGGCTGGGACCAAATTGCTTGAATTTCAAAAAGTTCCCCTCGCAGCATGTATAATGTTCAAACAAAATAAAGGAAGACATCATGCTGAAAAATGACAACTAAACTAGCCTGGCAAATTACATCTACACAGAGAGCCATGCTTTTCACTACCTTTGATATCCTAGTGTTTTGGACATCATAAGGATGGTACCATGCACCCCTTGAACTCCCATTTTCCTTTCCAGAAGAAGTTGAAATCCCTAAATTCAGATCTAGATCATTGTGGATGCCTGCAATTGTAACATCAAGAAGTCAACGTCCATGTTCACCTCATAAATGGAACTACTCAGAGAAACCATTGTAGATGAGTACAAACGATATGATCCTAAATAAATATATTTTGAAACAATGAAAGAAGCATAGAACCACACCTTCATTCTGGGAAAGAAGTGGCACTGAATGAGAAGGTATTTCTGGTTCATAGGTACTTGGCTCGAAGTTGGTTACAGCTTCCCTTCCATTATATTTGATAGCCGCCTTATCATAAGCCCTAATTTGCAGAAAATCAAAATGGAGACACACGAGTTGGATGATATCCAATTGAGGTTTGAGAATGCAGGGTAATAAATTCAGTGTCAGAAGAGGTAATTCATGATCATTAGGACCTTGCAGCTTCTATTTCACTGTCGAATAACCCAAGATATATATACCTGCAAAGCAATCATCGCAATCCGAGCTATAAATTACAGGATTCCAGCGACTTTTCTTGATTAAAATTAGCATTTAAGGATCAACATATATTGTTCCCATTCCACACCAATACACACATCCTTAGTTGGTATGGCGACTCTTTAAGCCTAATTTAATGTTCTACCAAGGACAAAGCAAGAAAATTTAACACGAAGAATCAAATAATTCCTCACTTTTTGCCAAGAAACTGCCCCATTCGGGCTTCCCATCTTCCGCACTTATGCAGCGTAACTCCTCTGTATTTTGAGCTCCCCCTTGAGAAACCAGTACTCTGACGCCTTAGTATGTGAACAAACTCCTCTTTATTCAAATTTTTCATCTGCATTAATTGAACACGAAAAGAAGGATGTTCCTCACACGATCAAACACCATGACTAGGAATGTTGATGATAGATTAACCAAGCCAGCTCCCATTAGACCAAAATTTTTAACAGTACACAGTAGAAATATCAGAAAGACTATTAACATCAGCTAACCTGTTTCATATCTTCCTCGTAATCACAGATATTAAAGTTGATGTCAGCATCAACGCCCCGAAACTTAATCGCAGCTCTATCATACGCTCTGATACCATACATCAAGCAATATAGGAGGCTTAACAGATTTAAGCTTCAATAGAAAATTGGTCAATAAAAATCTCATGCCGTAAAATAAATGTACCTCGCTGCAGCATGAGCAGTATCAAATCCACCTAAGACAATAAAAAATCATCAGTATTCACTAAAATTGCATACTTTTACTCACAACCTTTCATCCAAAAAAAATTTACAAAAATGAAAAATTGTAAAATAAATGATCCATACCCAAGTATACTTGCTTCCCGCAGTCCCTGCACCCAATAAACAAGAAAAATCACATAGGTCAATAATCAAAGTCCCAACAAAAAAGATATGTATAAGCATCAAATCTTTTATAAATTCAAATAAATAAACAAATTTAAATAAAACTAACCAAATATGAGATTCCCATCTCCCAGTTCTTCTATAAAAAGTAACCCCTCTGTACTGTGAACTTCTAGACCTTGGCCCTCTTCTACTTTTCTTCACTTGCTGCTGCTGTTGATGATGATGCTGTGGCGGTTGCCTTTGTTGTTGATGACTAAAAGAAAGATCCACCCTATTACTGCCATTATTCCTGGCCGGATTGTGCTCGTTGCCTGGCCCGTGTTCATTCACCGGGAAGAGATTCCGGGTGACGAACTCAGGCGGATGATGGGTGGCAGTCATCCCACCAAACATCATCATCCGATTCTCGTCCTCACTTTCACCCTTGTCAGCTCTGGTGGCGTTGACTTTGAGGATGTCAAAGTTGAAGGTGAGGACGTTGGCAACGGCACGTCCACGTGCAGGGCACGTGTCGTCGTCAACGGTGGTGGCATTGCTGGAAGCCTCACCTGCGGCTTCAGCATTCACCACCGATGAATCGGATGTTTCCCCTGTCGATTGATACTCCTCCATACCTTCTTCCTCTTCACCTTTCACTACACTCAAGTTGAGATCCAACAACATATTCTTTCTTCTCGGTCAATTATATATAATTGTAAACATAAGATTTTATACTGATTTTTAAAACTGAACCCAGAAGGGGACAAAAATTCAAGAACAGAGATCAAGAGCTGATCATAGCTGATCAACTGATCGCTGAAAGTTCAACTTTGAAGAAATCCCAGTTTCGCCTGCACCCTACTTATCTATTTTCCCTATAATCATACATACATATACAAAAAAGGAAGATGATAAGAGGACTGTATGTATATGTTTTAGTGGCAAAAGCTGAGAGGGAATGAAATTGTTGGAAATGGGGTGAAAAATCGGAAGGAGCTGAGGGTATATATAAGGAAAGGAGGATGGGATGTGAGGAGAAACATAAGACTACTGCTAAATATTTTGATTTTGTTTGATTTGGGAACTATAGAGAGAACAGAGAAATGTTGCAGCTGCCTGCCTCGCCTTGCCTGCCTTCTTTCTATTTTAGGAGGAGCGGCGAACATAACAGCCAACGGATTACTTTAATTGGAGTTTTCTTATTTGTTTCTTTTTTTTATTATTATTTGTTCTCTTGATATTTTAGGACTGCGGAAATAGGAAAACTGTTCCTGAAGGTAAATACTTACGCGGTGTTTGGATTAGGCGAATCATGAGATGAACGGGTATTAGTGATAGTAACACACATTATTAATATTTAAAAAATTATTATTATTATTTTTTAACCGGAATAAAAATGATTAATATCTCTATAATTTTTAAAATATTATTTTATTAAACTCATTAACCCTTTTAATTAAGGGACAAAAACTTAAAATAAAATAGCTTTTTTCTTTTTTATTTTTTACGATTATCATTTGCATAAAACTCAAATTATAGCATGACTTTATATAAAATTGAAAAAACTCTTTTAGAAATTTTCTTTAAAAAAACTAATACAAGAAATTTAAAAAATATGTATATTATAAAAAAATTAAAAAAATTTAAGATTTACTTGAAAGTCATTTCTCATTATAAGCAAACCAAACAAGTAGTTCCAATATTAAACTAAACATGTTGGGGGAATCATCAAAACTTATATCAATAATAGAGTTAATAATATTCATAGTGATAGGAATTTGAACCGAACAGCTTCTTAGATTCGGTACACAATTTTACTTGTGGACATCATTTTTTATATCAACATAAAATACTTAATCCATTCATGAAAATCTTGGTTAGATAGCAAACTCTACTGGAGTCGTGAATCGATGCATGTAATAATTTTCTCAATTAGTTTATGTGGTTTAGTTTTTCCGGTTTGTTTTTCAATTGGTTTCGTCTCATGGAAGGAACATGAATGTCTATCCATCACCTAATTAACCCTTGGTTAATGTGAAGTACTATTAAGTACTGCTAATGGTAAAGATTTAGAAAAATGCTGAAAGATTTACATAGTATGTATTTACGTTTAAAGTTCTTAAGAGTTGTTTGGTTCAAATTTATCAATCACTATCATTATGAATATCATTAACCCTACTATGAGTATGAGTTTTGACGATTTCTCCTAACATGTTTGGTTTAATAATGGCATGAGTATGATTCCCCCAAAAGGGTTAATAAGTTTGATATAATAGTATTTTGGGGGAATCATACTTTTATTCTGATTAAAGGATAGTGATAATTATTTTTCAAACTTTAACAATGTGTGCAATTATTAGTTACACCCATTTCCCTCCCTGATTCCCCTAAACCAAACATCTTCTCAATTATTTTGGAGAAGATTTATACTGCCAGTTAATGTCTGATAAGATATTTCGAGGTGCAGAAATAATTGGTTGAATGAGATCAATCTAATTTGTTTGTTTACAAATTTATTTTTGATGATAAATGAAGGATATCCATTATCCTACAATGGAAAGGATACTAATCCTACATAACACGCACAAAATGAGATACTTAATTTAAGAGACGTTAACATTTGTTATTTTTCAATTTTCTTGTCGAAAACTGGCAAGTGAAATTGGAGTAAAATTAAGAACAATGATTCAAGAATTTTGTTAAGCTTTTTATAGGGACTATGTTAGAACTAAAATACCGGAAAAATATAATTAATCATGCCATCTTTACTTTTACAAGGTATTTTAAATCCTCAAGAACGTAAAAGTTAAAATTTGCAATCGTAAGGGACAAATAAGAATTTGTGATTTATCCTTCATTTGTTAGAAAAATATAAATACTTAATGCTAGGAAAAATAAAAATCTTCTTTCTAAATTCTTTCTACATTTTATAAAGCTGATCCTTGACACATTTTTAGCTTCCCCCCTCTCGTACATTCAAATGTCCACCACTATAGTTTAGGGTAGATTTATTCATTAATTTTGAGTAAATGTGGGAGAAAAAAAGGTGTAAAAGATTTGACTTCAGTACAAGAAAGAAGCGACTGCATCATTAAAAACAGAAGGCTATGTTCTTAGAAGTTAGATTAGCGGTAGATTTCGGTGCAATTTGTATAGATTAGCGGTAGATTTAGGGTGCAATTTGTACAGCTAATGGCTTTCTTAAAATACTAAATTACCGCTAATTAAAAGGAGGAAGGAAGACTGCTGATAATTACTACTGCTAATATCTCCAACATGTGGATGATTACAAAGCACTATCTGAGAATACAACTTTTAAGGCAGATAATTAATCAGTTTAATAATCTAACTACGTCTGTTCATCCATCTAATCAACTATTCGGGAGCAAGAATTAAATTAAAAACTAGCCCATAATGACTTCTTAATCTCATGTCCTAATAACCATCCCTTGGGCAAGTTACTCCTGTCTGTGCAACTAAATTAGTAATTAATTCAAAGATTATAAGACCATGTGGCTAGTTAACAAACACGTAACTTGTCCTAAATATCTGGGCTTTGTAGCAAGGCAAAATCTTTGGAATCCATGAATTAATAAATTTATAAAGCTTTTTTTTTTTTAAATAAAGTTAAATAGTACGTTTATTACTATATTTATTTTCTTGAAAAGGTCTCAATAATAATAATAATAGATGGAAAAATCAAAATTTTATTTTAGCACAATGAACAAGAAATGTAAATCAGTAAACTATGCCATATCCAATTAATCAGATATACTATGATTTTTATTTTTATTTTATTTTTGTGTGTATGGGTGTGATCTAAACATCTCAATCAAAACGTTAGATCATTATCTCTTAGGTACCTGCCTTTTCTGGAAAGTGCACCATTTATGAGTTAATATCACTCTCAATACAATTAAGATCATGCTGATACATGTGTCATAAAAATTAGGTAACATATATGTCGCAAAGTATACAGTTACACGCCCAAAAGAGAAAAAAATTAATTACAAAGGACCACCAACTAAACCTATAAAGCTTGCAAACTAGTTGTGTAATTAATGAGTATGTATGCAGACCTAATTACCTGTACTAGTTAGCTAGGATTTGATGGCATGGTTATGATTTTAATTCTAAAAGAAAAAAGGGTATATATTGAAGTGCATGTTCCATCAGGAACTAGTTGTTCCATGGAATTTGCTTAATTTAGGTCCATTGAGAATCACAGTTCATAAATCCCTTTCCTTTTCAAGAAAAAAATAATAATTTTTAGAGGGACAAATTTCATCCTCACTTCTAATCAATTTTAAATCCAAATTCAAATACTAACACTTTAATTAATGCTTCATAAGAGTACTTGTGAATTTTCCAAGACAAAAACACAAATATTTGTGTACACTCAAACAAATACAAATTAAATTTCAAAGGAATGGTGAAGTTACAAGTGGCTTTATTAAGAGTACTAATCTATGTCAACATCTGTTGGTCTACTCTGCTAAAGTAAAGATCAAGGCAAAACAAAGAGGTCACTCATCAATATTGGCACAAATCAGAACAAGAACTCATTATATATACATCTTTAATTGATCTTTATATTGTAACAGGTGAAAACACAAAGAACACAAGGTAGGCATCTTCCACCAGTATGGCCATTCTTACAAAAAAAACCACTACAATATTATTTTGGTGCAGATGAGCTTCAATCAAGTCAGAATAATTTATTTCGTATCCTCTCCGGATATGTAAAGATAGAAATTATCTCTCTTGTTATCAGCAGAACGAGAATGAAAGCTAATGCATTCCCGGGTGACTCACCCAGAACATACATCGTACACGATATTATTAAAGTTTTAACCTCTCTTAAACAACAAAATTAAGAGTTGTAGATTTTCAAGAAATCGGTCCAATAATCGACATCCCTTCAATTATCAAACATCGAGTGATCATCGACCTGCTACCAAATAAGAGAAAGAAAACAATTTAAAAAACATGGAATCAGACGACTGATGGAATGCGACTTTCTTGGACTACTATGGAGTTGGTTCCAAATTTCATTCAATTAAACACGAGTTAAAATCAGCTCCACTCGCGCTGCTACTAAAGAAAAATATATAATTTCCTAGGAAGTTGCTTACAGAAAACGTTGTACTCAATCCACCTTGCATTCATCCGCAAGTTTTGACTACATGGATTTTCGGCACCAATGAAATCGACCTAGCATCAAGATTTTAGTAAAATTTCTTGGTCATGGAAATCATCAAATCTAGAAAATTTCAACTTTGTCGAAAAGAGTTAGTTTAATTTTTAGTTGGCTGTGGCCATTGTGTTGGGGTTGCATGTTACTTTTCACTTTTTCTACTTTTGTTGGATTCGAAGTGCCCTACAATGGCTGTGGAATGTGGAAAACCTCCAGCCGAGTTAAGCTTCACATATCCATACAACTATTTACGCTATATCCTGACATAATCAAATAAATTACTACCAAAGTTTGTCGATTCATTTTGCTTAGAAATTACTATTAAGTTCTAAAACCAAAAGTCCGAAGTACCATGTACAATGAACCTACTACTCTCCTCACAAGGAATAAAACTTAAGAAATTTTGAATTCGAAAACCCTAATTCTAAGGTTACCAAACAAAGCCCAAGTGCTTTAATTTTTTTTTTTTTTTTTTTGTCATGAATGGCTGGGGGTTGAACATTCTGCACCTTGCTTTCTTTCTTTGAACTTCTTGTAGTATGGTTAAGGTATTGCTTTATCTCAATTAAATAACAAAAACTAAATCTTGTTAGTGTGGAAAAGTTTATGAGCCTGACATTTGGCGAGATTGGCCGAAATAATTTTCTTAACCTTGGTGGAGCCAGGCATATAATTATTTGGAATGAGTAAGCATCAAAGTCTTCTTTGATTCCTAAGCCTCTTTTGTTGAGACAAATGCAATTTCAAACACAAAAGTAACCTAGACATAACTCCTTATAAAATAATTGAACTACGTTTCTTTCTTTTTCTTTTCTTTCCTTTTGTAAGTGTGATTGGTTGAGGGTGATCATTCAAATCCTTGACTTTTATATATTTTAGTTCTCCAAATCATTTACCAAATAACTTGCTCAACAATAATTTATAATTTGCAATGATTTTATCAAACATAAAGACAAACTAGGGGGTAATGTTTTTTCATTTATCATTCTTCAGTCTTGTGTTATCAATCTTTATCATAAAGCTCTTTAAGACGATAGGTGAAAATACGAATTATTTGTGTCCAAAAACGTTATAAAACTTAATTTTCTTTAGTATTCAAAGTAATAATCTAATTCAAGATCCGCATTTATCTTGACTACAAAACATAAAAGTAGTTTTTCATATTCAAAATAGACTTTTGCCTGTCCAAAACCACATATGGGCAATATCTCAATTTCCCATATCCATGCTTTCTGTTATATCTTCCACATCTACAATTGGCACCCCTTCCTCTTAAGGTAATTCACCAACCTTGAACTCTTTTTAATACGCCTAATTTACAAATCTGGCAACTTTCAAGTCCTGAGCCAACCACTCCCCGCGAACTCCACGCTAGCTTTGATTAAGACTCCCAATCATCGGCCGCAGCCGGTTGTACAAACTGCATCCTCGACGCTATCTTTCGTTCATCCTCTGCCAATCTTTTCCTGCCACGTGGACTCCTAGGCCCAAGAATAACGCCGTTTTAACTGCCTTTTCTGAATCGACGGTTGATGTTGCTTCAGAGATTACCTGCGTACGAGGTAACATTTGAGTAACGTTTGTGATCGTTCAACTGCCTTTTCTAAGTCGACGGTTGATATTGCTTCGAGATTACCTGCGTCCGAGGTAACACTTGGGTGGTTGTGATCCAAAAATGCACGCTAGTACCTAACTTACTTCGAGGGGGGAAAGATTTTCTTTTCTGGTTTTACAATTCGATTAATTACACTTTGCGCCCCTGTAATGTAATGTGAATTTGTTTTTCCTCAAGGAGGATCAAGAGGGACTACATCTATCGCTTAGTGACTCGAACTGAGATATATAAATTCCAAATGAAACGTTTTGCCAATTGCGCTCCGTTATAATGTGAACTTTATATCACTTTATCTCCTGTAAAAATTTTGTCATCACCTTATCACATTTCACTAAAGGTCAAAGGCAATTGTAAAAAATGACAAAAATAACTTGTTGATAGATTATTTTACCATTTTAAAGAATTTTTTTTTTTGGTTTTTATTATTGCTCTTTCTTGAAGGTAAAAGTGACATATTGTGATATGCAAATTAAAAAATTAATAAAATACATAGTTTACTATATTAAAAGAAAAAATTTCAAAATGAAAGAAAGTCCCCCGAGCACGAAAAGGATATAGTTTGAAAAATAGGTTGTACATTGATGGACTTACATTTCAAAATACGATACGACTAACAATTTTTTCAACCCTAGCCTAGTGATCAAATCAATTCTAGATTTTTTTGAATCGAATGTTTCAACCCCCGTTGGGTCATAGATTTTTTTTTTCAAAATAAAGAAATATAAAAAACATATTTTTTGTAATAATAAAAATAAAAAAAATAAAATATATAATATATAATATAATAATATACTATGAGATCAACAAAAAAACCGATAAATCGATGCCAAATTGGACTGACAACTAGTTTCTAGTTGAACCCACCAGTCTGGGTTAAAAAAGCACCCTAATATGGGACTATAAATATACATGAAATTTTTACCTCTACTAATTTATATTAAATTAACGACAATGTGATAATTAATAGTTTAAGATCAAATTTTACATTGAAAGTTTAATTTTTTTTCTTTTGCTTAACTTTTTTGTGCGCAACAAACTATACTTTTTCTTTATTTTTTAGGTTATATACTACACAGATTAGGATAGAAGCGAATGAGGCTGTTTTATTTTTTTTAACTCCAAAATGATAAAACTATGTATCAACTAGATATTTAAAGTCATTTCAGTCGTTTTGTACTAGTAATTAACAATCAAACTAATCCTTCCTTTCGACTATTAATCGAAGGGGACAAAGTGACAATAAAATTTTTACGGGGAGCAAAATGAGATAAAATTCACCATATAGGGGTGCAAAGTGTAATTAAAGCTAATGTCTCCTTCACACCTACAACCTAAGTCATAATAAAATTGTCTGATCCAGCTGTTACAACTCCTTCATCTTGTCTAAGATAATCTAGTTTTGTCACTTACAGGCTCTTGTTAGTAGCGCTTTGTAAGAATAAGTAAACTGTTAAATAATACACAATTGCATGCTTGATTTTGAAATGAAGTAATCTCTCCTACTTCTTAGCTATTTTTTGTACGAAACAACAAAACAGTCATATTAAATTCCTCAACATGGTTTTCAACTACAATTCGTCACGCGTTGTAATAAATTAGAGTTTTGAATGGTTTTCCTCTTTGGCTTACTGGCTCATAGATCAAAAGGTCAGGCCATCGTACTCAATAAAAGACGAACAGATTTCAAAAGATAAGAAGGTCAAGTCAAGAAATCAAAAGAAAAGTAGAAAACTAGTATGAATCAAAAAGTGGGAAAAAGGAAATGGTACGATGACCGAAAAATCAACAATCGACCCGGTAGGCTAGTACCAAGAATGCTTCAATCACCGTAAGACTAGAAACAATCCTTCCAGAAAGGATGCCTGCAAACGTTCGGGAGAATACATCGTACTTATGTCGTCCTTTTTTTTCTTGTCTTTGAGTTACTAAGATATGGCATCTTCTACTACTATAGAAATTAAAAACACTGTCAGTAAATTTGATGAAGAAAAAGTGTAGTTGAATTGTGGAACAATCGTTTGACGTTTACTGTTGATAGTACAATTATAACCATAAAAATGAAATAATAGTTGAACAAGGACGTCTATTTAAAATTAAAGGGGGGAGATTCAAGATTGTTTAAAAAAGATCATTATCTCTGGACCAATTCATAGTGTTGGCTCCAACGTCAGATATATTATATTTTACGCCTAATTTGATGACAACGGCAAAAGAATAGGATGCATAAATTGTAGAATCATTTGGTAGCCTATGTCCTCTTGGATTTGATCAACATGTTTAAATGCCCAACAACATTATATAAATGGATAATAACAGATCCTGGGGCCATAAATCGCATCTAACGGTTAAATAAGCAACAATTTGGCCCTATTACTGTGAAATGGGACCAAAAAATAAACAAAAGAATAAAGGGGATTACTTGTCTTCCTAATTGACAAAACATGGAAGACAAATGAGAAAAATAAAATAAAAATTTTGACAGTTTATTCCCGGTATGTTTACCGGTCTGTCAGATTTGTTTGGCATTGGATCTACTATGAACTTACTGATGCCCACTAAAAAGTTGTGGGCAAAATTAAATTTTTCTTAATTTTCCGACGTTTGGAAGTTTTTGAAAAGTTTCTTTAGCTTTCTCTACTCCATTCAATTGACATCCAATGTTGTTTTTCCTAACGGAAAACGTTTTCCAATTTTGAGTTTTTGTTAAGAATATTGTAGAATGAATCAAACAAGTTTCAACTATCTTGCTAGAATAAACAAGACGTATAAGACATGCCAAACTCAGTTACCAAGAAATGTTTGTAAGATCACTCTATCCAATTGTGCTTCTTTTCTTTCAAGTCAATCATGTAAAGATCCTACTATTATTTTGGGTAAAGAAATCCTATTTCCAATTTATTATTATTCTTCATTTCAAATACTTTTTTTTATTAAATTAACTCTAAAAAATATTCTATCTAAAATCCAATTCTATAAAATGGCGAGTTAAGAAATATCTAAGATAAATAAATTCAAGATAAGAAAAGTTGAATTTATCAAAAGCAGACCTAGTACTACATATAATAATAATCATACACATGGTTGATAGATACCATGATTCTTAGTAAAAGGGAAAGTACAAGTTGGGTGGCCTTTTTTAACAAGCGGTCTAGTCTAGGTGGGTTTGCTGTCGGCAAGGCAAGTAGTAGTACTAGTAACGGTACGAGGTATTTACTCCTAGGGAGACGTGGACGCTTCCTCTCCATTCACGGAAAGTCCTCTGTCGTATCTCCTCCCGTCGTTTTGTCAACCTTTCCTTTTTCTATTAGTATATAATGTTTCTTTAATCAATACAATTACGGTGCAGTGGAGTGGTATTATATTTATCATTAGTACCAGTATGTATATTATTTTATTCTTCTTATTCTTTAATCATTATTTAATTAGTACTACTTACTTAGTACCATTTCATTAACCACTGCTACCACTTTTGTACTCTTGTACATTATTATTTTTTTTATTACCTTTAATCACTAGTGTTTGGCATTCAATTATTGGTGGTTACTGCTTAATTTGGAGACACCCCATAATTCCAGAATGGCCCCCTTTGTAATTGTCCTTTCCAATTTTGGTGATGCCTCTGGCCCAGATTCTGCACCTATATAAACAGCACACCTAGCGATTTGTACAGCAATTTGGTTCCTCATACCATATCAAATTAATAAAAATTTAAGGAGGAGAGTAAAATTCAGAGCCAGTTATAGTCCTGCCAATAGTATGATAATTTATTGATCACTTATCATGATTTAATTAGTATTGAGAAAAGATTAAAGTACTTTAATCACATATTGGCTACCAATATTCTTATTGGTTATAGGCCGGCAGATTGTTACAAGTATGCTTAAAAAAGAGAAGTTTGTGAACCATGTGCATATGAAAATTAAATACCTAGACCCTTCGGAAGTCGAATAGTTTTCCTTGTCCGATGATAGTTAGATCTCAATGCAAAGATTCGGCGCTAGAAATTCCCATGGCTTTTGTCATTTTCTCATTTTTCTCGAATTTCTTTTACTAATTAAACAGCCGATGACACATCAAGATGATGGGGAAAAAAATATATATACATCCAAAGGGACGAGATTTAAGTATACAATGCAGTCAAAAGCAGCTAAGCACGTAAACGCATACAAGTTCCAACAAAGTTTTCCACTCTTCACAATGTTCCTAATTGTTTGAGTCCCACTTGAGCCATTTTTTCACTTCGCAAAATAGATTGCATTAATACTTGGCTAATTCATGAAGAAGCAGGAACAAATAGGAGCCCAACTTGCAAAATTGCTCCAGGTGGAGATATTCATGAAGGTTGAACTGCTATTACAAGTTATTTTCCTTTTTTCTAACAAAAATCTTTTTAATCTTGGTTGGTCAATGGAGTTTCTAGATAGACTAATTCAAATCTCAAGAATTATGATATAATCACAGTTTTATTTCTCCAATAAGATACATTACATAATGACTTGATGAAAATGATGTCAAATTGATATTCTATTTAAAGAATAGATCCACGTCATATACACACATACACAAAAATCATAGCCAAAAACGTACCATCAGATGCTGTAGATTACAGCAATTAAATCCACTATCATCCAAAAGCAAAAGGCTCATAGACCAATATTATAGTATACAAGCAATAACTCCACTAGGCACCCTCTTTGAACAAGTCATTCTCAACTTTTAGGCCATAAAAAGGCCCAACAAGTGGACCATTTCGGCCAATAACTACCCGTTCCTGGTTAAACTTTCGCTCTTTCTGTAGCTGGATTTGCTTCCACCCCCTAATAAAAAAACATCACATGCTTTGGTTACTCAAAAAGTTAAAATAGGCAATCAAGAAAGAAGAAAACATTAAAAATGTTATCTTTTTTTGTTATATTAAGAATTCTCTTTTGTTTGCAGTAATTTTTAGAAGGTTGGTGCGCATGAAAACAAAATGTTATGTCCACTTTGATGCAACTCAGAGGCGCAATTGCTAGAATAGGGCAAGTCATACATAGGAGAAGGCAACAAAAGTTTTAATAATAAAACAAGTAAAATAACATCCAGTTGTTTATCATGGGACACAGTTTACAATGTCACTGACATTAAAAATATTAACCAGAAAGAATCGTGATTAACCTGTTCTTTACTATATACTACTAAGCATAAAACTTCGAGGAGATTAAGATGGCCATTAGCAGAATTAAACAACAGCAGGCTTATTCATCTTTTGTTGAATCAGAACATGGAGTTGAATAATTTAATGAGATACCATTGCTCCATATCCAAGCATTGATAGCTAAACTAGCTCTGCAGACAATTATCAAACATGCTATCAGGCAAGTGGCTATGTGGACAAATCATAAAACAACAATACCCCAGAGAGAGAGAGAGAGAGAGAGAGAGCTTTGATAGTTGTCTTTACTGTTTTCCTAAATAAAAAAAATCCACATGGCAAGGTTGAAGAGTACTTTATGGCTTTATTAGCTCAGAACAAGCAAGACAAGTTGTTCATTTCCAAGTATCAATACTAAAGCTCTAACCTTAACCTTGGTTCTCACAAAGAATAATTAAAAAGAAGTTATCCATAAACATGAAGGAGTGCATTCTAAGGTATACCTGTTCCGAGGATCTCATTTAAATTATTTAAGTGGAAGGACAAGGATAATAAATGTAATGGTCTTCAATTGCCATAGCACCTCCGCATAAACAAATCCTGCAGTTTGTTGATTGTCACATGCAAATATGCTATCCCCATGATGGCGCTCACATAGGTACTAATTCACTATGCATCTGGACCTAAAGATCAACACCTAAAACAGTTTTTTCCTCATTAAAAAAGTTGCTAGCATAAAAATTTGATTGTTGAGAATAGGTATGGCATTAACCAATTCTCCAAATATGTGCCTATTCTTTTGCCTATATGCTTTTATTCCTAATACCCTGAAAACAGCGGCTCTAGCTGCATTTTTTATGAAGGCACAATCAATGACCTAACCTTCACATAAAGCTCTGATTTTTGTCCACAATAAAGGCATCTTGAACTATGTTCAGGTTCAAAACCATTTATAATAGGAGTGACTCCCAGGCTAACTGCTTGAGTCCTTGAGAGCAACTAGCAGGCACAAACAATATTCAAGCTCCAAATCTTGATTGAACAAGCATCAGTTATCTGACAATGTAACACGACGAGGAAGCCCAAGAAGAGAAAACTAAAAAATTCTTCACCTCAGCCCACATTCTAAATAATCCTAGATATGTGGAAAAGGTAATATAAGGTTAAAACCAAACAAGGGAAACAAGATATAGATCACTAATCACCTAAGCCCAATAGTAACAAAAATAGATTGCTAGTATGATAATAATTCCAGTAACAGAGCTATAAGAACTTTTGTCTCCTTAGCTCCTTGCTAAAACAGATAGCAAACCAAGCCTAAAATTCCCTGAAATAAACAAGTGTAGCCTTCCAATAACCCCCTCTAATTATAGTTTAATGATATGCAGCTTCAAAGCCATAATAATCTATCTTGCTTCTACAAACTGCAATTGGATTCTTCTTGTTGATGTTATGAGTGGTTAGTATACTAAAGGAAGCAACATTGATTTACTTTTATACTAGAAAGCAGGAGCACCAATCACATGAAGCACAGAAGCAGGATTATAGCCACTCAGTATAGGTGAGGAATTTAATGCATAAAGATCCCTCTGAAGAAGCAAAGTGGCGGTTGTATTTCTTTTGATCACACCATTTCCAGCTACACCATAGCAAAAACTTACATCCCGTCTAATAAAATATTTCACGGCCAGTTAAAAATCTAAATTCTGTCCAACATAGGTGCCACTACGGTAGAGGAAATCCAAATTTAAGATCCCCAAAAAGTGGGCATGTAATAGTCATCAGACTGAACTGAGGACAATTCAGAACATAATCTCCAGCTGTGCAGATTATATAACAAGTAGTACTTCAAAAGGAAAAGAACAAAGAATTTACATTCAATTGTAAAATTCAACAATAGAGGAAGAATGAAAGGAAGATTAGAACAATCACCATCAGTTAGCAGATTTTACAACATGCCCCCAGGAAGACGAGTGCAGCTTTTCACAAGAAAGCTCACTCTGATGTGTCATTATCAAAATTAATCGTGCCATTATGGCCTGCACTTGCACACAAATTTCACATGGATATTACCTAAATGCCCAACTAGGAAAATCAATATGAGAAACAAATAATCTATGACAAGGGTCAACATAAACTCAAGATAAGCATAAATTGATTACCTCCCATCCTCCCCTGCTGCAACCCGGAAACAGAAAATGACACAAAAAGAAAAGGAGGACAGAGTGATAGTTGCTCAGAAGAAATCAAAAGGAGTTGGCGAACACAACAAACAATAGGCCTTTTCTGAGACGATTTCCAATTTTCGAATCAATTTCATCAGTGAAGCTATTGTGGACAGACTACATAAGCGAAAATGTTTGAACAGTTACAGTGAATTGTGACCTGCCTATGACTGTTGACAGTGTTTCCATTCCCCGAGTATATAGGCAATAACAGAAGTTTGACTGCCCTCCTCCCCATCCCCACCGCCCATGAAAGAAAAAGACAGTATTAGTTTTGAGTTGCATGATTCTGCGTATCTTAGTGAAGAACAGATTCGCATCACACCTTGACCATATATTGTATTTATTTCTGGTCCACTCATTTCAATACCGTCATCATGAAGCAAGGAAATTCCAGAAGCAGTTATGTTGAAAGCAAATGCCACTGGTGGAGATATTGATGATTTTGCCAGTTTTATGAATCTTTGCCCTACAATAGAAAACAAACCACAAAAAGGGAAACACTTACAGAGTTTAGGAATTTTTACATGATCCTTTGTTGAAATCAACAAATAAGTCGTCTCATGCAAAACATCATTATTTGGAGACACTAAAGCAACAATTATTTTCATTTTTACAAATGTAACACTGACACGACACCTTATGTTCTCTAACCTTGTCAACATGCTTCATAAACTCCTTTATTCCTTGTTTAACGTATCATTTAGAAGTACCCAATAACATTCCATCACTGTTGAGTTTAACATTATTGTGAATGTAACAACTAACCTGATCTAGATTCTAGCACAAGACGGATAGAAACAGCATGAGCCCAAGGGATCCCAAGAGCAGCAACAAGATGTGAGTCAAATGTTGTGGCATGGTCCAGATTTTGACTAGTACCTGAACTGGACAAGATAATTGATTTATACATTGCTTCTCCTAAAGAGGTAAAGTCCCCACCATGATGGTGATCATATACCTTGGAAGGAATAGTGGAAAGATTCATCACCACTATGCGACCTTACTTGGTTAGTCACCACCACAGGAATACGAGAAAATTCTGCAAGTGATCTTTATACCACAAAAAAAGTTGAAATCAACTGGGAAGAAATTGTGATTATCACAGGAAAATAGTTTCTAAAAAATTAACTAGAAAGTTGAAGGACAGAATTCTCACTTTATGAATGACATATGCCAACCCAACTGATGTTGTCTATAATGTCCCTGTCCATGTTCCCTTATTGAAAACAAAACAACTTAAGTGTACGTATATTGCTTCTATAAGACGGCAATCCAGAAATATATAACATTATCTTTTCAACTTCACATTTGCATGAAATGGAATCACAAGTAACAGGTGAGGCTACAGAGAACACACTGGATGTAATGGACCCAATTTTGTCTTCAATCAGAAATAAATCAACAGATGACTTTGGTCAAAAATTTCAAAACATTCAGCAGGAAAATTGCAAATTTAAGGGCCAATGCAACACATAAATTTGCAGATACGAAATCTAAATTGCTGCTGTTATCCATTAATAACTTTTGAATACAGTGAGTCAGCCATTACCTAATTCAGAATAGGAAAAGGAAAGTGTAACTGACCCTGAAACAAGAGCTGCCATGCTATCAATGATTAGCAACTTCACATGATGCTGAAAAAGGGAAACCTTAATTTTCTGCAAGCTGTTAAAAAGACATAATATGTAATTTTATAATCAGTCCATTGATACCAACTAACAAAAGAAAGAACATTCTCACACAGGATATTACAGCGCTGTAAAAAATGCAATACGCCAAAAACAAGCAAGCTCTCCTCTGTTCAATCTTTCTACTTAAAATTTCTCAACCTCTTACCCACAACTCCCGAAAAATACAAAAGATACATATTTACAAATATATCCTTCATTACCATCAAAAGGAACTGGAATCTTGTCCCATTCTATTTTTAAGTGTCTAGAAGTTTTCATGCTTTTTAAAATTATTGTCTTATCCCATTTCTCATGATAGTAGAATATTCAAAAAAAACAAAAAAAAATCACGTAAGTTGACTTTAATTGAACTCCAGTAGGCCACCAAGCTGAATCCTCCAATTTAGCAACTTAAGATGGCCTACACTCCTCCATCCTCTCTGTCACACACAAGGAAGGAAATGATGCTAGAGCTCAACTAATTATTGTTTATCCTTCAATGTTTCTCTCAAGCGTCTCTGAACAAAATTTACTTGATTCTCCCAAACAGGTTAATTCATCCTTTCTTAGGGTGATAGCATAAAACTGTATCTTATTTGTACCTCTCTGAGAATTCAGTGAGTGATGTTGGCTGCAACACTAGGATCCTACCTGCCATCTGCAATAATAATTGAGATAGATTCAGGAAGATGTCAGAAATCATCAGATCATTAGCAGAAGTCAATTTTAGAAGCATCTTGTGTTAAACACAGAGAATTTTGAGAAATTGAACTTGTGTTCTTCTCATTGTGAAATTAGGCCTATATTTATAAGCTTAGTACAAGACGAATCTAGACAACTGTTACAATGAACCTAGACTAGTTTTACAATAAGAAAATCCCTAATTTATGCTAATTGACTAAGTGATAGGCTACAGATATACATTAACATATTTAATTGACTATCTAACTAGGAAAGTACATAAAATACATTAATTGTATTAAAAAATAAGTTAACTAAATTAAGGTGATTGATTGACAGCTAAATCAAGGGGATTGATTGATAGCTAAATCAAGGGGATTGATTGGCAGCAAGATAAGGGGATTGATTGATAGCTAAATCAAGGGGATTGATTGATAGCTAGATCAGGGGGATTGATTAAGAATTGAATCTTCTGACATCTTGTTCTTCCAAAAAAAAAAAAAAAAAAAAAAAAGAACAAAAAAGAAGCGGAAAAAAGGAAAAAAGAAAAGGACACAAGGACCGGATGTCTAGAGGAGTTGAAAAAAGTGGCATCTGTAATTGCAAAAGTTCTTTAAATCTTCTTTCCCATGAAAATAGAATCTTCCTACCTATTTTCTTCATGCCCATGCACGCTTAAACCCTCAACGACCAAACTTAATGCTAAAGAAGGTTTCTGAGATTTCAACATCAAAATATACATATGCACAAAAAATGACAGGAATTTGAATTTTGTCCATAGAATTCATATATCTGACACTTCAAAAATATCAATTCATGTGTTTCATTTTCTGGTCTGAATGGATTTGTCTTCTTCCTATTCCAAAGTCAACATATCAATTTCTTCTGTGTCCGTGTTTGATGGTGTAAAAGAAGACACAAACTACTCAATAAAATGTTTGATACCCGCTGTGCCATTCCTTCAATCTGGAATATTTCTGGGAAACTAGTAACTCCTATTTCAATCATCCTGAAAAAGAGATGAAATTTATTTCAGTAGGAAATCTTCAGATAAGAATCTGAAAAGAAACATCAGAAGATAGACAGAAAATACCTTCTTGAACTAAATTTTGATTCGGTATCAACATATATTACATGGCCATCGAGGCCTCCGTGACTAGAGGGCAGTGAGGCCAATAACGAAAGCTTCAGGCAAAACTAAAATTCAGATCAAAATAAGATCTGTTCAGGTACCAGATGCATCAAAATCATATGTGTGTGTGTGTGTGTTATAGAGAAAAGGAACATTATTGTATGCCACCCTGTAAATATGAGCACACTGCAACTAACAATTTCAAATTCAGATTTTCCCCATTATAGTAGACATTAGATTTTGCATTATATTACTTCTCCAAAGGAGATAATCGCAGTTTCCACTTTCAACTTCAACCCCACCTAACCAGCAGCCAAGTAAAAGGTACAAAATCCACAAGCAAACAAGGAAAAGAAGCCGTTTGCATGAAAAGACTGGACAAAGATCAGACCTCAAAGTAGAAAACAATCTAAAAGGAAAGAGTATATGCCAGCAATGAAACTCCAGTAATATAATACAACCAAGTGAGGATAATAACAGCAGTATGGCAAAATAGTTTAGAAACCAAATCTCATCAATATGCCACCATAGATTTCGTACTTGTGTTTTGCCAATCCCTGCAGGACCAACCAACTCGGTGACAACACCAAATGGAATGCCCCCACATAAGGATTTATCTAGTCCTTTAAGACGAGTAGGAAGATGACCAGCCAAGTGCTCATTATGCAGACGCTGCTCCAACATTGATAGAGCCTAAAAACACAAATTAATGCAAAAATTGCAAATGAACGACAGCCAAAACATCTATTCCTTTCTCCTACACCTAACATACTGAATAATCATAACACATTTCAGTGCAAACGTATAAACATCTAAACTCACAGTTTGGTAGGGAGGGCTAGCAATCTCACTAATGTGTGATATTGCAGTTGCGACTTCTGCCATCCCAACATCTAACAACTCCATTAACTCAAATTCGGTTAGTGACAATGCATCCTGGAATCACACAAGTTGGACATAAATCAGTACTACGCCACGCGAATAGGATCCAATGGAGCATTTCTCTAAGGCTACATCGGATTTAGGAACTAAGCATGAGAATTAACCCTTCTGACATAATGAAACAACAACTATATATAAATCCCATTCGCTACATCCGTTTCCACAGCTATTTTAACAAATACCATAACCCCAAAACAGACAGGCATCTGGGCCTGGTCGAACCCGAATTACACAAATAATAAACAAACAATCCTTCCTATTAACTACAAATTTACTAGGGGTTTTTAAAATTGCGATTCAGGGAGAACTGATCGGCCATAATAACATCGGTATACACTAAAAAAGGGGGAAAAATTGGAGTTCAAATAAGTTCAAGAACTTGTTAATTATACGTATTCAAGTAGTGGTTATAGAATTTATGGATTTATAACAAATTGCTAATTTAATAATTCTGGAATCAGTACCTTGGCTGTGAGAATGTTGCGAGCAGCAAAGATGTTGGCCATTGATTTCGGAAGACCCATTTGGTTTATCAATTTGTTCGCCATCTCTCTCCACTCTCCACTCTACTCTACTCTACTCTACTCCACCGGTCACAGCTAGCCATGTGATATGAAAGCAGTCAGTTTTTATAGGGTTTTTCATTAGTTTCCCGCTCAATTAGCAAAGAGCAATATGAATTTATTAGTGCTAGCCGTCTGTATATAATTTCTTTTAAGGTATGTATCATATCCTTAAATTGGAAAAACCTTACTGCTATGAATGTTTAAGCCACTAGAAGATTCGGACTAATGCGGTAATGGAAAATTTTTTACTTACAATATTTATGCCACTAATTATAAAAGGACATGTATACTTGATAACAAAATTACTTAGGTCTTTAAACTCAGAATTTCTTTTAGATAATTTAAATGAGCCTTATCATAGGAATAAAGGCTTATTAGCATTGTCTACACGAAGAGTATATACTACTGTGTTTAGGACCATAGAATTATACCCTTCGTGTTTTACATCATTTTTTTATATTAGTATACATCATTATATTTACGTGACTCTACTTTAGACTACGAGATCTATAAATTGAGTCATAAATTGAGTCCACGTAAGAATTTTCCCGGAGTTTTTCTTTTTCCCTTTTCAGTGGATTGCTACTGGCCATGTCAATCCGGTTTTTTAGGTTGGCTTCTTTGATTTTTTATTTTTTTTTAATTAGACGGACCAAAATAAAAAATAAAATAAAATAAGAAACTTTAGGCCGAACCTTGGCAATCTAAGATCAAGATGTTCAGAGCCAAAATATAGAACTACTCCCATCTTTTAGCCCAATGGACCTGGGTCAAGGTTCAGGCTATTACACCATATAAACATATTACACCTTTGAGTCTTGTGTCATATGAGACTATGACTATAACAAATCGCATTATTTCAAATCAATATAGGAATACCCCAGAAGCTGTAAAAAAATCGTAACAAAATCTCGGTACATGCATTTAATTTGAGAATTTTTTTATTTTCAGGTCAAAGAAAGGCCAACATGGCCCTAAAAACTATAAGGCTATATTACTACTCCATGATGGAACGCACTCATAATATCCATCGCCAGCATTTTGGGCATTATCCGGCTTCACTGGACTTGGCCCAAATTTTACCATTTCTAATGGGTCTAATATTTTGGCCAGATCAGCCTAGCACATATTAAACGAAAGTTCAGATCCTACACTGAGAGTGCCGAATGGTCTGAAATTGGACCATTCCGGTCTCAATGGCAATATAAAAATTGCGGATCAGATCCTCTGTCTTGGACACCATTGATACGGGATATTTTATATTGGACACATAAAAAAATATATTAAACAAAGGTTCTGGACTGCACAAAATGATACGCGACCTTGACGATTGCTTAGTAATTGTAGACGAGCTTGGCCAGTGGCTCCCATTCAATAATTAACTAATAAGATTGATAGAGTGTCCATAACTTTTCTCGAATTTATTTGAGTGAATAAAGCTTTACAATTTGAAAGAAAAGCCTCAATTCTTCACAATCAAGTCTTTTCCTTCCTATTGTTACTCAAAATAATATCCAAGAAAGAAAATATTAACAAGAAAAATGGCAATGTGAGGGAGGAGAACTTGAGAATGTGCAAGGGAATCCATACGCAAAGGCATCATTTGCAAATTGCAACAATGCAGAGTTCAGTCCCAATTTTAATATTACCCTGTCGGATCATTTATATCAGAATCAATAGCATGTTTGACTGGGCAAGTGGCACCACAGAAATGACAATACACACACACACACAGAGGGATCTCTAAGTGCATGTTCAATTATCCAATTACTATATATCTAATGTAAAATTGATTGTGTAATGACACATACTCATGATATGTTCATAGTAATATGAAAAATAATTTATCTATAATTATGTTTTATCCAATATTTTCATTAACAACCAATGGGTCATATGCTCGGGAGCAACAATGTGCAATTTCGATTTTAGTCAAACTCGCATTGTGTTGTGTTGACAACTATGGTAAATGTGATACCGATAGCTAGAACTTCACCCTATCAACTCCTAATTTATACTTGTATCCATGTATTCCATATATGAATCTCAGCAAAAGGAGGATCCATTAGCTAGCTGAGCAAAAAGTTTTGTAGTGGGTGCAAAGTTGAAAGAGGAGAAAATGCTTATCCTTTCAATATATGGGGGGTAGGCGTCGCAGTTCTGAAAAGAATCTGGAAGAATTTATTCAATTGACCAACAAAACAGACTAATCACCACTTGTCGAAGACATTGAAAGAAATTCCACAACTTCATTATCGATCCCAAGTGGATTTTCAATCAAAGTGGCCCCAATTCTATTGGAATGTAACTTCTGTGTATTTTGATAGCAAAAGCTGACAAGTTCATTTCGTAATCTGATTTACCAAGGAGAGGGAAGCAGAGATTGATTGGGATTACATTTTAGGGGTATTTGGTTTAGGAGAATCAAGGAGGGATATAGGTATTATAAGTAATGACACACATTATTGATGTTTGCAAAACAACTATCACTTTTTTAATGGGAATGAAAGTGATTAATTGGGGTATTAATGATTTCCCTCAAAATACTTTTCTATCAAATCCATTAACCTATATAATTGAAGGGCAAAGACACACATCTTTTGAGCTACCTACACCCCAATATACTATTCTTCTTTTCTCTCACTCTTTTCCTCTCTCTCTTTGCAATGTTTTTGGATTTTGAATATTCTTGATTAGTACTCTATAATTTTTTTAATAAAAATTTGAACTAAAAATCAAAGATATTTAGTACTCTATATTAATACAATAAAAATGACTTTTTTTAAAGTTATCATTTGCATAAAACTCAAATTAGAGCGTGTCTTTATTTAAAATTGAAGAAGTCTTTTTAAAAATTTTCTTTAAAAAGATAATAAAAAATCTAAAAATATGTATATCATAAATAAAAGATTTAAAATTTTTAAAATTTACTTGAAAGTCATTCCAGTAACAAAACAAGTATTTTTATAATGATAGCCATTCCATTATTAAACCAAACATGTTGGGGAGAATCATTAAAACCCATACTCATAACAGGTTAACGATACGCATAGTGATAATCATTGAGGAATTTGAACCGAATGACCCCTTAGAATTTTTCTTTTTCCTTTTTATTTGTTGTTTGTTTTGAAGAAGAGCAAGGATACTATTAGTGTGCAAAATTATATAGTAATATTTTTTTGGAACTTAGGAATTGTTTGGTTCACATTCTTCAATCACTATTACTATGGATATTTAACTCTATTATGAGTATGAGTTTTGATGATTTCCCCTAATATGTTTGGTTTAGTAATATAATGGGTATCATTCATCTCAAAAGGATTAATGAGTTTGATAGAATAATATTTTGGAGGGAATCATAAAGACCCCAATTAGTTACTTTCATTCCAATTGAATGATAGTAATAATTATTTTCTAAACATTAACAACACATGTCATAACATAACTACTCATATCCATTCCCATCCTTGATTCTCCTAAATCAAATACCCCATAATACAGCATGGTAGCATTTTTTTTTTTTTTTTGGTCATCTTCTCAACAGTACAAACGTGAATAAATGAATACTACCTTTTCTCTTTTTTTTTTTTTTGTCAACGTTACGTTTTCTTCTTGCAATTTGCAACATCTTCTCACTAATACATACGTGAATAAATGAATACTACAAACGTCAAGGGTATTTTTCCATTTTAATCAATTGTGACCTTGTGGTTTCTATTTTTACGATTCCTTCGTCTTTTCCCCCCTTTATTTTCTCGCTCTCTCGACCGTATGAATGGGCCACGCAATGTTGTGATCAGTTCCGTGCTAGCGTAGCAAACTTAGTCATTATTTAGGAGTTAAGCGATGCTTTCAGCCACTAGATCGAAGACTTCTTTGAGTGTGAATAGATTGATGTTGTCATTGTTTCTGTTTTCTGTTCGGTATTATTTTTCTTGTTTTTAACTTTTTGGAGTGCTGTAAAGGGCAGGGGACCATTTGAGAAACATGAATTTTCTCGTCTAAATTTGATTTTGTTACTTCACTATCTGCTTTGGAGCATTGTTTGTCTAGGAAACACTAACGTGGATGGGAAGTTCTGTGAATGACACTACATCTTTTTTTTTTTTTTTTGATAAATTTACCCTAGTACAATGAAGAAGGAGAATTAGTGTTTGTGGGATTTGAACCCCGACCTCTGGGCTAAAATCGTAAAGTTCTGCTCGACCCTCTATTCATTCTCATGAATTATACTACAATTGTTTCCCAAAGAATTTGTACTTGTTTGAAAATTATAATGCTATAGTTCTTAGTTTAACATCTAATATTCATTTTTTATGACAGTGGAATTAACTCGCTAGGCTTCTATTTCTTGAGATTATGTAATTCATTTCCCCTTTTATTTTTCCAACTGGGATTATCTTGCTTGATGTGTTTGTGTTGTTAGTACATTTGCAGTTTAGGCATCATTTTCTTATGAGGACATGAGGTAATGTCCAATTTGGTGGTCCTTGTATTCGCAATCCACTTGCATCAAGATTTTCATGTTTCTTTCGAAGATTTTGTCTGTTCGACTCATTGATGTTGAAAGAGTTCATATGACGGTCTTGTAGTTATCTTTGTCTGTTTGACTCATTGATGTTGAAAGATCTCTAGCGTCAAAGTCAAGAAAGGAGATAAGCTAGGCCTTAATTTGTGGTGTTAAAAAGTATCGTAAAGCAGTTTTATATTGGTTATTAGCTGTCTAAATTAGACTTTTCTTCTTTTTAACCAATGAGGTTGCAAATGTTCCATTTTTTCTTATTTTTTTATTTTATTTTCTACTCTCTTTTTCATTTTATTTTATTTTTGTTTGGGTCATTTATTAGCTTCTGATTTTCAGATCTGTCAGGATTACATACATAGCAATTAATTGGAACAAACGAATCAGCTAGCAAGATTATTTTTTGTAATAGATTGATATTGCCGTTTGTGTTTCTCAAGTATGCTTTTAAGGTATTTAACATTCGGTAATCATGTTGGCATGATTGCAAGATACTATACAGTTCATGTAAACTGAATAAATGTCCAGTGGAGTTCAGTTAACATGTGTGTGTCACCACAAATTGAATCTTATGTTCTGCACATCTCCCTCTTTACTGTTGGCCATTTATTATCATCTTTATGGATTCCGTTATTCAAAGGTATCATTTTCTTAAGTTGCATTTTTAAATCTTATTCGACCACCAACTCTCCTACCCACCTTTTATTCTCTGGGATACCGGCCGCTTCTTGTCTTTTTTTTTTTTTTTCAATAGTCAATAGAGAAGAATAGAAAAAGGAGAGATGAGGTACACAAAAGGGATCCAACCTTTTGTGCAGCCTATCAAACTTATCTACTCAACCAACACTACATCTTATCAATGTGGGACAAGGTCGCTTCTTGTCTTTGCTCATGTTTTTAAGGTCATACATGAATCTCTCACGATGTTTCCAACGTAAGTTTAATCCGTCAATAGAGAAGAATAGAAAAAAGAGAGATGAGGTATACAAAAGTGATCTAACCTTTTGTGCAGCCCATCAAATTTATTTACTCGTAACCAACACTACATCTTATCAATATGGGACAAGGTCGCTTCTTGTCTTTGCTCATGTTTTTAAGGTCATACATGAATCTCTCACGATGTTTCCAACGTAAGTTTAATCCCAAGTTGACAAAGTGCATATGGAATAGTATGACGGCAACAAAACGTTGGAAGCATTGATCTCCGAATGCTGACTCGATAAATAAGACTTTTAGTCGTTTGAGCTCATGTAGCGGTAATTTTCTTCTCTTTTGCACGTTTTCTGTCTCAATACAAGGGCTTATCATGGACAAAACAGCTATTTAAGCCTATGCGTCCGGCCAAGTAAAATTTTTCTTCCTCTCATTATTTTAATTTGCCATCAAATAAACAGTTGGATGTATATGCTCAGAGGAAGTTATTTGATTGTCTAATTGAGTTTGAAGAAAACACTCTAGTAGACAAGAATTACTGCTGTAAACATGTCTCTATCCAGAGCTTTGACTTCTTGAATACGAAAACGAGTCGTCTAGGACTGTCAATTGGGCCGAGCCGGCCCGAGCTCAGCCCGCTCGGCCCGAAAAAAAGCTCACAAATTTAATCATATAGTGAGTCGAGCCGAGTTTGGGCCGAAATATTAGGCCCGAAATATTTCTGAGCCGAGCTTGGGCCACATAAGGCTCAGACCCGTTATAAGCCCGGCTCATAATATATATATATATATATATAGTTATAGACACACACATACACATATATACATATACACGTATACATATATACACATATATGTACACACACACATATGTACATATGTCTATGTACACACCCACTATACATACATACATATATATATGTACACATATAAGATTATATACATACATATATACACACACACTATATTATATATTATACTATATTATAGATGTTATATATCATAGTATTCTTTTGGTGTTTATAAGCTATGAATTAGTGTGAATGAAGCTTTTGTGCCATAGATGTAATGCACTTAACTTATTTGATGGAGTAATGTAGAAGATAATACTTTTTTGTGCCATAAAATGTTAATTGCTTTTTAGTTAAATACGTACATCAATATGTAAATGAGCTATTTATGCTTAGCAGTAATATCTTGCAAATGTATTTTGTGAATTTTTTACTTGAATACTTGTTAGTGCACATTTTGAGATAGTCATTTTTCACTTAATCACTTAAAAAATTTTTGCTATACTTTTCAAAAATAATTTTAAACTAAAGGATTGTGCTTATACACAGTAATATTAATTTGCCAATTAGTTTGTCTCCATTCATTATTTTTGTGAGATTATTAAATTTTAGAAATATTTTAATAGTTTTAGGATCATAGGCTCGTGAGCTTAGGCTCACAACCCGAATATTTTGTGAGCCGAGTATGAGCTTCACATTTATAAACCCGAAGCTCATAGCCCGAAGCTCATAACCCGATTAAAACTATGAGCTGAGCCTGAGCTTGTTAAAGCCCGGCTCATAGGGCCCGATTGACACCCCTAGTCGTCATTGCTTATTGCCAACAAAAAATTGACATCTAACTTTGTCCTGACTCATGATTTCTTTTAATCATCACCTATTTTTATTATAATACATTTTGCCTTATACAATTAAGTGAATTTTTCAAATTAATACTGAAGTGAAATTCTCAAATTTTTTATCACGTACAGTTAACTCTTTTTTTCATTTCCTTACCAAATACTAACATCGGAATTCGAACCCTCGAACTTGGCACGGGAGTACCTCCTGCCAATCCAGCTTGTGTTGGTTTCTGATTCCTGAATTGTTTCTTAATAAGTTTTCACATATGTTGAGTCAAAGTCTAAACACGTGCAAAGGTCTCCACCGTGTTGACTAGGCTACTTGACAAGCGAAGCATTTATACCAATATGAACTTTTCTCTCTCTTGTGTTTTCTTCCCCTTCTTCTTCAGAGTTTATGTGACGGATACCCCATGAATGCTGCTTGTTAAAAGGGTCCAAGTAGTAGTATTTTGAACTAGTAAAAAAATGCAGTGATAATGAAAACTACGAAAAAAATAATAAATTTTTATAGAAATGTGGTAAATTTTAAAAAATTTTATTTATTTTACAAAATTTATAATTTTTGAATTGGATTCAATAACCTCGTGTCAATGTATCATCATCCAAAGTTTGGTTTTAAGTTTCTATCTTGGATAGGAGTGGCAATTAGTCAATAATTCAATAATTTGAAATCAGTTAATTCGGTATTTTTTAAAAATTTATCGATTGAATTCGATTTCAATTTCACTTAATATCGAGCCGAATTCGATTCCAAATTCAATTCGGTAAGTCAGTATATTGATTCGGTAACTGAATTCTACAAAAATAAAAATTTAAATTTAAAAAGATTAAAAAATTTTAAAAAATAATGGTGAGGAAATAATGGGTTTAAGGAAATAATGACCTAACCCAAAAACCAAGTAACCTAGCTACCGAATTACCAGGCCAATTAATGCTAAATTCAGTAATTTGAATTCGGTACAATATATATCACCAAATTCAAATTACTGAATTGAATTCGGCATATTCGGTATTACTAAATTAAAATTTTATTTTTGAATACCGATCGAATTTGATTTACCGAATTACCAGATTCAATTTACCGAATTCAATTTAAATTTGGTCACTAATTTGATATTTATCGAATTTTCTGGCCTTGTATTGTATTCTTAGTCCTTCATAGCGGTTTGTTTTTAATTTCCATCTGCTCATTTTTGTCTTGAGGACCCGGTTCTTCCATTGTAACATCGAGACTAAAGAACAGGTTTGACAGCACTGTGGTTGCTTTAATTGCTTGGCCCCAACATTATTCAATCCATTCACATATTTGATGTAATTGCATTGATATAATTTTCTAGAAAAACTTCTTATAAGAGTTGTGGAAATTCTGTAATGAATAAAGGGAGCGAAAATTTTGCATAATTACTATAAATGGCATTACTAACACATACCTAAATATAAGAATTTTTTTATTAATATTAAAATAGAATGGCAATTTATTCATCTATTTAAGGTAAAAAAATAGATTTTTTTTTTGAAATTCTACTTGCATCAATTTCCAAAAAATCAATTTCATTTTGATTTCAACTGAAATTAATCATTAGAAAAAGGTATATCTTCGTAAAATTACCACGTTCAGAATTTTGTACCTCGATTTTTGAGCTAAAATTGAGAAGAAATTGATTTTCTAACTTCAAGAAAATTAATAAAAATTTCAATATATTTTTTATTCTTAAAATTAAAAACTCTAATATTTATAAATTTTCAACAATTAATTTCATTTTAATTTTGGTCGCAATTAGCCAGTAAAAAAAAGGTCAATTTTCAAAAAAATCTCATTCATAATTTTTGTCCAAATACTTTAGATCAAAATTTAGAAGAAATTAATTTTACTACTTTGAGATGATGAATAAAAATGCCAATATACATTTTTATTTTTTGATTAAAAACTCTAGTATTTATAAAATTTCACCAAATTGATTTTATTTTGATTTTAGTTAGAATTCATAGTAAAAAAAGGTCCACTTTCAAAAATTTGTCCCCTTCATAATTTTGTACTCGAACACTTTGAATAAAAAATTTACAAAAAATTGATTTCACTACTTTGAAGTTGTATGTTTTTAGTAATGACGCATTTACAGGAATTATGTGAAAGTTTCATCCTCTTTATTCATTACCAATCTTCCACCGCCCTTATAAGAAATTTTTTCTAATAATTTTCCCCAACAAATTTAAGGGTATATCATTATTTTCTTGTTGCCACATGCTGGAAAAAAGAATTTAAAACAGTTCTGATGATAATAAGCCTGATATAATGCAGCATATTTCTCTCCCCACCTATTTAAACCTCACGAAAATACCCAATTTTGATCACTATTTTTTTAGCTGGGACATGATACATTTAACATCAATTTACTTTATTGATTTCAGAATGGGTTTCCAAAATATTGACTAGATCTTTTGTCAATTATTCAGCTGATAGTTTGTATTTTCGTTTCTGATTCCTTAATTACCTGGAATTCTTTAGAGAATTTCAAAACATTTGTAGCCGTCAGGGGCAATTATCCGAGCTTCTTTCTCACATCTGAATTTTTGAGGTTCTTATCCTTTGTACATTGTGAATCCAAATAAATTCAAAGTTTTCCTTTAGGGACCACTTTACCACTCAGGAACGACGGGAAAACTTGGAAGTATAATGTCCAATATCAAAGGGAGTACATTTTTGTTGTTTTGTTGACGGACACAGCACTCAGAAGAGTCCAGCAATTCGAAATTGGTAGTCAAGCGAAACTCTAAGCACTTTCTTTCTGTCATTTGCCGTTTTTATAAATGCTCAATCCATGTACTTTTTTTTAAAGAAATTATCTGTTTGTTTGGTGTTGTTTTTTAAAAACATATTTTTTATAAACTTTATAAACGTTTTTCAATTAACTTTTTATATCATAAAGACATTTATCGAGAAGAATTTTTAAAACTGTTACAACAATATTTTCTAAAAGACACATCCAAAAACAATCATTTAGACGGAGGTTAGCAATCTGTAGTTTTTACTAGCTTTATTGCTTGTTTGGTTATCAAGTGCATGTTTGATGCGTGTATAAAAGAAAAGAAGTATGTTAAATGGAAATGTAGGAGATCGCAAATGACTACTATAGTCATACTATTGTGCAATTTTTGGAATAACATGCATTTAGAAAAATTCAAATGCATTTTTTAACCAACTTTTTATCTCATGTACATCTATAAAAAAAAAATTTAAAATTGCTACAGTAATATTTTTAAAATAACATCTCAAAAATCAACTATATAAGCGAAAGATTTTTTGGAGAAAAATGAATACAGTAGTTGGCTGATGGTGCTTGCCTAACAGTACTTTTCTTAGCAAATTCCAGGAAAGATTGATGATACTTGTCTGATTAGCATCTTTAGCCAGGTGTAGCTAATATCGGCCTTCACCTTTCCCATTTTAGCTGTCAAAAAGCTCTTTTTAAGGTACATGAATGTGTTATATTCTGTCCTGCTTATCCCGTGGGCCCTTGAAAAACACTTAAATGCACCAGAGGTAGCTTCTTTTTGTCCTTTTGTTGGCACGACGATAGCTAAAATATCAGCTGTTTCCGATGGCCCTTAAGTTTGGGGTCCTTGGAGCACCAAATAACTAGATCAGGGAAACAGATGCATTCGCACCCATTTTTTACTTTCTTGCCTCCTATCCTACCACTTCTCTAATCACCTTTGACGGTGCAAAATGCCATAGAGTATGTGAATTAGGAAATATGTTTTTGTGCTTCAACTTTCTGTGACCTCGCTTATATCCTTCCAAGGATCTTGCACAGTTATTTAATTAGGGTTTTTTTTTTTTTTTTTTGGGGTGCAAATTTCAATTGTGAATGCACGTTGAATGGGAATCAACTGATATTCTATCATACTTGTCAGTCAATTACACTTCTCTTTCAAGTATATTCCCCTTTTACTCAAAAATTCTATAAATGGGCATCCTGCTAACACCATTTTTGAAGAGTCGTATAATTGTTCCATAATTAACTACCTTTTCTAAACTTGCCTATGTTAGAGATAGGGTTTGGCAAGTTGTTTAAGTTATGAATTTGAACCGATTGTGTAATGAAATCACCAGTGTGTGCAATTATATAATAAATAGTATAATTATACATTGCTAAATTTGCAATTGAAAATTTTGAGAAGAAAAATGTATTACTATTTACTGGCTTATTTGTACTGGTTAATGAGTATTTTACAATAATCTATCAAAACTCATTCATAATTTAACCACTTGTGATATACATCCGTTTAAAACTAAATGTCGTTGTGGATATAGCCGGGGATAGCGTTACTCTTTTTGCACCAAGGAACAAATTAGCAATTAGAAGCATTGGGGTATAATTATTGATATTTGTAAAGAAGGGCTCCATATTACAGAAAATTGTTGGATGCTTCCCTAGTTTCCCTCTATATATACCCTACTGCGCCTGAGCCAATTCCGTTCAGCCAATTCTCTCTCCCACCACTAGCAAAAACCCCCTTCTGGGGGATTCTCTCCTCCCTCATTTCAGTCTTTTCTCCTCCACCTTTAGCTCAACTTATCAACCTTCTGTATATATTTCTTTCCGCTGAAGCTTCTCTTTTTCTGTATGTATATAGAATTCTCCATTTGTTTAACGCATATAGAGGCTATATTTCAAGTCCTCTGCTACTTCACCTTCACCTTAATATTTCTCTTTATATCTCTGTTCTATTCCTCTGCTTTTTTCTGTCTGATTCAAATCTTATCCTTTTCGTTCACAGTTTTCTTCTCTCCTGGATATCCTCTTTCTTTCTGCTTTTTCCTGTCTGATTCAAATCTTATCCTTTCCGGTTCACCATTTCTTTTCTCCCGGTTATCCTCTTTCTTTACCTACCTGCTTCTGAAATTCTGTGATTTGCTACGACCACATAGCAAACAATGGAAGCTACTTCCTCCAATCTCCAAAAGAAGGAAAAACCTACCGTCCCTCCAAGGAGGGGCCAGATCAAGGCTCAAATATTTGGGAGCTTGGCTGAGACAGTGTCCTCAAAAGCAAAGGAACTGCTCAGTAAACTCAAGGGATCAGTGGATGATGGTGCCAGAAGCCATGCCTCTACAACTCCACCACCTAGTGCATACACTTCTGATGCTTCTCCTAACAATGCTTGAAAGTTGAAACAGGGTAGAATCATGGTGTCTGATCCTTAGTCAGGTGTTTATAGTTCTGTGGTGTTAATATGCTGCCTTTCCAATTGTATTTTTTGGATAAGGAAATAGGCAGTCTTGATTCTGGGAACTTTGTTGTCTTTGGTTCAAATCAGTGCATCTGTTTTCTGTTTAAAGTTTGTTCAAAGTTTGGTCTACTTTTCAGTCCTGTATATATGTGATTGTAAGGATTGCAATTATTGCAGCTTTCTTTTTATGTGCTGCAAACTCTTGTTACTTTCTCTCTCTTCCCCTGTTGTTTCTCTGCTTTTTAGAACGGAGATGGGAGTCTTGGAAGAGGGATTATGTTTTTAGTGTCGTCTGATGTTATTTCAGCAGTTGTTTGTCTGTTATAGCAAGACCGAAATAAAAGTTTGTGTGTTGTTTCATATAATCTTTTGGTTTTAATCGAATTGCTCAAGTTTTGTTGGTTAATTTCTGGTCTTGTTCTGCTGGCTCAATGTATCTGATGCTGTCATCCAAATCTCTCCTTGTTAGAAGATTATTCCTAATATGCTGCAAACAAAAACTTTGCCCTTAATTATTCCAACGATCGGTTGGATATTCCTGCACCCTTAATTATTCCAAAGATCAGTTGGATCTTCCTTAAAATTATGCCTGGACTATACTTCAGATGGAGAACTTGTATATCTTATTAATCCATTCAGCTAGATTCTCTGAAAGATTAATTTAAGAGGCTGCATCTTTTTCCTTTTACGTGTAACAGTAAAAGTGCTATATGCACTTTTCTGAACTTGTATGATTTTCACATCCATTTATTTAACTAATTATTTGTAATTTTTTAGAGGTCACATCCCTCTGTTGGGCTAAAGTCACCAGGAAATTATAGACTATGGCAGTTGCTCCCTGATGGGGACAATTTTTTTTTTTTTTTATAGCACCCTTGTTGAAAAGTTTTAGTTTTTTAAAACCCCAAATTGAACAAAATTTTCTAGCTTTAGTAGGAGTTTCTGTTTCTTTTGGCCATGTGTGCTGCAATGTTCCACAAAGTTTTGGATGTGCAAAAGTCGATGGACCAATTGCCACTTGCGTTTTTGGCTTGGCATTTAGCAGTTGATTTGTAAGTTATTCTAGAAGTGAGGTGTCGCTTTAAGTGTAAATAGTAATGTGTAGTCATCATTTTGGGTTTAACTAATTTGTAGCCATAATTTAGTGTCTTAACTTGAATTTGTACCCTTGGTACTCGCAAGATTCGCAGCTCTAACATGAAGAGGTCAGACTAAAATTCTTTTTGACTTTACTGAGTAATTTCGGCGAAAAAAGTCTCCCCAAGTGGAGGACCAAAGCAGAGCTTCAGCCCTCGCAACGAAAATGGGCAAAAAACTCTATTTGTCTCTGCCATTCTATGGGTCTCTTCCTTTTTGCTTATAAGATCGCCACTCCCTTTGGTAGCATCCACTAATTCAGAACTTAATATTAAATGGATACAAAATGGGAAAAAAAAAAAAAAAAAAGAACATGTCTGGGAGGTAAAATAAGTGTGAACATGAAAAGAAGACTTGTATTCTAAAACTTGTGAAGACTAGATTGTGTAATTTTCTTCTAGATAGATCATCTTCATTATGCTTAATCAGTCAATATTATTCTCTCGCAAGGTTGGATCGCGACTCTTCCTACTGGTTTGTTTCTTGTTTTTGAGGCGTTACGCAAGGTGCAGGTAAATTATGCTCCTTAGTGCCCAGGCCCAGCACGTCATGGAGATGTTTCCTCGACTCTTTCAGAACCGCAATTAGGGTCAATTGGGATCCGTTGGGATAATCAGTGTTATAACCTTCAATGAACCGACCAATTTGCGAACGTGTTCAACTCGTTTATATTCGATAAATGCTCATTCGCATACCATACAAGCAGAACTTGATCACAATATTTAACTTGATTATTAATCAAGCTGAATACAAACATATTCACGAATACTCGAACCCGATCACAAGCTCTAATTTGAGCAATATTCGAAGATGATGTTTTTGGATTTGCGAGGCGAAGTAGAATTTGAACTCTAATTCGAAAGGCATCTTTTGGATTCACGAGCCGAAATCAAATTCAAATCCGAAACTTTTTAAAATTTTTTCGAATCTAGTTCGAGCAATAAATTGTGTTCATATTATATTCAAACGAACTTGAATTCTGTTCATGTATCAGAAGAATATAGCTTGAATAGAGAGTATTCGTCTCGTTAAAATCTCTAATCAGTGTCATGTTCTCAATACTAAGTTCAGTGTCAATAACAAGAAGCTGGCATTTAACATTCATACTTATCAAGTGTCTCACACATTCCCAATTTTCAGGGTAAATCACACGATTTACTAAAGTGTTTTTTTATTATTGGGACTAAATTTGATACGGAAACATAATACTGAGATCGGAAATAGAGTTTGCCAAAAAGGTAATATAAATGCCTCTAGTAAAAGAACACTCACTTTTTTTTGTTAACTTTGGTAGAATAGAGGACCCTTATAGGTTTAAAATTTTATTTTCATGTAAATCATCAATTCATTGGAACAACAGAAGCTGATGGGAAAATTTCCTTGTGTAATATTTCAGCAAGTGCAAAGACACCAAGAAACACCATTTAGCTTGCGCTTTGAGTCAATTAACTCAGATTTGTCAATAATCCCAAGATATATCGTGATAATAGCCGATTAATATTACCATCTACTTCTTAATCACCATTATGAACTTACCATTACTACTGATTCTGCCTTAAGCCCGATCAAAAGAGAAGAGGTTAGTAACAAAGATGATCTCATTGCGTTTGTGGCTTGATGTTTCATTTTTGTGGCCCGTCTGTTTCTTCATTGTCTGCTTTTCAAATGTGTCCTAGATTCAACAAGCAGTTAGGTACTTTTTCTTTAAATGGTCGGTTCGGTCTTCCAATGGCTGGCACAGAACAATCAACGTTACATAACTACTCGCTAATTGTTTATCTTTAAAAGACCACATGGGGCCGACCAATTCGCTTGGTTTTCTTTCTTCAGCGTTCCCACTTCATTTTCTGTCTTACTCTTCCAAGGACCCATTCCACCACCTTCTTGATCGCTATGGTTTTCTCACTCATCTCACCATGGTGTGAGCTAGCTGGCTGCTAGACCTGTTAAAGATTTCAATTGACTTGAGCTCTGACAGAATAAATCTTGCGAAGCTACCAAGAAAAATTCATCTGTGTTGTGTGTCAAAATTCAAAATCTTCTTGTTTCTAAGATTCGATGAGGTGATTCGGTCTCATGAACTTAACTATTAAGCAATCAAGTTGCTGATTTTATTATTAGATTTTCAAGCAATGCAACTAATTAATCAAATTAAGCAAGTCAATATTAAGTTGTAGTGTTTCTAATTTTTTTACTTTCCTTGCTTGTAAGCTTTTCAGTGTGATTTTCTAGTAGTAATTTTTATACTCCGCGTAGGGGACGAGGGAGACCTGGATAAGTCAGCTTTCATTTTCTCAAAGGCTCCAATAATAGATTAAATTCAAAGTTTGAACGAAGATTGAAAAGGTATTCCACCTTTTTTCTCTTTTTCTATAAATAATTGAGCCTACAATTTTTCTGGCTGGACCCACAAGGATATGAGGTTGCGCAATATGCTGAGACATAAGCAGTGACGCACCACTCGTGTCTTTTTTTTTTTTTTTTTTAATTTTTGTTTCGTAAAACAAACGTTGTCATGTAAGATGATTTATTTCTTCTCTAGCTTTTTGGCCTAGTGGTTTGTGAGTCGTGAATTAACAATAGTTAGAGGAAATATTCTAATCCTAAGGAAAAGATAATTATTTTATGAGATAGATTTTGTGAAAAGGCTGAAATTAATATGATCAAGAATTTGCAAACTTGGAAATCTCACACGAATTTTGCGTGAGGGATTTGTGGTATTTTGTGAGTTGGGAGAAATCATGCAGAAATTACTAGCTCAATTGTGCAATATAATAAAAGAAAATGGACCTACGACATGATGACATAGTGATAAATCATTCTGCCTAATTTTGGGAGGAAGGTTTTTAAGGCATTGAAGGAAGGATTCTTTTTCTTTTCTACTTTTATTGCCAAATAATGAAATTGATGTCATGTCGTTCCTATTCCTTTCTTTTCTTTTCTTTTCGTTCTTTCCTTCCCAGACTAGTTGTTTGATTTTGGACCACTAGACATGTATAATATTTTTACTAATGAAAATTCTACCATAATCTTTGGAGAAAATATTTGTTGAAGACTGGAAGGCTAAAAGCAGCCATACTTTTGGGGCGAGCAGATAAGTATCTAAAGCCATACTTTAGGTGAGTATTTTCCGTAACAGTTAACGTTCTAATCTAACTTTGTAAGTATAATTTGTTGCCTTCTAAGTAAAAAAAAAAAAAAAAGAAAAGAAAAAGATAACTATCTAAAGCTAGAATTTGCACAACCCGGCACCAACTATAATGGATGAGCACTCAAAACTTTCTAGAGACTGAGGATGGAATGAGGAGGACTAATCTGCATTTCTTTTCTCCTTTTTTTTTTTTTTTTTGAGGTTTTATTTGATGTCTTGTTTGGCCAGTTAAGGAGATTGTGCCACATAGTCCATAGCCTCAGCTGACGGCTATGATGATAGCAGTGTAAATTTTTAGCCATTTCCGTTTATTTGACTCGAACAAAACCATGGGCTACTGATTCCAGTCTCTTTCCCCTACAAAACCACCTTGGCTTTTCAATTCAAGCAAGTCTCATCGATCCTATTTTATTAACTCTATATAATACTACTAAATCTAATCTACTGCATAAAATGTTTTAAATATTTAAGGGATGGGCCAGAAACATGCTTTTAGCGGTGAGTATTTGTTGCACGAACATTTGTCGTGTCATGATTGTACTAATTGTAAAATTAATGGAATTCTTTTAAAAAATATTTACATGGATCCACCTGTGGATCCCATACTTACCTAATTAACGAGATAATTACTTTTTTAAACCACAAAGTTCATACCCTCAGTACGTGTAAACATTTTTCTGTTTCCTTTTCACAATACACCAACCAAAGAAAACTCCGCCAAGGCTTTGGCATGTTGAGTACGCCAAAAATTTTCTGCCGGATTTTTATGAGACCATAATTGTTCTGGTCTGGCTGCGGAGTTATCCCAAGCCAATGAGTAACCACTCAGACATAACCAAATCAATCCATGTAAAGCGTAAGATACGGAGAACATGCCGGTGATGATGTGACAAAAAAATAATAATCTTTTTCAAGATTCTTACAAGTTTTACTTAGAAAAAGAAAATCTTACCAGTTCTGAAAAAATGTACAGCTTGTCTCCGTATTACCAGAACATTTTCTTAAATGTGAAATTATTATTTAATTCCGTATCATTATAATATTTTCTTAAATAATTTTTAATTATAAAATTATTACTTATCAGTTACAATTCCCTTTTTCATCCTTCCATCCACCTTTAAAACAAACAGAAGGCCATCACTTTGAGATTTATTATTAGTTTACTCCGGTAGCACAAAAGGATCTTATCATCTTAGCCATCCATGTGTACTTCTCGTTAGCCCATCCTTCCATCCACCCTTAAAACATAACTGAAGGCCATCACTTCGAGATTGATTGCTAGTAGCACGAGAGGATCCTATCATCCTAGCAATCCACGTGTAATTCTCATTAGCCGTGGAGCACCTGCGAAAGACCGGAACTGCTTCACGTCACTGTTAATGAACTAGTGCTGTGCATTTTATTTCGGACCAGGGAATGGGAAAGAAGACAAACTTAGTGGCCAAGTAACTCTCAAGAAGATACCCGGAAGTAGCCTCGTAAAACAACGATTTCTGCAGTATCCGACTCACTTAAAAGCCTCAAAAGAAAAAAAATTTCTTCAGTTAAAAGCTGAGCACTTGACACTTTTCTTCCAGATATTCTCCAAGCGCTTGCTACTTTCCCCTGAATCATTCTCTCTCTGTTATTCCTCTGTTCTCTCTGCTTTCCCCTGAATCATTCTTCCTCTGTTTTTCCTCTTATTAGTACTACAATTCTGATCCCAAATCCACATGAACATGCCCACTAGTGCTTCTACATGCAAGAAGAAACCAAAGGTGAGGCTTCCCCCAAAGAGGGGCCTGATCAAAGTTCAGATATTCAAGAAATTTGTCAAAGCGATTGTCTCCATCGCGGCCAAAGCTGGGTGTCACGGAGGGAAGAAAGGAGGCTATGGTGCCAAGAAACGTATAGCTCCAGCTGAAAGTGCATAAATCTCTCTCTCGACGATTTATTGTAATTTAATTCAATTTGAGCTTAAAATAGTTAATTTGATGTCGCGTTTTTACGGGAATCTGGTGAATAAATTGGTGGGATTTTTAAAAATTCTTACCAGTTTTTTTTTAAAGAAATTTAACATTTTTTGTATTGTTTTGATAGCAAAAAGTAATTGTAGCCCGAAAAAGATGATGGATGTAATTCTCAAAATTCCGTTATTATTGTCGTTTTTCGTTACGATTTAATGTGTGTGGGCAGGAAATGGTAATGGATGTATTCCTGAAAATTTCATTATTGTTGTAGTTGTTGCTAACGATTTATTATTAGTATAATGTATTATTATTAATAAAAGTTATTGTGGTTTTAGGATTTTAGTGACGCATTTACTGGTTAAAAAGTTGTCAGTTGCTGACTCTAGCTGTGGAGCTAACTAAAGTTAGATCAGTTGCCGTGATTCCTATAACTTATCCTTCGAAAATAGTATTATGTCGTTTAGTATACTTCAATTCATTATTTGATAGTGGTCCATTTGTTGGTGGAGTTGGTCCTCTAGAAGATCTTTAACTTCACGAATTATTTGATTGTGGATACTGTATATAATACTAGACGGAAAATTATTAAATGGGTCAGGTCCACGGCTTTAGCTATGATTTTGGTGATTTAAAAAATTATTAAATAAGTACAGTGATTTATATAGATGTAAGGAAGGGATGTAAGAATCGTCTTACGGCTCTGTTTTATATCACAACCTCCATAGATAAAATCGTTAACCAAATCTATGTAATAATTTTTTATTACTAGTATATGATATGAATAGTAAAGCTGTATTCGATCCCCCCCCGGGGGGGAGGATTGATTTGAGAGGAGTTGAATTCTTTTTTATGTTAGATTGATTTTTTATTTTGTTATCACTTGTCAGGATATGCTGATAAGTCTAATTCTGACATTAACTAAGATGTTTTGGCTTTTCTTTTCTTTTTATAGCCGACTTTTCCTTTATATGCAAAAATCCCTTTTACAATATATGGGTCCAATGTAAAAGTGCTTCTAAATTTTGGAGCTTAAAGAAATACTTTAGTATTATACTAGCTCAAACTGAACGATTAAAAAATTGGCGATGCGAATTTGTCAATTAAACAATTCACAGTTACACATCAAAGTCTGAGGGATTAAGAAAGGTTGCTATGAAGTTTCTCAGATATCAGTTTCACTGCCGCAACAACATCGGTTGTAGTTGTTACATAAAAAGGACCCGGAAAATCAAATTGCAAAATATAGGTATAGGGTTCACGTGATCATGAGAATTCTTAGATGTCTTGCTAAAAAACATGTGTTGTATCGATGTGATTACTTGAATAGCTACTTTTCCAACTGGCTTGCAACACTCAATATAAAGAAAGAAGAATCAGGCCACGTTTCAATACCCCTTTCCAATTTCTAAGGACCTCAATAATTAATCCAAGGCAGACAGATTGAAGAAAGTAGATAGGTTGTGGACCATGAATCATAGCCCAATAAGAAAATAAAAGGCAAAGAAACATTAAAAAATGAAGAAGAATAAAAGAGTTTGAGAGAAAATGACAACGTAAGACTGTGAGAGAGCCATGTGGCCCACCTTAGATTTCTTGAAATGTTGTTCCCAGAAAAAGATAAAAAGAACAAAAAAGAAAAAAGAAGATAAAAAGGATGTGATAGCTTTCAATTCAGAAATATACCGAGAAACTCCTCCGCGCCGGCCCTAAACCACCATCCACCTCCTGGCTCCCTGCTCCAACTGGGTAGTTCTCATTTGCATAATCCAAAACACCAAAAGAAAAAACAAAAGAAAAATTATATACATTGTAATTTTTCTGAATATTGTTTTTAGTAATTGCTCTTGATCAACGAGAATACTATATTTTAAGCTTGCAATAGCTATGTTAAACTAATTAATAATTTATAGATGATGCTGATAAGTAAATGACGTATGAGATGAGACGATGTTGGATGATAGGACAGATAGGATTGCGTATGCTTGCCTATAACCAGAGTGCATGATCATGCATTTCTTAACCAAAGGGGCTATAAATTACAAAAATGTCTTTCTTTTCAGCAATCGTGACCCCCGAATCAAGACAACTTAGATCTCAACAGTGAATCTAAGTGGAAGTCCTTGTCTACTCCTCAGGCTTACATATAATTAATTTCTTGGAAGTTGCTGTAGTAATTGTGTGATAATTACCCTGTAAGTACGCATCCGCATTGCCTAGTCAGGTTGCTGTCGGAAAAGCATATGGCATTTGTTATTGAATAAAGAAAAAAGAAGAGAATGTCTTGGCTTCATTCACGGGCTTGCCAGCATTAGCTTAAAATACAAGTATTTCTCAATTGAAATCTCTAGATAGAGTTTATGTGATCCATTGTATTTTGATCATGAATTATTGATCTATTTTACTTCAGCAACCATGTCACAAATCTCATCTTCAAGCTTCCAATTTGACTGAATTTTCTTTGTATGACAACCGCAAATTTACATCCTTGGACAGTTTTCTCATTGTCTTTTATTTTTTTGACATTAGACTGTTTCGGATGGAGAGAGAGAATGAATGTGGATCGTTTCCGCTGAATTTGCAGTAATTTTTTAATTTATCCTTTCAAACTAACCGAACGAGTCAGGTGTCCAAGACCTTTTTTGCTCTATATTGAATTATTTCCGCAATGATTAAGCTTTGTTTGTTTGTTTGTATTTTTTAAAAATATGTTTTTTTAAAAATTTTAAACACATTTTTCAATCATATTTTTATGTCACATATTTATTTATTAAGAAAAATCTTTAAAACTATTAAAGTAATATTTTTTTAAACAACACCTAAAAAAAATCATCCAGACGCAGCCGATTTCCTAATCTTTTCTTTTTCTCTTTCTGCCTTCTTTCCAACCTTCCCAGCATAAATAATGGTCTTGAATTTGTACGCGAGTGAGGTTTTATTTCTTTATTTAAAATCATGCGCCCTTCGACGCCAACATGAGCAACCTCCGCCCCAACACCTAAAAAACCTTACAAATATTCTCATCCTTGGCTTGGTATCCAAATACATGCGGTCCTCTGTTTTGCTCTGCTCTCTCTCTCTCTCTCTTTTTCTTGAAAACTCTTCTTCCAAAGTAGATTGCAATGGAGGGAAAATCTTTAGGACACAAGAACTACCCAAAAACAAGACTTCCGCCCAAGAGAGGCCAGATCAAAATCAAGATAGTTAAGAAGATGGCCAAATCAATGGTTTCATTTACGTCGATGTTCTTCCACTGTGGAAATGCAAACAGGGGAGATGGAGGATGCTTTGGCTCAGAACATGTAGTCCCGGCCAAAACTGCAAGTGGGTTCATCTGATAAGGCCATTTTCACTGATGAACAGTGAGTCTTACAAAATTAAAGAGGGGTAAGTGTGTGCCGGATGATGACACAGCTCTGATGAATGAAGAGAAATTTGTTTAGTATTTTGAATTTTTCTGTTAGGATTTAGGTAAAGAAGATGAGATGTACTGTTAGTAGCTTTTTATTCCATGACTTGTCTGATTTACCGCATCCATTTTAGCATGTGATCAGTTAAACTGTCATAACTGTCTTGTGTTTCTAGAGAATTTACCAGCAATTACCATTTTCATAGTCCCCCCCCCCCCCCCCCCGCCCCTCTAATTCCGTCTCTTCAGAATCTTCTTACTACTTTTCCCATCCTGGTCATGCAAATGTTGTATGATAAAGCACCACACCTTCTCTGATAATTCTTACACTTTGTGGTCTCTCTAATGGTGTGTAAGCAAATGATCATTTAATATTGATCATTGTTTCTTTTATGGTAGATATCTATTGAGATTTTTAAGCCGAATTGTTGTTCTTTCACACCATATTGTAGAATCCAATAAACAAATTGCAGGGGACAACAATAACAAGAACAGAAAACCCCATGCCAGACAAAAATAACAACTAGTACTAAAGAAGGGGAAGACAGTAACGGGACACAGCTTCCCTGATTAATTACCGGGGACCAGAATTTCTTATCCAGGTACGGAGATCCAAGGGTCCAAAATGATAATTGATGGTTGTGGCTTGACGTGACGTGAAACGGATTGTCTACTACTGCATAAAATCAAAATACTAGTCTTCAAGATAGACGTGGACCCACAAAGAATCAAAAGTTCAAATCTCTAAAAATAAAACAAGTTGGTACATCCAAAACAGGTGGAATTGAAATCTCTGATCCTGTTTTTTTTTTTTTTTCCCCCTTTTTCCTGGTACAAAAGATCCTCTGATAGAATTAAGAAGTTAGAACAAAACTTGATTTTTGTTTGTACATTTTTTTTTGAATTTTTTGGCTGTTTTTCATTCACTCGAGATTATGCTACATCTGTTAGAGACTTTCAGAGGGACTCAAAGAGTAAATGGAAATGAAAGTTAAATAAGAAATTGAAGAATGACCTTAATCCCTTGGAAAGATACTATTTTTAGATGGAAAAAAGGCAAGACGGAACTTTTGACACTCTAGTTTATATGTTTCAAGCACTAAATATCCTTTCATTTTTCTCCCTTTCAACAATGTGCTAAATAGGCAAACTGCTGGCATTCTTTATTAACCTAAACCTTAACATCAATTCTCTGAAGATACAAGTTAAAGGGGGTATTGTGTGGTGCAGTTCAACGAATGTCTAAAGGGATTTTCTTGTTTATATATACCCCGTGAAGGCATCCATGAATCCAGTCAATCAGTCCACAAATCATATTCGTTTCTTGCAATTCAAGACTGCTGATTGCTGCACTTCACTATCTGCTACCAACTGCCAAGGCAGCTCTAAAGCCTCCATTTGTCGCAAATATATGAACCTTCCAATAGCTATGCATTAGGCACCTTCCGTGAAATTTCTGAAATGGAAGTTCAAGGTGTTCCAATCGTAGTCATACCTTATACAGTTATATGACACTTTTTCTATTTGCTTTCAGTTAATTTAATACTAACTGAACTTTTTAATATTCCATTCTTATTTAAGGTCAATTGACCTCAAATCAGATAGACTTCAAGATTCCGGAAATGATATTCTTTCCAAATTCAAACACTAACAATCTAAGTGTCAGATACGTCTTTAACTCTTTTATGCATTTTGTGTTTACAAACTTATGGACTGTATGGCTTTAGAGTGGCGCTACTAGCCAGTCGAATAGTAATTAGGAAAATTTGACAAATCCAAATGCTTTAACGATGAAAAGAATTTGATTCCATTTTAGGTGACAATGCAATATCTAAAAGAATTTTCAATTATAATCGGGTTCATGATCTCATGACTATTCTCGTTTACTTGCCCTGTAAATTACCTTGGCATTTTTTGGAAGGCCTGTAAAAATACAACCCCCCAAACCCGGTGCGCGAAAAAAAAAAAGAAAAAGAAAAAGAAGGAGAGCGGGGGGGAGGGGCCTACTTGACTTTGTGCATATATGTAAAAGTGAAACACGAGAATTGCTGTTGCTGAATTGTGCTAAAGTCTCTGGTTTTCAGTTTAATGAATAAATTAACTAAGAAGCCTCATTAATTATCAGTTCTAAGTAGCGTAAACTTGGGTCCTTTATTTAATGACTTTATCAGTTTGTCGGTAGGAGGTGGGTCCAAACGCCACAATGGGGCATCAGATTACGTGCAATCTGTTTGCTTTTGGTTTTTCCATTTTGGTAGGTAATAACTATAAAAAAGAAAAGTAGGACTTCAATTAGAAAGATGATCAGATTCCATGTCATCTTGTATGATGATGATAATGATGATGATGATGATGATGGTGTTTACAGTTAACTGGAAAGCTCGTCTGATGATATAATGAGAAGTAAATTCAGAATAGGAAAAAAAGGAAATTTCTATTAAAAACAACATACTAACAATTAATTACAAGACTGTTTAAATCATAATAACCTGATTAATTCATTACTATCTAAGACATTATTGTCTAACTTAGTATGGAAATAGAAAATATGTCTAGTTGTTCGATTGAGCAATTATTACAAAATCCAAAACTTGATTGGGTTCACATTCTTCTCTGGAGAAGTCGTTTAATTATTTCATGGGTTTGCTTTTAGATTCAACAGTTAACCCTTGTGGGACTTAGAAGACACCAGAAATCTAATCGGATAGTTATTTTTCATTATTCCCTAAATAGTCAATTCATGACTTTTTTAGGAACATTTTAATAGAAGAGAGCCAAATCCTGATATATATATATATATATATATAAAGAAATGGAAGAGTTCTTTGTCAAAGTAAGGATCTAATAGACATTTTTAATGTGATAAACTATGTGGAGAAAAACAATGAAAATAAGAAGAAATACAAGTTCATATTACCACTCAGAAAATTCAAAGCTCTTGTCTAACTCTCTAATTTAATGCGTGCATAGATTTCCTTTTTTCTCCTTCTTCTCCTTCTTTTATTTTCGTTGGTTTTGAAAAGATTTTCGTAGTCTATTAGTTTGCTTAATTTTGGTGAATAATTAGAACCTAGTTAATTTGCAAGGGGAAGTATAAGAAGCCACCTTCTCAAGGTGCACTCTTTTTTTGTCTCATTCTTATCATTGGATGAATAAATGCAACGAATATACGTCCTTCTTTCCATTTCTCCCCGCCAAAAAAAAAATAATAATAATAATAAATAAATAAATAAATCCCGCGGCATGCATAGTATTTTTCACGCGGTTGTGCGATGTGTAGCTTGTAGTGACGATAAAATATGCATTAAAAATCTTATCTACCTTTTTTTTTTTTTTTAATAAAAAGATAAACCAATAACGATCATCCCATGATCTGGTGGCCCGGCGTGAGCAATAAATAACAACCAATGACTCCAACCTTGATGTTCTCGACTTCTTGTCATGTTCGACAAACCAACGTTGAACTTCGGGCTTTTCAATCATTTGTCCTTAAGCGCAACACGTAGATTTAGGTAGCCTATAAGGCAATAAATAAATAAATATCGACCCTGGAACATATATTTATAGTACCTGTTCATTTTGTTAACCGACTGAGTAGCATGTGCAGAAGCCAAGAACTATCTACCGGAACTCCAACCCGCACGTCAATTTGAATCAAAATGTTAGATTTGTGAAATAAAAATAAAACTTGGTCTAAAATTTCTCTATGGAAAATTTTTTAACCTTCAAGAAACAATTTTCTGGACCTCGAGTTCTCAACCAGTCAGTATTTCCTTTCCATTCCTTTTCTTTTTCTTTTTTTTTTTTTCTTTTTTGGTGTAATCTAGGGAAAGGATTCATCGCATAAGTTTTATACATTTTGCTGATCAATTTTTTAAAAAAAAAATTATAGGAAAATTTTCAAAAATCAAAATCTTCAATCTTTTGTCCCAGGTTCCCAGCTCTTTTTTGCCACTTAGATTACGTTGTGTGACTCAACTGACTTCGTTTGGATGATTATTTTTTGAAGTTTTTTTAAAAAATATTACTGTAATAATTTTAAAAAAAATTTTCATAAGTTTATTTTTAGACAAAAAAATTAATTAAAAAAAGTGTATGAAATTTTAAAAAAACATGTTTTCTAAATACAGAACTAAACAAACGGTTTCAATTTTAGCCATTACCGTGGATTGTATGCTTGTGACGAACCCAACAAATTGGTAGGATAAAATTATCTGAAGTATGCACAAATTAACGTGCGGTACTACTGAATTGACAACGAGAAAGAATATTAAAGTACTTTATAAATAGAATAATTAACCGATTTCTGGAGATACCTTTCTTTCATATCCATACAATACATTTTACTTCAAGATTAAAAGCCCTAGAGCTAAATGGAGGAGGGACAAGAAGATTTGTAGGAGCAACTATCTCACATGGTGAAATGTCAAATATCGTCTACAATTTAACTTTTCAAAAATTTATTATCAAAATTAAGTTTGTGCATCATTTTAATATGATGAATTGGGCTTATAAAATGGTGTCATAAATCTATATTTTATACAAAATACTATACAATGGTATATATAAAATGTATAATCTTTCATTTGTATTAGTCAAATCACTGGACCCCACTAATCACCTCAGCCCGCTAGCAAGCTTTATCCCATCCTATGAAGTACACTACTATCCTCAGGCAAGGGAATTGTACCTTTGTATTCTGCTTCTGCTTGCTTTCTTTGTGCTCCTTTTTTGCCATTGATTTTTTATCAACTTTATCTCTACTTCAATTATGGCAACCGGTTCCTTTAATCACCTTAAAGGAAGAAAAACTAGTCTTCCTCCTAAAAGGGGTAAGATCTTGTGTTTGATTCTTGAGGATCTCATGCATAAAAGGGTTGATAACTCCTTAGATGCCCAGAAAGGAAAAGCAGAGACCACAGTTGGCTTTCCTCCCAAGGAGGGCAACATCATCACAGTTAGGATTCTTGAGGATTTGATGCTGAAACTGATAGGAAAAAATGAACCCTTAGTTGCCCAAAAGAGAAAACACTCAAGCCTTCCACCGAAGAGGGGAATGATCAAAGTCCGAATTCTTGATGAGCTGCTGCATTAGGTAACGGGATGGATGGTCTGAATCCGTCCAGTCCAGCTCCAGTAGGCTAACTGTGCTGAGCCGGACAACATCATTAACCAATACTACTGGCGAATTTGGGCTTTTTGCACTTTTTGGTTGGTAATCATAGTAGTAGTACTAATAAAAGTTGTTGTACTATTGCAATTTCCACCCGTGATGTGATCTCTCATGTTTGGCTCGATTTCTCATTGATTCCCTCTTTTCACGTAGCAATGCTATTTGGTATATTTAGTGTAAGTGGAATTTGGCTTCCGATCTGTTTAGTGTAAATGGAATTTGACTCTTTGGCTCCTAAAAAGATGGCAATTTTTCCTCTGTTTCACTCTCTTGATATATATGATGTGAGGAATTTGCTGTCGGATGGATTCTAAAATTCCAGACCAGCATATTCCAAAAGGGTAAACAATTAAACTGGTCCATAGCCCATGTTCTGATTTTATATTCGTTAGATACTAGCAAGGTGGGATTCCTGAATCCATCAAAAGGTAGATAGACTTTCTCCAACTTCCTTACTGAATCAGTGACGGTAGTGCCTTGCAGGATCTTTTTTGCCAATTCAACAAGCTGGATTCTCTTCTTCTATTCGGGTTTATTTTTGCTTATAATTTGATCTAGAAAATGCAGAATTTTTTTTAACAGGTTCTACCAGCCGCTCTCTCTCTCTCTCTCTCTCTCTATGCGCACAATATAAAAGAACTTCAATCTTATCTTTGGAAGAAGGGTAAAGGATCTTCTTCATGACGAATCATTATACCTGCTGAAGAAACAATATGAAAATACCGAATTCTTAAGTGTGTACAAAGTGGCCTAATGGAGTTGATGAAACAAATGCAGATAGACTAAAGCCAGCATAGGATCCACAAGGTTACAAAAAGAGTCTCTACTTTCAACATTGGTGCAAGAAGTCAATAATAGTTTACCCCTAATTCATTATTGTGAAAAGTCTCAGTGAGAATTGCTCTAGTAGCTGAAACTTTTTATGTCAAATTGACTATCAACCTCTTTTCAGTATAAAAAAAAAAAGTAGGTGAGTCATAACATATTAGTACGATATGCTATCATGACAAAACCACTTGATTTTCTATTTTTGTTCTGTATTTATATAACTTAACTACTAATTAATATTAAATAAATGCTGTGGTAACTTTTTATTAATATAACTATCTAAAAATATATCTTTTCATAAAAATACTACCATAAAAAAATTTATACCAAAATCAATTTTTTCAGTCACATTATAAACAAAAATAAGTACTCAGGAGATATGTGCCACCACTCCGAAACTTTTGACAACGTTAAAACGACGAGAGGCGGCTTGTTTCCATCGTAGACGCGTTAACAGACCACGCGTCTCTCCACAGTGGAAATTAGAAATTTAATCGTGACGTGATTGAATAACGATAAAAAAAGGCGTTGTTGGATAGAATGACAAACGAGCTTCCAAAAGTCCAAAAAGAGCAAACAGCATGCCTTACTTTGGATACTAGAGTAATATTAACTAGTGGCCATCCTTCCACTTTGGACCTTTCCATAATTATTCTTTGATTAGTTAGTGACACAATGCTTCTTTTTCGACGCTATAAGCTTAGGTTTGGTTGCCTTTTCTAGACACCATGCTAGGCATTTGAGGTCAATTTGATCTTTTTGTTCCTGTAGCTGGATCAGTAGGACCTACTTACTCCTTGACGACTCGAACCTGAGACCTATAAATTTGAGACGAAGCATTTTACCATTTGTGGCTTGTAGCTACACAATGAGAAATTGCCTAATAGAGAGAGGTAAATGCCAAAAAAAAAAAAGAAGTCCCGAATTTTCGGAAGTTTGAGTTTTAATTTAAGATGAACGTGAATGTTAGGAAAAAAAAGGTCCCATGTTTTTGTATGCATCCCTAGAAAAAAATTGCTTTGGGCCACAATGCCCCTTTAATGATATCTTGTTTTGAGTAGCAAATAAATATGGCTACTGATTGGCATTTAGGCAAATTACTTTTACTTCTGAATGAAGCAGAGGTGGTTGAATTAAAGGACCAAGTCCATATAGTCAAATCTGGATACTGCCATTCATTTCGATTCTACTGAGAGACAGACTCATTGACTTCAATTCTATTGACAATAATCTTTATACTGGCACTGATGTATACGTGCCACCGGTTTTGAACCACCCGCTTTTTATTTATCCTTCCTCTATAATATATATATTTTTATTTATTTAGGACGAGTTTCGGATAATTTGGAGAAAAAACAAAACAGGTCAAACTAGAGTTCTGGCAATTGACCGATACTCTTCCAAAAAAAAAAAAAAAAAAAAAGTGGTATACTTTTTCTTATATTATTTGAAAGTTCAAGAAAAAAAAATTTAGTGTGATTATTTTGGGCTTGCTAGGTATTGTTCTTCACCATGTAATGGATAAATTTTAATTTAGTGTGTTAAGAAATGCTATGAACCTTGAATCAATTTTCTCGTCATTTCCCTCCAAAATTTGAGAGAAAATATGTACCCAATACCCATCAACCAATCCCATTTCTCTTCCATTGCTCAGCTTTTCTTGTTCTTCAATTCAAGAATTACACACAAGAAAAAAAAGTTACTTTCCCATCTCTATTTCTTTTTCTACTTTTCTCTTAATCTCTCAATCCAAACTAGCTGTGACTTGTCAATTTAATTGCTTCAGAATCCGTTCAGTAGGATACAACCTGATTTTTGTAATGCTTCAAGACATAATAATTATTTTGTAGTTTCCTGATTCTAGTTATGGATCTTGATTGGCTAAACTTAAAAAAGTGCTTACTTCTTTCAAATCATAATAAAATTGCTTATATTTGTAAAACGCGGTTCCACCATGGTGGGGCAATGATGACATTGATTTGCAACAAATAGTTGCACTTGCATGTTTTCGTAGGCTAGTGGATCATCCCATGATAGTCAAATATAGGCATAACTCTCTCGCTAATTAAGAGGTGACAATTAGATTTCGACAACAGAATGAGAAGTGTTATTCTACATTTTATGCAAAAATATTCATTGTTGGAGTTACGAGTTTCTGAATTATATTCTTTGGCATCCAAAGTAAAGAAACAGTATATTTTCCTAGTAAAGAGGCAGCTGAATTCTATTTCTTATTGTTCTTGTTGAATTGTATATGGTTGTACCATGAAAGAAATAACATTTGATTTTGCAGAAATTGAACAAACTCACACATTAGGGGTGTTTTTTACCATTTAGGCAAAATAAAATTAAAATTTCACAGTTAAAAATTGTCCCAAAATACCTTTATTTCTTTTCGGCAAAAGTACTTCTCTTTTTATTCAATTCTAATTTGTACATGGCTACTTTTTTATCATTCAGACAAAAAGCTACTTGAGGGTTACTTTTACCATCGATACAGATTCTACGTTAAATCTACCTGCAAATATTCCTAAAGTTTACAAACAAAAACAATGATTCACAGAATCATTTTTTTGTATTCATTTTCTATGGAATTAAGCTCTTAGAAATCACATTCCCTGCTAATTTTGCATCCCATTAGCCAGAGGCTTAGAAGTCACATTACATATTGGGCCTTTTGTTCTTCCTTGTCAAAAATCCTTGCTATTAAGCGAACTGGGGATAGTCCAAAGTCCAGTGGATTGTATTTACAGGACGGGTAAGAGATGCTCCAATCCAATGAACTTTGGCCCAGAGAAGGTTCTTCTTCTGTTGGGGATTTCAATATGTATGGCGTCTACGTTGAGGCTTTTTAGAGTAATCTCGGCCCACTTCAGACTCTTCATCATCTTTTAAGAAATGAAGCCTCAAAACATTTTTATGCGCTGTGAAACACTTCTTTCTGAATAAGATGGGATGAGACTAGATGTCCTTTGTGCCTAGCAGGACAGTCGTTGCTGTCGAAATAGCCCAAATGAAAGCCCTTAGTTTGTGATAAGCCCAATCTGGTTTCACATCCATTCTCAACATTACTAGCGCTTTTCTCTTATTTGTGTTTTTATTTTATTTTTTTCCTTTTTTATCTTTTGGCCTCGTTTAGTTAGTTGGAAAATATTGTTGATATTTATTTCAATGTTTAGTTTACAACAACATCACATAGAATGCAATTTACATTCTTACTAGATTATCAAATTCTCTCTATAAGCATAATGTTGAAAAAATTGTATTCAACAATTTTACTTTGTAATACAAGTCTGAATTTAGATATAATTAACAAACATTGTGTATTTTTCATTTTTTTTCTCTACCTTGGAATTTGATTGTATTTAATAAATATATAGTAGCTATTTTATTGTGTAAAAAGAGTTGTTGACAAAAAAGATACCGTTAAATTACTTATGAGTTAAAACACATCATTTTTTAAGGTAAAAATAAGTGAATGTAAGTTAAAATAACTAATGATGAAGATTTTGAGGCAAAAATAAGCGAATGTAAGTTAAAAAAAAAGACCTAATCATTAACAAATAATTGAGAAGTAGCACAAAAGGGTTTTTCTTTTGTTGTTTTTCTTTTTTCTTTTTTTCTTTCTGTGGTTTGTTGTTTTTGGGGGTTTTGTGTGTGTGTTTGTTTTTTTTTTTTTTTTTTTTGTGGGGGGCGGGGGGAGATTGTCATAGAAGATTATTGTTGCTTGAATTTGATGTAGGAGTAGAAGAAGGAGCGAAGGGTTAGAGGGTCTGGCAGTTATTTTTAGATAAAATCCTAAGTAAAGTAATCATAATATCAGCAAGATATAAGGATTTAGAATTCTAAAGGCTGTGCATCTACTTTCCACATGTTGTGTGAGGAAATTTTTTTTTTTTTTTCTCTCTCACTAAGTTAAATATGAACAAAAAAAGGCAATGAAAATACAAAGAAATACAAGCAAGATGATTACCTGTTGATGATTAGAACCAAGTTCATAAGGTGAACTATAAACGTTCTCTTATTAACCTCGCCCTGGGTTGTTTTTTATTTTTGGCTTGGGGCGGGGGGAGGTGGGGGGGGGGGGGTGTGGGGAGTCGAGGGTTCGGTCCGTCACTCTCGTCTGCTCTCTCTCTCCCCCTCCTCTTCCTCTCTCACAAGAACAACAATAACAAAATATTTCCACGCGTCGCATAGTATTTTCCACGCGGTTGTACGATAACCATTTAATAGTGACAAATATTCAATAAAAAATATTATCTACTTCTTTCTTTTTCCCAGAAAAAGGTAATATCCATCAATGACTCCAACCGTTACGTTCTCCACTTCGTTTTTGTCATATTCGACAAATCCATATTGAACTTTAGACTTCTCAGTCTGAATTACGGATTAAGTACACAATTTTCAATCTGAATCACCAAATTTATCCTTAAGTACACAATTTCGGTTCGGTTCTCAATTGCTTTTTCAATCTACCTTTAACTTTTAATGAAAAATCTGTTATGAAATGTTCTTTCTGTTTCTTTACCTACTTTTGGATTTTTAAGTTAAAATCAGAGATTAAAACCTGCTTTTGATAGCAAAAAGTAATTGTAGCCCGAAAAAGATGATGGATGTCATTCTCAAAATTCTGTTGTTATTGTCGTTGTTACTTACGATTTGATGTAGCTCATATATTTCAGTCTCAAAATAATATGTGGGCAGGAAAAAGTAAAGGATGTATTTCTGAATTTTTTTTTATTATTGCAGTTGTTGCTAACGATTTATTATTACCATTATGTATTAATATCAGTAATAGGTTTTTAGGATCTTAGTAGTGCATTCGCTTGTTAAAAAGTTCAGTTGCCGAATCTAGCTGTTGGACCAAATAAAGTAAGATTATTTGCCGTAATTCCTCTAACTTATCTTTTGAAAATAGTACTATGTTCTTTTGTTACTTCAATTCATTATTTAATAGTGCTTTTCGTTTCATAGCCAACTTTTCCTGTCCATGTAAAATCCATTTTACAATGCATGGGTCCAATATAAATGTGCCTCTACATTTTGGAGCTTGAAGAGCTATTTTAGTATTATAGTAGCTCAAACTGAACTAATAAAAAATTGGTGGTGCGAATTTGTCAATTAAACAATGGACGGTTGCACACCAAATTCCGAGGGAGTGAAAAGGTTGCTCTATACTTAGCTAAAAAAGTGAAGTTTCTCAGAAATCAGTTTGACTTGAAGCTGCCTTTTTTGCCGCAATGGCATTTGGGCAGTAGTGGTTATACACTTAAAAAATCCGGAAAGTCAAATTGGAAAACATAGGTTTTGGATTCATGAGATTATGGGAATTCTCAAGAAAAATTCTTAAATGACCGACTACGGCCCTATGTCGCGCCCCATTTTTCGAAAGAAAGGAAATAATAAATGATGATAAAGTGTGAGGAAAGTCGAAAAAAGGAAAAGAAAGTATTAAATGTGATTTTGTTTATTAAAAAAACACAGTGTAATTTTTGTAAAAATAATTTTTGGAAAATGCTTTGTAAAAGATGATTCGATAAAAATGTGACAAACAAATACTTTATTTTAAAAATAAAAGAAAAATGACCTAAAATGGGACTTTGAAAATGCGACGGTTTTTGGGCCAAAAAATAGAGTCTAAAAAGATTTTTTAGTGAAAAAGGAGTCGCCACTTGGTATTGAGTTTTGAGTGTACCAAGTCACTCGAAAATACTTTATAAAAGATAAGAAAATTAAGAATGATTTATTTCAAGAAATGATTTTGGAAACATATAGAAAAAAACAAGAAAAACCCTTTTAGACGACTCTAGGTCTTTGAAAACAAGAGAAAAAGGTTCGAGAGTCACAGTTGAAGAAAGGGAAGGCAAAGGCTTGCACCTAAGGCACCCTTTCAACCTAGCCGAAACTAGTTGCGAGGTTTAGTCTAAATTTTCCTAATATAACCCTAAGATTTTATCGCATTTGGATGCAACTATATGAATGCAAGTCTAGTCCTAAAAATGGATATCGATAAGGGACAAAATGTTCCATTGAGGTTTGGTCGGAATTATCGCATTAATTGCGAAATTCGAGTCTAGACCTCGGTGGAGTCAGAGTGTAGATACAAAATGGAATGCACAAGAAAAGGAAAATAGCAATATAGATAGTAAGTGGACGAAGAAAGTGGAGATGCAAACATAATGGGTACGGGGGACTAATAGGCTCGTGACTAGTTGTTTCTACTCACGAAGGGGGGAACGACATGTACGCCATCGCTTCCCACGTGAATAGATGACTATTTCTAGTCAAATCACACAAATGACCTAAGATTCTATGTGTGGTGGAATCTAAATGTTATGTACTAAGCATTTGTTAAAAAATAGATAATAAGTGATAAAATATATATAAATTATGTAAAAATGGAAAAGACCTAAAAAGAGAAAATGTGTGTGTAATGGTCATGAAATGCACACAAGAAATGATTCTATCACTAAAATGACTTAAAAGTCTAGCATTGGACTAGCCTATTTTCTAAAAATTCTCTGCTAGCGTTGGACTAGCGAAGAAAACGAAATTAGCCACAACTAGCGTTGGACTAGTGTGACGACGATACACATATCTAATTATAAAGCAAGTAAATAAATAAAACATGTATTAAGCAATAATCACATAAAAAGCACATAATAGCACATAGGAGCACATAACACATAAGCATGATATTCTAGATGCGAAGTCCTAAAGAAAGCAAATAAAACACATAAGCACATAGCACACATAGCACACAAAGCCCTAACTATTACACCGGGGAAGCCTAATTACAATCTAAAAATAAAAGAAAAAGATAACCTATCTAGCCTATCTATTACATTTTCTATCTAAAATACATAAAATTTTTGTTAAATAGATAACCTATAAACTATCTATTACATTAACTATCTAAATACAAAAATTTTACTAAATATAATATTGCCTATCTATTACATCTCTTTGAATAATAAAAATTAAATTCAAATAAACAACATGGTATAAATAAATAAACACTCACATATGGATAAAAAGAAACTATAAGTACAAAGATACATGAAAACACATAGAAAAACACATAGGAGCACATAAGAGCACATAAAGAGAAATAAAAGGGTAATAGGGGTACCTCTCGTTCGAGAACCCAGTACAAAATGCTACTAAATGAACAAACATGTTAAAAATACCACTATTTAATAAAGAAACCACTAATTAAATATTTCTTACCAATCACTATGAACATACTACGATAATTCAAACAACAAAATAAGAGAAAGAAAATAATGATAATAATAATTAATTGTTTAGGAAGAAAAACGAGAATTGTTTAAGTAAAAATAAATAAGTAAATAAATAAATAAAGCAAAACAACGAAAATAAAGAAATAATAATGATAGAAGATAAAATACAATGATACATACTTAAACTTTTAACACCCCAAATAAGAATTATTAAAATAACTAAAAGGAAAATAAAGAAACTAATTTGAACATTAATTGGACTAACAAGACCCAATTTCAGAATATTAATTATAAATTTGATAAACTAAATAAATAAAAAATGTGAAAAGAAATAATTTAAAGCTTTGAGGACTTAACTAATTTTAATTAATATATTTTTTTTGGCAAAAATAAAATATTATAAGATTTGGATTAAAAGAGAAATTTGGGCAATATTCTAGAGTAAAAATGTAATTTATAACAAACTAAAGGGTAAAATTATAATTTCAAACCATAGTTAAGATAATAATATAATTTACAACAAATTTAAAAGCTAAAATATAATTTCCAGCAAGTATAGTGCCAAAAATAAAAATTTCCAGCAACATTTAAGGCCAAGAATATAATTTCAGCAAGGTCATTAAATGATACATAATTTACAGCAAACATTTAAAGGCAAAATTTCAAGTTCTAGCTATTTGGATAGCAAAAATATAAATTCCAACAACATTGGAGGACAATAAAGTAATTCCAGCAAAATATAATGGCAAAATGAAATTCTAGCACGGTTTGGGGGCAAAAATGCAAAATTCCAGCAATGTGAGGGACCAAATTGCAAATTCTAGCCACATTCAAAGACTAAAATAGAATTCCAGCAACATTTTATGGCAAAAAATGGAATTTCCAGCAATGTAGGGAGTACAAAATAAAATTCCAGCAAGTTAAAGTATGTAAAAATACAATTTCCAACAAATTTTGAAACCAAATTGCAAGTTTAAGCAATATTCAAGGTTCAATTTGTAAATTATAGCCATATTAAACACCAATTTGCAATATCCAACAATAAAAGGGGTAAAAACGAAATTTTCAAAAATATTTAAGGGCAAAAATGCAATTTTAGAAAAGTATAGGGGTCACAATATAATTTTATAAAAATATAGGGGTCAAAATGAAAAATTGAAAAATATAAGGGCCAAAATTATAATTATCTAAAAGTTGGGGGACCTAAATGCAATTAATCGGGACCTAATCGAAAAGAAAATAAAATTATGGGGGTAAATCTACAATAAACAGAAACTTAAATGCACAAATTATAAATTCTTAGGGCCATAGTGATATTAATGAAAGCATAAGGACTATAAAATAAATACCTATTATTAATAAAAATAAATAAAAAACTAAACTAATCAAAACGACGGTTTTTTTTCTTTTCTCTTTTTTTCTTTCTTTTTCTCTCTTTTCTTTTTTTTTTTCTTCTTCCTGGTCTGCCTCCCCCGTTGAATTCTCTATCTCCCAGCTTGTTCTCTCTCTCTCTCTCTCTCTTGGTCGCCGGACTTCTCTCTCTCGCCTATCTCTCTCGGTTTCCTCTATCTCTCGCACTCGATTTCCTTCTTCAAAAATTATACCCAAAATCCCAAAATCAAACTCTAAATCAATTCGATTAAGAATCCAAATAATTTTCATTCATCTGACTTTGCTGATTAAATGAGAAAAGAAAATAAAATAAATAAAAGCAGAGGCTGAAGCATGTTCACCTGATTGGAGAAAGTGGGAGTGGCGATTTCGGCGGCGGTGCACGGTGAAGCTTGAGGTGGTTGTTGGGCGGTTGTGTCCGGCGATGGAGGGAGTGATGGCTGTTGATTGTTGATTGTTGCTATTGTTATTGCTGTGATGTTGTTGTTGTTATTCCTTTTATATATATATATATATATATATGCAGGTCTGTGTGTGTGCAGGTGTATGTGTTGTGTGTCTGTGGTGTGTGCGATTGCAGGTGCGTGTGTGTGTAATGCGTGTTGTGGAGCTGAATTATGGTATGTAATGTGTGTGAAATTGGTGTCTTGTGCGTGCGTGCATTGCTGCTTGTGGTGTGTGATGTGTGTTTTCTTGCAGGTGAATGAAATTGTGCTGGTGTGTTTGTGGATTGATGCTTGTGTGGTTGTGTGATGTGTGTGCCCGTGAGCTGTGTCTGTGTGTGAATGAGAGTGAAGTGCAAAGTGTGTGTTTTGGTCGGGTGAAGCTTGAGTGCAATGTTTGGACTGGTGTGCGCAGGTGTGTGTTTTAGTGCTGCAATTGTGCAGGGGTGTGTGAGTGTGTGTTTGGACTAATGTGTGTGTATGCATTTGAACTATGCGTATGCATTGTGTGATTTAGTGTGTGTGAATCGTGTGACTCAGTGTGTGTGTGTGCGGTGAGGATTGTGTGTGTAAATTGTGTCTGCAGGTGGGGATGCAAAGGAAGTGAAGGAGAGTGAGAGAGAGAAGGAAGAACGGTGAGAATTGAGAGGAGAAGATGAGAGTGCAGGCCTGTGAGCTGTGTTTGTGTGGAGAGGTGAGGGAGTGCAGAGAATGGAAGAGTGAAAAGCCAGCAAAAATCCCAAAAATCTGCTGAAATGCAGGGGACTTGGTGATAGGGGATGGTGTCTGTAGCAGGAACAGCAGCAGCGCTGCTGTTCTTTTTTTCTTAAGAAAGAGAAGAAAATAAAGAGACTGAAAATAAAATAAAACTACTTGAATTTTTTTTAAATTATATATATAAAATAAAAATAAAAATAAATAATAATAATAATAATAATAATAATAATAAATAAAATACAATATTATAAGAAGGAAAAGATAAAATTTAATGTAACAAATGAAAGGTTAATTCAACATTAGAAAAAATACAACTTAAAATAAATACCAAATGGTCTTTAAAAATAATAATAAAAAAAAATAATTTTTATTAATTTTTTTTTAACATGAAAATTTATAAAATGCTTGTAGACAAAATTCTTCATAAAGAAAATCTTAAATAAAAAGTGCATTGGAAAGCGTGACCTAAATATGGCAAAATTATAAAATTTATGAAAATTAATAAATGACATCACACAAATTTTACACAACATATATTATCACATAAAGCACATATATTATAATTTTCACTCAAAAATTTTGAAATTAACGCATTCTTGGGAAACGTGCCCTTAATAAACAAAAAGATAAAAATTAAATAAATACTAAACGACCTCTAAAATTATGAGATTTTTACAGAAAATTTATGAGTATTCAAAATGCATATATAAAATTTTTCACTTGAAAATTCTCATAAAAATAGCGCATTGGAAAACGTGCCGTTGAATTAAAAAAATACTAAAATTTTAAATAACTAATGAATGACTCCTAAAAATCATTAAAATCATAAATAATGATAAAAATAGTAAAATTATGTATTTAGGAAATAAAATAAAATAAACTAATATTTACATGGTGAAATTACCATTTTGCCCCTAATGTGACGAATTAGACATAATATGCGAAAATTGTACTCGACCTCCAAAAATAAGAAAATAGCCCCTAAAATAAAAGTGACACACATATTTTTACAAAAGGTGTGTCAAAATTTGGTGTCTACACCCTATACGTAGATCTTATGATTTATAAGAAGGCTATATAAGTATTTTTACATCAATTTCTTACATCAGCATCTTACTTTATTTACATGACATTCTTTTAAATAAAAAAATCTATAAATAGGATCATGAATCTGCTCCATCTAAAAATCTCCCGAATTATCAGATGCCTAGCTAAAAAACACAGATGTTGCATCGACGTGATTACTGGAATTGCTAGTGTTCCAATCGGTTTGCAACACTTAGTATAAAGAAAGAACAATTAGACCACGCTTGAATACCCCTTTCAATTTCCAAAGACACCAATAATTAATCCCAGGCAGGCAAAGTGAAGAAAGTAGATAGCTACAGACCACGAACCATAGCCCAATAAGACAATGAAAGTGCAAAGGAAGCATTAAAAAATTGAAGAAGGATAAGAGACTTTGTCCTTCCAACTCCAATGGCCATGAGATGGCGACATAGAAAATCGAGAAAAGGAAAAAAAAAACAAAAAAAATTGACGATGTGGATCAGTTTTAGCGAAAATGACAACGGAAGATTATGAGAGAGCCATGTGGCCCATCCTAAGATTTCATGAAATGATGTTCCCAGAAAAAGATGAAAAGAACCAAATAAAAAAAAAGAAGGTAAAAAGAATATGATAGCTTTCAATTCAGAAAAATACTGAGAAACTCCTCCACCGCCGGCCCTAAACCACCATCCACCTTCGTGCTCCCTGCTCCACACCCAGTCTTGTCTGTAGGGGTGTCAACGGGTCGGGTTCGAGTCAGAATTGAATGTTCCAAACTCGGACCCGTTTTAGTGTCATGATTCCGAACCCGGATCCCGGGACCCGACGTGTCACGGGTCGTTCATTCCCTCAGCGTAACGAGCCGTGTGGCAAGTGACGTCCCCTGCACCGTCACTTCTGCCTATCCAACCGACTGTGTGTCGCACTCACAAATATAGTAAACACATGCATATATATGCTTTAGAGGCACAGTGGTTTAATAGGAAATAACATTTCATTAAGTAATCGCAAGATTTACAACTTTCGTTTTACACCCGACCAAGCATCAACTCCTTATCACCCCCTTGGGCAACGTACTTGGGAGATTTTAGCAAATCACGGGACATAAGCTTTTGGCCACCCCGTGACATTCTCCCCCACCTGATTTGGCGACGTCCTCGGAGCCGTTGAAGCCTTGTAAGCATCAAACATCTTTTGGAGAGCTATGAGGCTTGTTGGTTGTTCCCAAGAATTTTCATTGTCTCCACATCCTTTCTGCGCCTGATGTCCCCTGAATGGATTTTCCAGATCTTTATGATATGGATTTAAAAGACTACCATGGAAAATTAAATGATCTTTTAACAACGTTGGGACTTTCAATTCCTTTGCAGCATCCACCAAGTGAGTTGGAGGTCGTTGCCCTGTAATGATCTCAAAAGGACTCTTATTGGTTAAAAAACTCCCTTGTGCATTAAAGTATAGTTGGGCCCCCTCTAACATTTGCCCCCAATCTTTCTGATTGGTCATCGCAAAGTATCGGAGATACTCCTCCAACATTCCATCGAGTTGTTTCCGTCCGGCCATCAGATTTAGGATTCGTCATGAGACTTATGATTAATTTGGACCCGAGCAGTTCTTTAAGTTAGGGTCCAAAATTTATCAGTGAATCGCGAATCGTGATTACTAACAATCTCCTGCAGAGTGACCCAATGTTTAACAATGTATTCGAAGAAGAGTCGAGCAATCTCCTCAGCGGTAGCTGAACCGGGGTGCAGGGATGAAAGTTACGTACTTAGAAAAGCGATCTACCATCACCAAGATTGTTGTGAGATGCCCCACGCTTGGTAAGTCTGTGATGAAGTAGGAGAGATACTCTTTCCCAAGGCTTGAGTGGAACCAGAAGTGCCTCCGACCCTCAAAACATTTAAGCCCTCTTCCCAACGCAAGGTGCGCCAAGAAGCATGTTTCCCTCGATTCTAGGTTTTCCTTCAATTGTAAGCGTCGAGAGATTCGTTCCATCGGTTTTCTCCACTCAGGCCCGAATCATACATGGATTGTTGTCTAGAATCATTAGAGTGTTGCCATGAGCATATATGGCGATTCTTGCATCTCGTAGAAACTCCAACCCAATGATAGTTTGAAGTCATCCATTTTAACCGCGGTAAAACTAGTCCGTGCAGTGAGCGAACCAGCCTTTATGGATACGCTATTGACAACTCCTACGACCGGTTGTGCGACAAAGTTGATTGCCTTCACTCTGCCTCGTGGATTCCTCCAACACCAAGCCCAGACGTTCTACCTCAGCGCTAGAGTGGTAACTATGGGTTGCCCCTATATCGATCATTGCCCGTATTGACTTCCCATTTACCTTTAAATCCATATACATTAAGTCATTGTTTTTGCTCCTCATTGGCCTGACCTGCTCAATTTCGTCCTCATTAAGGTTTGGCATATTCCACATCCTCCACTGGTCGGCCTTCCCATTTTGATAGCAATGTGATTTTCTTGTTTGGTAAGCACCTTTGCAGGACACTTGGCAATCACCTTGTCAATGTTATCCTGGAGGGGTCTTTTGGCTTTCAGTTGTCCCCGTTGAGCCCTCAAGTGCATTGCACCAGTACGAGAATGCCCCCATAGCATGCTCTTCCTGACCACACAACTCATTGCCACCGTCTTCCTCTGAAGGCGACTCCTCTCGGCTAAGAAGGTTGTCTTCCGCAAGCAATGCATTCACAAGTCTCTTCGTTGGACACTCGGCCATTCTGTGAGGACCATGGTAAATATAGCATCCATGTCTTTGTTGGTCCCCATTATTGCTGGTACTCGGGTCTCGGCCCTTGGACTGTCCTGATTGAGCATCATTTTGTGGTGTGGAGGGCCGGTCTCCCCCACCGTTTTTCCCATTTGCTCGATGGAATCCGTTACCGAATTCCTTAGACTGATTGACCCCTGGTCTCGCTTCTCGTCGCAGTTCCAGCTGGTAGTCAACCAATCCCTCGGCCTGTGCAATGGCTGAGTCCAGATCCTCAACCCTTGCTCTTTGTAGCTCTGCCCTTGCCCACGGCTTCAAGCTTTCTTTGAAAAAGAAGAGCTTATCCTTCTCTGACATGTCCGTAATGCTCAGGAGATAGGTCTGGAAGCTCTTTACATAATCTTGTATGGTGCCTGTCTGCCTCAATCCACATAAGGCACGGCGAGCTTCCTCTTCAACATTATGTGGAAAGAACTGTCGCTTCATCCTCTACTTCAGTTCCTCCCATGTGTCTACTCGAAGGCGTCCCGCTTGGATTTCCACCTTATGGATGCGCCACCACACTTTGGCATCACCCGATAGATACATGGACGCAGTCGTCACCTTCTCGGCCTCTTCCCCCACATGGGTTGCCTCGTAGTATTGTTCCATGTCAAAAAGAAAGTTGTCCAGTTCCCTCGCGTCTCTCGCCCCGCCAAACGTCTTTGGCTCGGGGAACTTTCTGCCTGTGGAATGCCCTAGTCCATCTCTGGAACATTGGCCACATTGTTGTTGTTGGCAACCGCCAACTGGAGCACTCGCACCTCTGCACGGAGCTCCATCATCATCTCTCGCAATTCGGCAATTGCGCTGGTGTTCCCCACGACACCTCCCTCTAGGGCCTGGGTCTCCAACGAAAGTTTTTGAGTGGTCCTTTGTTCCCTCTCAAGGTCCGCACTCAGATGGGCAAGGTCCGTCTCTGCCTGACCCACTCGCAGGTCCAGGGTAGCGGCACCTTCATCACCCACACAAATCGAAGAGAGACGATTGACTACCTCCTCTAAGGCAACAATCCGTTCTCCCTGTGTAGCTATCTTCGAATTATCGAAAGTCTGGTTCCTCCCCCAGAGCTCTGATACCAACTGTCACGGGTCGTTCGTTCCCTCAGCGTAACGAGCCGTGTGGCAAGTGACGTCCCCGCACCGTCACTTTCGCCTATCCGACCGACTGTGTGTCGCACTCACAAATATAGCAAACACATGCATATATATGCTTTAGAGGCACAGTGGTTTAATAGGAAATAACATTTCATTAAGCAATCGCAAGATTTACAACTTTTGTTTTACACCCGACCAAGCATCAACTCCTTATCACCCCCTTGGGCAACATACTTGGGGGACTTTTAGCAAGTCACGGGACATAGCGTTTGGCCACCCCGTGACACGACGGGTCTTGCATTTGCTTTTCTGGATCCGGGTCCGTTCAGGTCTGGGTCCATTCGGGTCGGATCCGGATCTTGAAAATATAAAATATTTGTATGTATTTTACAATTATTATTTATTAGGTATTAAGTATTAAAAGTGTAAAATACGTATGTATATAGTTATTTATTGGGTATTAGGTATTAAAAGTTTAAAATACGTATAAATAATTTATAATTATTATATATATATATAAACGGGTCCGGGTCAGGTCCGAGTCGGAATACATCATTCCGGATTCGACCCGTTTTTTATTAGAAAAAGACGGGTTCGAGTCCGAGTCCGGGTCCGAGTAAATGAAATTTTGTTCCTACCAGGACCTGAAAAAAATCAACAGATTCGGGTCGGGTTCGGATCTAGACCCAGACCATTGACAGCCCTACTTGTCTGTGTCCTTGAATAAAGGCATATTTGCCGACCATTTCAGATTTGTAGTGCAAGTATATCTTTTTATATATTCATTGTCCCCACAAGTTGGACATGATAATTGAGTTCCTGATGATTTGTTCTAGTTGTAAATTAAGAAGTAATCACATCACTCATGAATAGGATAGGTCATGTTATGTGCCATTCGCATTGTTGATTTATGCCCAAATGCTCCATCCATGAAAAAGTTAAATTAAAGTATTAAAACTCATGTTTAGATTTTTGTATGCTTACATTTTACAATTAAGCTTCTTATGATCAAGGGTAAATAAGCCAGGCGCAACTGGGTAGTTCTCACTTGCATAATCCAAAACACCAAAAAAGAAAAACTGTATTCATTGTAAATTTTTCTGAATATTTTTTTTTAGTAATTGCTCTTGTTCAACCCTGATACCATATTTTAAGCTTGCAATAGCTGTTTAAGATTCATTAATAATGATAAGTAAATGACATATGAGATGACACGATGGTGGATGATAGGATAGACAGGATTGCATGCTTGCCGAAAACCAGAGTGTTTGGTAATGCATTTCTTAATTAAAGAAGACAAAAATTATAAAGTGTCTTTCTTTTCAGCAATCTGACCCCCACGTGTCAAAGCAACTTAGATTTCATCAGTGAATCTATGTGGATGACCGCATATGATTAATTTCTTGGAAGTTGCTGTAGTAATTGTGTGATAATTAATCCTTTCGTGTTTCAGCACGTTTGCTCATTGCCTAGTCAGATTGTACCGTCAGAAAAGCACATTGCATGTCATTGAATAAAAGAAAAAAGAAAAGAATTTCTTGGCTACATTCATGGGCTAGAAAAGTATACAATACACCACGTGCATTGCCACGTGGTGTACTAGAACCAATAATTTATCGTCATGTGGCAATAGTGGGTCATACCTTGTATTATTTGGCGATGTGTGATTGGTTTTAGTGCATCACGTGGCACGCCACGTGGCGCACGTGGTGCACGCAATACTCACTCTTCATGGGCTTGCCTGCATTAGATTTAAATACTAGTGTAGTATTGCTTAATTCAAATCTCAAGATAGAATTCATGTGATCCATTGTATTTTGCTCACGAATTGTTGATCTATTTTACGTCAGCAATGAGCAACCATGTCACATATCTCACCTTCAAGCTTTCAATTTGACTGAATTTCCTTTCTATGACAGCCGCAAATTTACATCCCTGGACACTTTTCTGATTCTGTTTTACGTACCTTTCTGTCAGTATAGAGAGAGAGAGAGAGTGAATGAATGTGGAGTGTTTCCGCTGAATTTATAGTATTTTTTTAATTTATTCTTCCACCCTAACCAAACAAGTCTGGTGTCCAAGACTTTTCTCTCCCTCTCATTTCACAAGCATCATTTCCTAATATTTTCCTTTTCTCTTTCTCCTCCCTTTCCAACATTCCCAGCATAACCAAGTCTTGAATATCTACACGAGTCATTTCGTTCTTTAAAATCATGTGCCATTCGACACCAACACGAGCAACCTCCGCCCCAATACCTCAAAAAAACTTATAAATATTCTCTTCCTTGGTATTGAAACTCGTGCGCTCCTCTGTTGTCCTCTGTTCTCGCTGTTTTCTTGAAAGCTCTTCTTCCGGAGTAGATAGCAATGGAGGGAAAAGCTCTAGGACACAAGAACTACCCAAAAACAAGACTTCCGCCCAAGAGAGGCCAGATCAAAATCAAGATATTTAAGATGATGGCCAAATCAATGGTTTCATTCGCGTCGATGTTCTTCCATTGTGGAAATGCAAACAGCGGAGATGGAGGATGCTTTGGCTCAGAACATGTAGTCCCGGCCAAAACTGCAAGTGGGTTCAGCTGATATGGCCATTTTCACTGATGAACAGTGATTCCGACAAAATTGAAGAGGGGTAAGAGTGTGGCTGATGATGACAGAGCTCTGATGAATGAAGAGAAATTTGTTTAGTATTTTGAATTTTGCACTTTGGATGTAGGTAAAGAAGATGAGATGTGCTGATAGTTGCTTTTACTCCCTGACTTGTGTGATTTACTGTATCCATTTTATCATGTGAATTTCAGTTAAACTGTCATAACTGTCTTGTGTTTGCAGAGAATTTCCGGGTTAATAACACTTTGCCCCCCTAAACTTAGGGGTAGTCACACTTTACCCCCCTCAACTTTAAATATATACACTTTGCCCCCCAAAGACTAGTCAAAGTTAGGAATTCAAAAAAAAGTAAGTGTTATGACATTATTACCCTTTTATTTATGAATATATTTATAACTTAATATCATTGCCTTTCATTTTTAAAAGATTTTTATCTTCTCTATCGTATTAATTATATAAAAATATCAAACTAAAAAATTTAAAGAAAGTTAATATTTAGTTTATATCCTTGAAATTTTCGTCTTAGATTAATATTTGCTTATATATATGTTTTGTTTAATTTATTAGACTTTAAGTCAAACAAAACTCAATAAATAACATGACACAAAAATAAATTCAATTGTCAAAAATTATATAAAAATGGTAATACTAAAGTCATTTATTTAAATTAAATTTTTGTCATTTTAATTTATTTAAATTTTTGGACTAATATCCTAGTCATTTTTATATTTATCAAATTAGTCCAATATGAAATTATTAATCAAAGAATATTTTGGGAAAAAAAGAAGAGTTAGCCCAATATACAGTACTAGGGCAAAAAAGAATAAATAAGTCAAACAAAAAAATATAATATTTAGTCCAAACGAATAAATAAGAAGAAATTCTTTAATTAAGAATTTCATATTGGACTAATTTGATAAATATAAAAATGACAATGATATTAGTCTAAAAGTTCAAATAAATTAAAATGATTAAAAATTACTTTAAATAAATGTGTTTAGTATTACCTTTTTATATAAATTTTGGTAATTCAATTTGTCTTTTAGTGTTGTGTTTTTTATCAATTTTGTTTAACTTAAAGTCTAATAAATTAAAAAAAACATATATAGAAGTAAATATTAATACAAGAGAAAAAAATTTTAAAGATGCAAATTAAATATTAACTTTTTTTAAATTTTTTAATTTGATATTTTTATATAATTAATATGATAGTGAAGAGATAAATCTTTTAAAAATGAAAGAAATAATATTAAGTTATAAATATATTAATTAATAAAAGGGCAATAATGTCATAACACTCTTTTTTTTTTAATTCTTAACTTTGACTAGCCTTTGGGGGGCAAAGTGTATATAGTTAAAATTGAGGGGGGCAAAGTGTATATAGTTAAAATTGAGGGGGCAAAGTGTGACTACCCCCTAAGTTCAGGGGGCAAAGTGTTATTAACCCTAAAATTAAACTACTAGCCTTCAAGATAGACGTGGACCCACAAAAAATGAAAAGTTGAAATCTCTAAAAATTAAGCAGGTCGGGGTACGTCCAAAACAGGTTGAATTGAAATCTCTGTTCCTGTTGATTCTTTTTTTGGTTGGTGTTTTTTAGGTGTTGGTGTTGGGGGGGAGGGGTGGTGGTGTTTGCAAGAGATCCCCTGATAGAATTAAGAAGTTAGAACCAAACTTGATTTTTGTTTGTACAATTATTTTATTTTTTTGGTTGTTTTCACCTTCACTCGAAATTATGCTACGTCTATTAGAGACTTTCAGAGGGGGCTCGAGAATAAATGGAAATGAAAGTTAAAAGAGGAAATTGAAGAACGACTTTAATCCCTTGAGTAAGATAAGATTTTAGACGCAAAAAGGCAGGATCGAACTTTTGACACTTCAGACCATACGTAGCAAGCTCTAAATTGCCTTAACTTTCCCAACAATTAATGTGGTAAGTAGACAAACTGCTGGCATTCTTTATCAACCTAAACCTTAACATCAATTCTCTAAATAGTATGACTGTATGACTTAATGGGGTGTTGTGTGGTGGAGTTGAATGAATGTTTAAAGTCCTTTTCTTGTTTATATTATCACGTGAAGCCGTCCATGAATCGGCTCAATCAGTCCGCCAATCATGTCCCTTTCTTGCAATTCAAGCCAGAAGATTGATGTACTTTTTTTTGGGCGCCAACTGCCAAGGGAGTTCCAAAGCCTCCATTGGTGGCAAACATATGAACACTCCAAACACCTTCTGTGAAATTTCTGAAAAGTAAGTTTGAGGTGTTCCAATCATAGTCATACCTTGTACAGTTATATGACACCTTTCTATTTGCTACGGTGAATACTGACTGATCTTTTTTCAATTCTATTCTCATTAAGATCATTTGACCTCAACTCAGATCGACTTCAACATTTCAAGAAATGATATTCTTTCCAAATCCAAACACTAGCAATCTAAACTTTAGATATATTTTATCTTTTATGCACTATGCATTATACTCCGTAAATTTCTTTGGCATCTTTTAAAAATTTCATCCAAAGACGTGCAAAAATACACCACCTCCCCCCGCCTCCCCCCCAAAAAAAAGGAAAAAAAAAAAAGAAGAAGGAGAGGGGGTGTATCACATCCTATATTGAAAAAGTCAACTAAGTTAGACCAATACATAAATTGAGCCTAAATACTCAAATTCAACTTAGGATATCCAGTTTGAACTAACAACGATGAAGTCTAAATAGTTAGACCTAGTTGCTAAGACTCTTGCTCAGGACATGACCTGGGGGCCACTTGATTTTGAGCGTATATGTAAAAGTCAAACACAAGAATTGCTGTTGCTGAATTGTGCTAATGTTTCTGCCTTTCAGTTTAATGAATAAATTAATTAAGAAGCCTCATTAATTATTACTTTTAAGTAGCGTAAACTTAGGGGCCTTTATTTAATGACTTTAAATCAGTTTGTTGGTAGGAGATGGGTCCAAACCCCACACTGGTGCACCAGATTTCGGTTTTCCATTTCGACAATTATATATAAAGAAGAAAAGTAGGACTCCAATGAGAAAGATGATCAGATTCCCTGTGATATTTAATGATGATGATGGCGTTTACGCTATGTTTTCAAACTCGGATCAGATATCGATTCAGTTGAGCTCAGGAGTCAGGGGTCAATGAGTTCGACCAAAATTGATTTGGGGTTGAATCGGATAACGTCATAAATACGTCATATATATATGTGTGTACATGTATACATACATACATATGTATATACATATTTTTGTTTGCACATTTATTATTTCCTTATATTTTTGTTTGCACTATTAGTAATTACAAATATTATTTTTGTTTTAAAATCCTTTCTACTACATTTATTATTTCCCTATATTTTTGTTTGCACCATAATTATAGCAAACATAATTATTGTTTTAAAATCCTCTCTAGGCAATTATAGCCCAATTAAATTATAACATTTATGTAACATTTATCTTTTTACTTGACATAGAAAATTACTATTTAGAAGGGAGTGTTTTGAAAAAAAAAAAAAAAAGGGATTGGTTTAGAAGGGAGTGTTTTGACTAAAAAAGAAAAAAAGAAGAAGAAGGGATTGGCTTAGAAGGGAGTGTTCTGACAAAAAAAAGAAAAAAAGAAGAAGAAGAAGGCATTGGTTTAGAAGGGAGTGTTTTGACAAAAAAAAAAAAAAAGAGAAGAAGAAGAAGAAGGGATTGAATATTCTTAAAAAAAAAAAAAAGGACGGTTGTTGGTCTTGCCATTAATGGTGGACCTACATGTTTTTTAGCTAGGAGACTGACAAGAGACATAAGGTTCCCACGTGGCCAGACTTCTTGCAGCCTTTTTCTTACCCACCGGTTTTGTCCGATTCTTGCCTTCACCGGTCAAACCCGGTTTAACCCGATCAAATTCCATTTTTAATCGAATTTGATCGGTTTTTTAAAATTCGAATTTTTAAATAGACTTGGATAGGATACCTGGTTGGTTCTCGATCCGATCAGTTCGACCGACTGATCTGTCCGAATTTTAAAACACAAGTTAACAGTTAATTGGAAAGGTCGGCTGATGATAAAATAATGAAAAGTAAATTCAGGATAGGAGAGATAGCAAATGATTGATTGCTTGTATCTTTTTTTCTTAATTTTCTATTAAAGACAACATACTATCCATTAATTACAAGACTGTTTAAATCATAATGACCTGATTATGATTAATTCATTACTTTCTAAAGCAACCTTGTTGTCTAACTTAGTTTGGGAATATAAGAGATTTTTAGTTGTTCGATTGAGTAATTATTACAAAATCCAAAACTTGATTGGGTTCACATTCTTCTCAACAGTTCAGCCTTGGGACTTAGCAAACTAACCCCGGGTAGCTATTTTTTTCTTTATTCCCACAATAGTCAATTCAGTGACTTTTTTTAGGAACATATTAATAGAAGAGAGCCAAATCTTGATATATTTCTAAAGAAATGGAAGAGCTTCTTGTCAAAGAAAGTGAGTGTCCTGTGGACATTTTTAAAGGTGACAAAACTATGTGGAGAAAGACAATGAAAAGGCATCTTTTCAAATTGCACTCTTATCACATTCTACTATTTTTTCGTGTTGTGAAAAAAATGATCAGTTGGGGCCTTGGCAGTGGGATTCATAAACCTAACGAATGTACGTCCTTCTAGGGCCAACCCAAAAAAATTCCCCCACCCCAGAAAAAAACAACAAATTTTCCACGCGGTTTTAAGATAACCAGTTTGTAGTGACAATATCCTTTAAAATATCTTATACACTTCTTTCTTCTTCCCCCTTTTCTCTTTGAAGGAAAGGTGAACCAATAACGATTATCCCATTGTCTGGTGGCCCGACGGGAGCAATGTCATATTCGACAAACCAATATTGAATTTCAGACTTTTCGGTCTGAATTATGGAATTTGTCCTTTAAGTACACAATTTTCAATCTGAATCATGGAATTTATCCTTAAGTAGACAATTTCGGTTTGGTTCTCAACTACTTTTTCAGCCTACCTTTAAATTTTTATTAAAAAAATATATTTTGTAATATTCTTAATTATTTTTTTCCTACTTTTAGATTTTTAAGTTAAAATCAGAACAAATTAAAAACCTGCTTTTAAATTTTGATTTAACCCATTTCAAAAAAAATTATGATTTATCTTTTCGAAAATTAATTTTTACAAGGATCAGAATAAGTAGAAAAAGCCCAAAAATTTAGGTTGCCAAAAAATAAACATCGACCCTTGAACATATTTATAGTATATATTTATTTTGTTTAGATAACCATTTTAGTGCAGCAAGTGCACGAAGCAACGAACTGTCTACCGGAGAGGTCAGGCAAATTCATCGAAATATTGTCCAAAAAAAGAAAAATCCGGCATTTGTGGTTGTCAGAATTTTTTTTTTGGCAACTAAGTGCGCCGCGTTTGGGAAACGCGGCGCACCACTTTTTTTTTTTTTTTTTATACAGCGCCGCGTTTGGGAATCGAAAAGTCAAAATTTCCATTCCCAAACGCGGCGCTGACACGCCGCCACCACAAGTCCGACACGTGGCAGATTGTCTGCCACCGAGAGAAGGACCGGTCAGCGAGCATGGGCTGCCCGCTGACCGGCACGCTTTTTCGTGTGCCAAACGCGGCGCTCAACCGGCGTTTGACACGTGTCGCTGTCGGTGGGAGCTGTCCCCCCAACGACAGCACGGCCGGTCAGCGGGCAGGTGCTACCCGCTGACCGGCACGCTTTTTCGTGTGTCAAACGCGGCGCTCAACCGGCGTTTGACACGCGTCGCTGTCGGTGGGAGCTGTCCCCCCACCGACAGCACGGCCGGTCAGCGGGCAGCTGACCGGCTGACTTTTGCGAGTGCCAAACGCGGCGCTCGCAAAAGTTTTTTTTTTTTTAAATTTTTGGAATTATCTAGCCGTTGATCTGATGAGATCAACGGCTAGCATTCATTCATTTCACGTCTGCAATTGCAATTGCAATTGCAGTGCAATTGCAATTGCAATTGCAGATTCATGCCTATAAAATCCCCTCCCCCAGCATTTTGCAATTTCACAAACGCACACACACTCACTTGTGCAAATTTCCATCTTCTCCGGCGATAGTTACATTTGCACACACTCTCACTTTATTAGTGTTAATTTTTCCTTCTTCTCCTAGTTTAATTACAATGTTTTGACTTTTCTTCTGAGAATTAAAGTTTAACACCGGTCTTCGGAGCTGTTGGGGCAAGCAAAAAACTTAAGCACTCTGGTTGTGGACGTACCTAGATCAAGTTAGTACCCTATAATTATTAATTATTTTTCCGTTATATTGTGTTTACTTTATATAATGTGTAATGTGTTTCGTTATAATTATTGTTTTGTTATAACATGTTTATAATTATTTTTATGTTATTGTGTATTATGTTGTTGAAAAATTATTAATATTATTATTTATATATTTGTTTGTATTTATGTAAATTTATAATTTATGTCGAAAATGATTAAATAATTGCATGTAGACAACAACACTGTGCTTATTTACATTTTGCACGTGTATAATTTGAAAAATTACAATTTTACCCTTGAAATTTTATAGAATTATGAAATGGCCCTAAAATTTTAACATAATATTATTATGACCCCAAAAGTTAAACCTATTTACACTTTGGCCCCTATAATTATGAAAAAATAGAATTAGACCCCTAAAGTGTTGTATAAATATAAATTGGACCCGAAACTTGTAGATAATTAAATAATGACCGTTAATTTTGTATATTTACACTTTGGCCCATGTAATTATGAAAAAATAGAATTAGACCCCTAAAGTGTTGTATAAATATAAATTGGACCCGAAACGTGTACATAATAAATTATAACCGTGAATTTTGTATATTTACACTTTGGCCCTATAATTATGCAAAATTATAATTGGGCCCCTAAAAATTAAAAAACTCATAAAATGGATTCGAAATTGTACATAGTTAATTTTTAACTCCGAAAATTTTATATATTTACACTTTATTTTGTATAATTGGAAAAAATAACAATTAGGCCCCCAAAACTATTACACAGTTAATTTTTCGACCGATCATTGTACGTATTTACACTTTGGCCCTTACAATTATGAAAAATTACAATTGAACCCACAAAGTTTTACGTATTTTTAAATTGGACTAAAAAACTTGTACGCAATTAATGTTTTACTCTAAAAATTTATCAAATTTACAATTAGGCCCCTGTGATTATGAAAAAATAGCAATTAGGCGGGTGATGTTTAACTTAATTAAAAATTAGACCCGCAACCTTTAGCCGTGTAATTATCAAAATTACAATTATTTCTCCGAAATTTTACGTAATAATAAATTAGTTTGGAAATTTGTACATAATTAAATTTTGACCCGTTACTTTTGCATATTTACACTTTGGACCTTTTAAATTTAATATTTATATTTCGGCCCCAAAAATTTTTAAAAATTGAAATTAGACCCCCTTAATTTTACATGATTATGAATTTACTCCGAAACTCTTAAACAATTATATTTAGGATTTAAACTGCAAAGTAAATTTTGATATATTTACCTTTTTTCCTTATAATTAGGGCGCATAATAACATTTAGGCCCCCGAAGTTTTAAGTAGCTAAACATTTGACCCCAAACAACTACACAATCAATTTTTCGGTCCATCGTTGTACATATTTACCCTTTGGCCCCTATAATTATGAAAAATTACAATTGCACCCACAAAGTTTTACGTATTTTTAAATTGGACTAAAAAATTTGTACGCAGTTAATGTTTTACTCTAAAAATTTATCAAATTTACAATTAGGCCCCTGTGATTATGAAAAATAGCAATTAGGCGGGTGATGTTTAACTTAATTAAAAATTAGACCCGCAACCTTTAGCTGTGTAATTATCAAAATTACAATTATTTCTCTGAAATTTTACGTAATAATAAATTAGCTTCTGAAACTCTTAAATAATTATATTTAGGATATAAACGCTAATTAAAATTTGTCCAGTTATTTTCATTACTATTTAATGATTAGTTACGATTACGTATTATGTTACACAAAATACTTAATTGGGCTTGCATTGGTTAGATTGGGTGAAACATGTCGAACGATCATACTTTATCAGTTCATTTATACTGGGGAGGAAAAATTGTATATGCCGGAGGATCAATGTTGTATGACCCGCCTATGCCAAAAAAAGTGTTGTTCCTTAGACGAAAGGTATGCTATCAGGAGTTGGTTGATAAAGTGTACAATGCTATGGGTGTAGATCGAAATAGATACAAAATTAGTTTGATACTTAGGAGCTGTTTTCAACAACAAGGTGTATTTAGTGCTACACCTTTGGATGACGATGACGGAGTAGACACGATGTACTACTTCAAAGCAAACACTCGAGAACCAACAGAGATCTACGTGGAGGTTGAAGAGATCCAAATAGTAGAACAGCAGGATACTCAATGCAATGAAATTGAATGGACACACTTTGATCAAGGCACTAGTCTACGTGGCACGTCAACATTGGAAGAAGCGTGGACATCTGATATGTACAGAGGTCAATCTACTCAGCGTGAAAGAGGAGATGGTCAACGGACTAGGAGAGGACATCGGAGAGGCAGCAGAAACCGTGTTGATCAAGGCACTAGTAGCAGCGCTGCAGGTATGTATTTATCTTCAGCGGGAGAGTTTGGTTGTGGGCAAGACGATGACAATACAGCCAACATTCGTGGCACAGAAGTAGAGACCGATGTTCAAGATGATGATATGGACTCCTGAGCCAGAACCTGAATTTGATGAGTCCGAAGATGACATGGAGCAAGGAAATAATGAAACTGGACAGGAAGATGCACGGAGACATTCGGATGTGGGTCCTATTTCAGCATGGACGGGTTATGATCCTGGGACATTACAGTATGATGCTGGTGTAGATGCAATTTTACAATTTGATCCCTTAAGCGGTGGTCCCGTTGAGAGGCTTGATTTGTACAACGAGCAGACGGGTGACATTCGGTTGGGTATGCTATTTCATTCAAAAGAAAAGGTAATAAAAGCAGTACAAACGTGGTCTATCAAGGCAAATAGAGAGTACAAAGTGCGTGAGAGCACTCCAACCACTTGGTATGTCCGTTGTAAGGCTCGTAATTCAACACCTCCATGTAATTGGCAGTTGAGAGCGACGTTGCGTAGATCTCATACTATGTGGATGATAGTTACTCTCGCAGATGAACATACATGTGCTCGGGTCAGCAGTAGGAATGATCATCGACAGTTGACCTCCAATTTAATCGCCGAGTACATTTTACCTCATATTAATAACGGTCCATTGTTTAAGGTGAACGAGATTCAAGCTACAATTAAGCAGCAATTGCATTGCGATGTCTCCTACAGTAAAGCTTGGTACGCACGTCGAAGGGCCATTGATATTATGTACGGAGATTGGCCATCGTCTATACACATTCTCCCGACATATATGGAAGAGTTACAACGTAGCAATCCCGGGACAGTTGTTGCGTGGGCACCACATCCTAATAGCACTTCGTACAACGTAATTTTTGATTATGTATTTTGGTCTTTCGGACCTGCTATTCAAGCCTTCCAATTTATGAAACCGGTGATATGTGTTGACGGAACTTTTATGAAAGGAGCGTACCAAGGAAAATTACTTGTTGCAGTCGGATACGATGCGTGCAATCATCTCATGCCCCTGGCTTTCGCCCTTGTTGACGAGGAGAACAATCGAAGCTGGTCTTGGTTCATGAGATTATTGCGAATTCACGTTTGCGGTAACATTGAAAAAGTGTGCGTCATATCCGATAGGCACAAGTCAATTATTCATGCAATGACGACACTTGAGGAATGGCAGGAACCACGGGGAGTGCACCGCTTCTGTTTAGTTCACGTGCAAAGTAATTTTGCACAAAAATTTAAGAATGACAGGTAACGTCTAAATTATTAAAACATTTAGACATTATATTTTTTTAGGATTTTCACTCACTATTTATGACGTGTAACTATTGTGTAGATTGAAGAAGCTTATTATGGCAGCTGGAAAGGCCAACCAGCCTTATAAGTACGAGCATTACATGCAAGAAATACAAAATTTGAATGAAGAAGCGTACAACTGGCTAACAGGCACAAACATTCGGCCCGAACAGTGGGCCCTGAGCAAGGACGACGGAAGCCGTTGGGGGCACACATCGACAAATATGGCAGAGTGTTTCAACAAATTACTCAGGGATGCCCGATTATTGCCTATTACCGCATGCGTTCGCTTTACATTGGCCCAAACTGTCAAACTTTTTGTGAAGAATGCAAAATTAGCATGTGTTGTGCGCTACCCGCTTCCAGACTACAGTTGGCAAAAATATGTGACAAATGAGAAAAAAGCTAAAAGACATGCAGTCGGTGTATATGACCCTGGAGCAGGTATTTTCTGCATTACTACTGGTCACAGGCATGGACACGAAGGCGGGAAAAGGCAAATCGTAGATCTGCACAAGCAAGAGTGCACATGTCTTAAATTTCAGCTACTCCATTTTCCTTGTTCGCATGCGATGGCGGCATGTTCTATTTCCCAAATTAATTCTATGAATCTTGTCGGGAAGGAGTATACTTATGATTTATATCAAGCATCATTCGGGCGTCAATTTTATCCTCTCAGAGATCAAAGCTACTGGCCGCCATCGGATTTGAAGTTCACAATTAATACTAGTCGTCTAAAACAAAGGCGTCCGGGACCATTGCGAACTGCAAGAATTCGAAATCAGATGGATCGAAGATGCCCTGATGCACCACGTCGATGTAGTAACTGTTCACAACCCGGTCACACGGCACCCAATTGTCCTTTTGCTGGATATTTTAATCGTTAAGATTGTAGGGTTTATGTCATTGTAAAAATAATAAGTACTCCTTATTTATTCTACAATGTAAGCGTATTTGTGTGTAATTATTCAGTAGTACGGTTCTAAAAACTAAATTTAGAAATTTAATAAAATTACGAAGTTTCGTCTTCTCTCGTACACAAGATTTGTCATTTAATAAAATAAATCCGTTTTTAGCTTTTAAATTTTATTTTATGAATTTAGAATTTAGTTATTACGCTTTAAGGTTTTAAGAGTTTAGTTATCAGTTATTACTTTTTGACGACAGAGGGTTTAGGGTTTATAATAATCTGTTTGAGGGTTTAGGGTTTATATTTACGCTTTTATTTAGTGATTATTCAATTTGTATATTTTGTTTATACGCAAACAATTTTTAAATTTTTTGTAAATTTATGGCCAGTATTTGTTATTGATATTTTGTTCATTTTTCATATTTTCAGGTACGAGTTCATATGGATCCCGGCCGCATGAGCGTAAGCACCTCAGCTCCCGTTCAGGGTCCTATAGATGGTTCAGTTTTACGCCTTCAGCCACAGCATAGATCTGCCGCGATTTTTCACGGTGAGGGCGTTGAGCTCGAGGTGAAGAGATGTGATAGACATTTTTGGGAGTTCATGAAGGTGATTGATCCTCGGATCCTGCATTTTATGGATTTAGCCGGATTTGGTGGAGTTTGTCGTGTAGGTTCGTTCAAGTTAGACCACGGTCTTATTAATGCATTAATCGAGCGGTGGAGGCAGGAGACTCATACGTTTCATCTTCCTATTTCTATTGGCGAGGCCACTATCACCTTACAGGACGTTGAGGTGTTGTGGGGCTTACGCGTAGATGGTTTACCTGTCACATTAGTACACCGTTCGCAGAGTTTACCACAGCGACAGCATCAGGTTTATGATTTGTTAGGGATCTGGCTAGAAGAAAATCAATTCAAGGATACCAGGATGAAACTAGTTGGCTTGTACGAGCACATACAGAATAATCCTCTACCACCTGATGCTCCTAATCAGACAGTTCAGCAGTATGCCCGCATGTACATATTGATGTTACTTGGTGGGCAGTTATTTGCAGATACATGTGGAAATGTTGTACACACCTCATGGTTAGATATGTTGGTTGATTTGGAGGCACTAGGACAGTATAGTTGGGGGAGCGCCGTGCTCGCTTGCTTGTACAGGCGTATGTGCCATGCATCAGTTGCTGGCACTAAGACGACAGCTGGACCATACATGCTACTTCAGGTAAAAAAATATCAATACTTACCTCATACATTGAAATTTTACCAGTCAATTAAAGTATTTATATAGTAGAACAACTAAATTGTCTTATTTTAACAGCTTTGGGCATGGGAGCGGTTCCCGACCATTCGACCTCAGATCACCCAGGCACGAGAGCCAGGTGATTACCCGAGGGGAGGTAGATGGGTGACTCGGCGGACTACGAGAAATGCACCTCAGCATGTAGCGAGTTATTATAGAGATCAGCTTTCACTGTTGCAGTCTGATCAGGTAGTTTGACTTTCATATTTTTAAAAAATTACATATACGACGACATAATTTTTTATCTGTCCATAACGGTTGAAATTTTATTGTAGTTCATATGGATGCCATACACGGATGATGTGCTAGCATCTTTACCCCAGTATTGCACAGCAGGTGCACATATCTGGAGGTCGAGAGTCCCACTCATATTTTGGTACATCGTTGAATTTCATTTTCCAGATCGAGTCATGAGACAATTCGGAATGCGCCAAAATATTCCGGAAGGCGTTGACACAGATCCTGGTAAATTGCATTCACTTGGACTATCGGGACGTGCAGGACAGGATTGGCATTATTATCTCAGAGCCTGGATTGATTATTGGAATTCACGTACAAATTCGGTTGTTACAGGCGATATTACGAATACATTTCGACCGTCGACTGAGTATATACGTTGGTATTATCGCCATACTATCTTATATATTGCTCCTCCTGTCTATCATAATCAGCGCGATGGCCTTCAGGGCGTTTCTAGCCAGCACGAGTACATGGTAAAGATAGCTATTTTTTTTAACGTTCTATCTTTTATATTTATTTGATGTCAGTGAATTACTAATAATTTATATTTGTGTGATTTATAGATGAGCAGCATGCAGAGAATCGGGGATGCATCAGCGACTCGCCTCCGTCATATTGACCCAAATGATATTTCTCATCCTATTTTGACGACAATCAGAGATGAGGCATTTGGGTCCATGCAATATTTAGGGCGCTCAGATCGTATGCTTTTGGGCCCAGATCCACGACAGCACAGTGGTGTCTCTATATCGGATACTCCTCAGTATCAGAGACCTGTAAGACACGTACCTAGCCAGGCTGGCACCTCGTCTAGTGGACACCGACGTCATCACCAGCATGGATTGCATGATGAAGCAGTACATCAGGAGCAAGTTACTTCTACTGGATACCATGCTTATACGACGCCGTATAGTAGTTCACAGATCCTGCCTTCGAGGAGCACGGCTAATGTGTATGATCCGTGCTATTCTATGACCATGCATGAGGGTACCACTTCTATTATTGGGCATCAGATACATTCGACTTCACTTTCTACTGGATCAGGGCTACACCCCATATTCCAGTTTCTTAGTAGTGATGCCGGTGGATTTCATCATGGAGGTACGTCCACGTATTTCACCCCGAGTCCTCATTCACACATGCCTACCTCAGGTCCATCAACCTCTGCCATCATCCATCATCATATTCAAGATACTCATGACGCTGAAGAATCAGGTGATGATGAGACTGATGAAGATGATCCGTCAGCACATCTTGAGGTACGTGCCCGACGCGCGATTAGGAGGCCTAGAAGATTTTGCTGCTCATCGACGCCTCGAGATCCACATCAACAGCAATTTCGTGGGCGCTAGGGCATTTGATAATTTTTAGGCCCTTGTAAATTTGATATACTCAATAATTTTCATTTCTAAAGTATTTTACTATTTTATTCCTTCCAAAATTAATTTTCATCTAAGTTTTAAAGCAAGCACATCTAAACACGACAAATTTCAAAAATTATGAAATTACTAAAAATTATAAATTATGGTATATTACTAACAAATTTATGTCGAAAAAATCCTTGTGTGCCAAAACGTAATTCATCTCAAAATTTGTCCAAAAACATAAATTTGTTAAAAACTCGAGTTAAAAAACAATTACGTAGCAAAATCATGTTTTGCCCCCGACAAGTGTGTCATGAAAAAAATATTTTGAACCCCAAAAAATTATCATATATTAGAAAATTGTGAAAAAATATATCTATGTTTGAGAATTTTTATTTTTCAACTATAACTGTACATTCGTTGTTTTTTTCTTAAAATCGAATTCTGATATCCAAAACTATAAAATGAGCGGCCAGTTTTTAATATTCCCTAAACCCTAAACAATTTTACATTCGTTATATAAATAAAAAAAATTCTAAACCTCAAACACAATCCTTGTGTATTACATATACGATTTGAACTGCCTCAATTATTTTGGACAATAAAAGTTACAAATTTACCAAAAACACTACCTTCAAATCCATAAAACCCTAAATCCAAAACCCTAACCCTAAAGTCCAAAACCAAAACCCTCCCCAATTCTAACCCTTACTCTACCCAATACCCTAATCCAAAAACCCTTACACATCTCCCAAAAAAAAACCAAAAAAAAAAAAGAATAAAAGAATAAAAAAAAGAACAAAAAAAACAAAAAGAAAAAAAAAAGAGAGAAAGAAAGCGCCGCGTTTCAGAAACGCAGCACAAGTTTACCAAAAAAATTCTAAACCCTAAACCCTAAACCCTAAAAAAATTCTAAAACTCAAACATAATCCTTGTGTATTACATATACAATTTGAACTATCTCAATTATTTTGGACAATAAAAGTTACAAATTTACCAAAAATACTACCTTCAAATCCCTAAAACCTTAAATCCAAAACCCAAACCCTAAAGTCAAAAACCAAGACCCTCCCTAACCTTAACCCTACCCAAAACCTTAATCTAAAAACCCTTACACGTCCCCCCTAAAAAAAAAAAAAAAAACTCAAGCGCCGCGTCTCTGCGTTTCCCAAACCCTAAACCCTAAAATCGAAAATATAAAAAATTGTGAAAAAATATATCTATGTTTGAAATTTTTTTTTTCAACTATAACTGCACATTCGTTGTTTTTACCTAAAAATCGAATTTTGATATCCAAAATTATAAAATGAGTGGCCAGTTTTTAATATTCCCTAAACCCTAAACAATTTTACATTCGTTATATAAATAAAAAAATTCTAAACTTCAAACACAATCTTTGTGTATTATAAATACGATTTGAACTGTCTCAATTATTTTGGACAATAAAAGGTATAAATTTACTAAAAACACTACCTTCAAATCCCAAAAACCCTAAATCTAAAACCTTAATCCTAGAGTCAAAAACTGAAACCGTCCCCAATCCTAACCCTACTCCAAACCCTAATTCAAAAACTCTTACACGTCTCCCAAAAAAAACAAAAATAACCAAAAAAAAACCAAAAAAATAAGAACAAAAAACCAAAAAAAAAAAAAGAACAAAAAACCAAAACAAAACAAAAAAAAAAAAACCAAAAACCAAAAACCAAAAAAAAAAACCAAAAAAATAAGAACAAAAAACCCAAAAAAAAAAAGAACTAAAAACCCAAAAAAAGCCAAAATAAGAAACAAAAAAATAAGAACAAAAAAACCAAAAAAATAAGAACAAAAAACCAAAAAAATAAGAACAAAAAACAAAAAAAAAAACCAAAAAATTAAGAACAAAAACAAAAAAAAAACCACAAAAATAAGAACAAAAAACAAAAAAAAAACTAAAAACCCAAAAAAAAAACCAAAATAAAAAACAAAAAAATAAGAACAAAAAAACCAAAACAATAAGAACAAAAAACAAAAAAAAACAAAAAAAAACGAAAATAAAAAACAAAAAAATAAGAACAAAAAAACCAAAAAAAAAGAACAAAAAACAAAAAAAAAAAGAACTACAAACCCAAAAAAAAAAAAACCAAAAAAAAAGAACAAAAACAAAAAAAAAACCAAAAAATAAGAACAAAAAACCAAAAAAAAAAATAAGTAAAAACCCAAAAAAAAAACAAAATAAAAAACAAAAAAATGAGAACAAAAAAAAAAAAAAAAAAAAAAAAGGCGGCAAGCGCCGCGTTTCAGAAACTCGGCAGAAGCGCCGCGTTTCTGAAACGCGGCGCTTGACAGAGCTCGGTCAGCGCCGCGTTTGGCAAACGCGGCGCCCTTAGTTCCAAAAAAAAAATTCTGACAGCCACAAATGCCGGATTTTTGTTTTTTTGGGCAATATTTCAATGAATTTGCCAAGAGGTCACTTGAGTTTGAATCAAGATCTTGGATTTGTGAAATGAAAATAAAACTTGGGCTAGAATTTCTCTCGTGGAAAAAAAATTTAACCTTCAAAACAACAAATCTTCCAGACTTCGAGAGTTATCAACCAATCAATATTTCCTTTTCATTTTTGTGTAACTCAGGAAAGGGATGCATCCGCATAATTCTTATCCAATTTGCTTATCAATTTTGACAAAAAATATAGTAAATTTTCCAAAAATCAAAACCTTCAATCTTGTCCCAGATTCCCAGCTCTTTTTGCCACTCGGATTGTGTAATGTGATTCAACTGAAAGAAAGTTCAATTTTTGCCATTACCACTGATTATATGCTTGTGACGAACCCAACAAATTGGAAGGATAAAATGATCTGAAATATGCACAAATTAACGCGAGTTACTAATGTGTTGAGTAAGAAAAAGAATGTTAAAGTACTCTATGAAATAAAAGCAGACAATTACATACTTCTCAGATCTAATAATCAACCAAATTCTGGAAATCCCTTTTCTTTCATATCCATAGAAAATTGTGTATAAATCATTGTTTGAAATGATCATTTTACTTCAACAATAAAGACCCTAGAGCTAAATGGAGGAGGGACAAGAACATATAGCAGCAACTATCTCAAATGATGAAATGTCAAATTTGGTCTAAAATTTAAATTTAAAAAAAAATACACACACACACACTACATGCGTACATAATTTTTAATAAGATGAATTGGGCTCATAAAATAGTGCCAAAAATCTATATTTTGTACAAAATATTTTATCATGGTATATAAAATGAATAATTTCACATACCTCTCTTGAGATATGTCATAACTGCAGCCACCTCCCCTCAAAATTTAGTAATACACTCATATCCCCTGCGCTCATTTTTTTATAATAAGAAAATTTATTTTGATTGTGTAACTCAAAAACACTAATTGAATATATTAAAATATTCTTAATTAATTTTAGAAACAAATAATAAATAAAAAAAGTAAAAACATCCTATCCCGAAATTCTTCCACACCTCCAATTAAGTTTCTCAAGTTGGTTATGCTTTTTTTTTTTTTTTTATAAAATTGATCATCTATTTCTTACTAATAGTTTTGTTTGTAAGTTTTTGACAGATAAAATAGATTCATTTAAATTAGCTAAATAATTGTATTTTGAGGAATGGAATATGGTAGAGATTAAAAATTTAGGTAAGAGTATGAATATATTTGATATTCTCATGGACTAACTTTTTTAATATTCATTTTTCATTTTCAAAAGTAATTACTAGTATTTTAAGATATTTGATTGGTGTTTTTGAATTGTATTATTAAAATGTGTCATCTGGTTATAATATATATATATATATATATATATATATATATATATATATAAACATAAAGGTTGTAAATATAGTTATCAAAACCTAAGGAGAGGTGGCCATAATTATGAGAAACCTCAGGGGCTCGGGTATGTGAAATTTTCCCCATGTAAAATGTATAATTTTTCATTTGTACGTCATTCAAAATAATTGTTACTTATCATTGTTACTGCCGGGGTGTCAACGGGCCGGGTCCGGGCCGGAATTGAATGTTCCGGACCCGGACTCGTTTTTGTGTTGAGGTTCCGGACCCGGACTCGAGACCCGACGGGTCTTGCATTTGGTTTTCCGGATCCGGGTTCGTTCGGGTCCGGTCCATTCGGGTCCGGGTCCGAGTTTTGAAAATATAAAATATTTTTATATATTTTATAATTATTATTTATTAAGTATTGAGTATTAGAATTGTAAAATACGTATGTATGTATATTATAATTATTATTTATTGAATATTATGTATTAAAAATTTAAAATACGTATATATAATTTATAATTATTATATATATACGGGTTCGGGTCGGGTCCGGGTCGAAACATGACATTCCGGATTCGACCCGTTTTTTATTAAGAAAAAACGGGTCCGGGTCCGGATCCGGGTAAACGAAATTTTATTCCTACCCGGACCCGGAAAAAATCAACGGGTCCGGGTCGGGTCCGGGTCTAGACCCGGACCGTTGACAGCCCTACCCAAGCATGTGGTAAATATGGTTTCAAAAAAAAAAAAAAAAAAAAAAAAAGCAAGTGGTAAATATCTTAGTCAAATTGGTGGACCGCACTGACACCACCAGCCCACCCGCACGCTCATTACAAGTATCGTACGCTCATATCCTCAGACAAACAGGAAAGTTAAACATTAGATTCTGCCTCTCCTGTCTTTCTTTGTGCTCCATCTTAGCCATTTTTGAGTTGATTTTCATCATCTTTATCTCTACTTCAATTATGGCAACCATTTTCTTTAATCACCTTAAAGGAAAAAAAACTAGCCTTCCTCCTAAAAGGGGTAAGATCTTGTGTTTGATTCTCAAGGATCTCATGCATAAAAGGGCTGATAATTCCTTGGATGCCCAGAAAGGAAAAGCAGAGACCACAGTTGGCCTTCTTTCCAAGAAGTGCTACATCATCATGGTTGGGATTCTTCTGGAGGGTTTGATGCTGAAACTGGTAGGGAAAAATGAAGCCTTAACTGCCCAAAAGAGAAAAAACTCAAGCCTTCCACCAAAGAGGGGAATGATAAAATTTCGAATTCTTGATGAGCTGCTGCATTAGGTAAAGGGATGGATGGTCTGGATTCTGAGCAGTACAACATCATTAAGCAATGCTAGTGGCGAATTTTGGTTGTTTTTCACTTTCTGGTTGGTAATCATAGTAGTGGTACTAATAAAAGTTGTTGTACCATTTCCATCCGTGATGTGATCTTTTATGTTTGGCTCAGTTTCTTGTTGATTCCCTCTTTTCACATATCAATATATTTAGTATAAATGGAATTTGGCTTTTGATCTGTGTTGGTATAAATGGAATTTGGCTTCTGATCTGTGTTGGTATAAATGGAATTTGACTATTTGGATCCTAAAAAGATAGCAATTGCTCCTCTGTTTCACTCTTTCGATATATATGATGTGAGGAATTTGCTGTCGAATGGATTCTAAAGTTCCAGACCAGCATATTCCAAAAGGGTAAACAATTAAACCGGTCCATGTCCCATGTTCTGATTTTATAATAATTAGATACTAGCAAAGTAGGATTCCTGAGTCCATCAAAAGGTAGGTAGATTTTCTCCATCTTCCTTACTGAATCAGTGACAGTGGTGCCTTGCAGGATTTTTTTTTCTTTTTGCCAATTCAACAAGCTGGATTTCTCTTCGTCTCTTCGGGTTTATTTTTGCTTATGATTTGATCTAGAAAATGCAGAATTTTTTGTATACTGGTTCTACCATTCTCTCTCTCTCTCTCTCTCTCTCTCTCTCTCTCTCTCTCTCTCTCTCTCTCTCTCTCTCTCTCTCTCTCTCTCTCTCCTCACAACAGAAGTTCAATCTTTGGAAGAGGGGTAAAGGATCTTCTTAATGGTGAATCATTGTACCTGCTGAAATAACAATATGAAATGCCCAATTCATTAAGTGTGCAAAGCAAAGTGGCCTAATGGAGTTAATGAAACAAGTGCAGATGGACGAAAGCCAACATAGGTCACAGAAAGAGTCGTCTAATTCAACATCTCTCGCGTGGTGCAAGAAGTCAAGAATAGTTCACCCCTAATTCATTGGGAAATTCCTAAGTGATAAAATTCAGATAATAAGTTTTCTTTTTTACATATACACATAGGACAATTGCTCGAAACGCCTCCTAATTGAGAATAGCTTATTTGACGTGTTTTTTTTATGACAAATGGACTACCAACAACCCCTTTTTAGAAATTCAACGCCCCTTTGTGTGGGATGCCAATGTGTGGGATAGAGAGTAAGTAGGTGAGTTATACGTTATAACACACAGTTTGACATTGTTACATTTTTTCTTTTTTTCTCATTCGCCTTCCTCTTTATGCAATTGTCCAACTGCAAGCCACAGGAATAGATCGCTAAACAGTTAGGGATCTATTCTTTGGAAATTCTTAGGCCTTATTTTGGTCATGGAACTAACAAGGAATAGATAATAAGAAAAACATTAAGAAGAATACTATTGTAGGCCTAGAAGAAATTACTTTGTGTCACACGCCACCTTTACAACGTCTTCTTTGAGTAAGCAAATATGGCTACTCATTGCCATATAGACAGTTACTTCTACTTTCCTTTCTTCTTTCTACGACCTTCTGAAGTGAAGGTAGTTGAATTTGAGGACCAAGTCTATGCATTATGATTTCTAAAAGAAGTGCACTATCTTCTTTTCTTAAACTTGAAAAATCAATTCTCAATGCTTCCTCCATGAAGCCATTTTGGAGACATTATCTATATTTTTGTCAAAAGTTTCGGCTACAGGATTGTTTTCATTTCAGTTCTATTGGGGGACAAACTTGTAACTTTCAATTCTATTTGGAGACAAACTTGTGACTTTTTAAGACAAAAACCTTAAACACTGGCACTGATGCTTGTATGCCACCAGTTTTGACTCGATCCTCGTTTATTTCACGAAAAAATCAAGCCCTTTATATAGAGTGACGGCACTTGCACTTCCTGCTTTATATTTTTCTTTCCTCTAGAATTATGTGCTTCATATTCAAGACATAATATTTTGTAGTTTCCTGATTGTAATTATGGATCTTGATTGGCAAAACTTAAAAAAGTGCTTACTTCTTTCAAATCATAATAAAATAGATTATATTTTTCAACACGCGGTTCCACCATGGTGGGGCGATAATGACATTGATTTTCAACAAATAGTTGCACTCGCATGTTTTCTTAGGCTAGTGGATCATCCCATGATACATCTAGTGAATATGTACAACGTAATCATTAATTTAAGATATGTAATGCTTCAATCATTGTCGAATTTGTTTGATCATCTAATCAACATCAGAAGTCAAATATTGGCATAACTATATCTTGCTAGTTACGAGGTGACAATCAGATTTGGGCAATAGAAAGAGAAGTGTCATACTACATCCATGCAACAATATCCATTGCTGGAGTTATGAGTTTCTAATTTTATTCTTTGGCATCCAAGGTAAAGAAACAGTATATTTTCCTAACAGAGAGGCAACCGAATTCTATTTCTCACTCTTGTCGAATTATATATGGTTGTAACATGAAAGATAATAACATTTGATTTTGCAGAATTGAACAGACTCACACATTAGGGTATTTTTCACCATTTAGATAAAACCAAATTAGAATTTCATAGTAAAAAATTGTCCCGAAATTCCTTTATTTCTTTCTGGCAAAAGCACTTCACTTTTTATTCAATCCTATTTTGTACATGGGTAACTTTTGATCATTCAGACAAAAATCTACTTGAAGTTACTTTTACCGTCTAGACAAATTCTACGTTTAAGTCCACCTGCAAATATTCCTAAAGTTTGCAAACAAAATAAAATAATTTTTTTGTATTCAGTTTCTATGGAATTAAGCTCTTAGAAATCACAGTCCCTCCTAATTTTGCTTTCCTATCAACCCGAGGCCCAGCAGTCACCTTGCTTATTGGGCCTTCTGTTCTTCCTCCTTGAAAATCCTCGCTATTCAGCGGCTAGAGATAATCCCAAAATCCAGTGGATTGTATGTACAAGACAGATAAGACATGATTCAACCCAATGAACTTTGGCCCATAGAAAGTTCTTCTTCTAGGGGGGACGACGGTATGTATGGCCTCTACGTTGACGCTTTTTACAGATATCCCGGCCCACTGCAGACTCTTCATCTTCGTTTAAACATTGAAATCTCACAAACTTTTTATGGGTTGTGAAACACTAAGATGGCCTCAGAATAGATTTTCCCAAGCAGGACAATCATTGCTGTAAAATAGGCCGAATGAAAGCCTTATCCTTTGTTTTGTTTGTTGTAAGCCCAGTGTGGTTTTACATACATTCTCAACATTACCAACGCCTTTCTCTTATTTCTGTTTTTATTTTTTATTTTTATTTTATCTTTTGGCCTCGTTTGGTTTGTTGGAAAGTAGTCAATGTTTAGTTTACAATAATGTCACAAAGAATGTAATGTACATTTTCACTAGATTATCAAAATTATCCCTATAAGCATAATATAGAAAAAACTTGTATTCAACAATTTTACTTTGCAATAGAAATCTAACTCAACTTATAATTAACAAACATTGTGTTTTTTCTTTTTTTTTCTCTACCTTGGAATTTGATTTTATTTAATACACAAATAATAACTATTTTATTGTGTAAAAAGAGTTATTGACAAAATATAGATAGTTAAATTAGTTATGAGATAAAATACATCATTTTTAAGGTAAAAATAAGTGAATGTAAGTTAAAATAACTAATAATGAAATTTTTGAGGAAAAATAAGTGAAGGTAAGTTTTAAAAAAACTAATATTGCAATAAATAATTGAGAAGTAACACATAAGAGTTTCTTTTTTTTTTCGGTTGGGTTTATTTTATTTTATTTTTTTGGTGGGGAGGGAAGGGCGTTGGGTGGAGGGAACGGTTAGAGAATTTGGCAGTTAATTTTAGATTAAAATCCTGAGTAAAATAATCATAATATCAATAAGATATAAGGATTTAGAATTCTAAAGATTGTGCACCTACTTTGGAATGTTTTTTACTCTCTCCCTAAGTTAAATAAGAACCAAAAAATAAAATTTAAATTTTACGAGTAGAAGATTACTTTTCCTAATAAGAAACTTACCAACTAAAAGAATATTCTGTGATAAACCATCTCAAATTTAGTTTTGAGGAGATTTGATGTTCTAAGATGCAATCATAAAAATAATAATAATAACAAACTGAGAGGACAGTATGTGTAGTAGCAGATCTAAAATATGGTATGCATCTAGGCTCAATTGCATGCACGCATCCATTTCGTTTTCATTTACGTTGAGGCATGTCTTTTCTTAGTAAATTTTTTTTTCCAGTCTTGACGATGAAAGCATACATAATCACAAAAAACGTATAAGCATTCTATTAGGAATTGATTATCAAGATGCCTTACCTCAACAAAGTTAATAAATAAAACCACTTAATTTTTATCTTCTTTCTGGGCACTGAAACCCACTAGAAGTATATCATTAAACTATCTATCATTAAATTATTTTCAATGAGTAATAATGGATGGGTTATATAGTATTGCTTCCTACTTTGATTAAAACATACCAATTTCACTAACACTTTGCAAATAAAATGGAAATAGGACCGACTGCTGCGCTTAAGACAAATTTTGAGAGTGAAAAAAAAAAAAAAAAAGATTAGGAGTAAAACAAATTTTGGTGATGCACCATTTTGGCATCATCAAGGGAAAAGACAAAATTCTACTCGAAAAAAAAATAATAAAAAATAGGCTCGGTATCTAAGTTACACATGGTGCAAAACTCTTTGTATTTTGTTTTATTGCATACAAGAATTTAATCAATCACATTAGTTATGTTTACGACTGTTCTCGCTTTCGATGCTTCGCAGTCCATCTGATTGGTGAAGATAAGAAGAAAAGAAGTCAGAATTTTCCTCTGAGAAAAAACAAAAATACAGAGAAAATTACCAAAAAAAAGCAACGAGCAGAAAACTAAATGGACGATCTCACCCTTAATCAGTTGCAATCATTTTTTTTTTGGTGGGGGCGGGGGTTGTTGTTTTGGTCACCGTATCAAATTACTATTTTGACTAAAAATATCATTCACGACCAAAATCTACGAATTTCGGAGTCAAAATGCGGTATGGCCAAAATCCTTTCGAAATTTTATTGCTTCATCTGTCGCGTTAATGACAGTTTGATGTACCGTACCTATGTAAGTAGGTGCTGTTGGGTGAAAAAATATAAAATGCATAATGTGCATTGACACGTTGTGTATTAAAATTAATAATTTATTGTTATGTGGTAATAGTAAATTATACTTTATATTATTTAATGATGTGTAATTGATTCTAATATATCACGTAACATGTCACGTAACACGTATGGTGCACGCAATACTCACTCGCTACTGGGTTGCGTTGGACCTTTTGTTTTTTTTTTTTGGTCTCCCCTTCCTTCACAGGAGAATGAGAATGAGATTTTGCCGATTGAATCTCATTTATTTGGAAGGAGGAGCTCCGAATTTTGATGTGGTAAATAATAAAACGCGCTTGTCCTGACTCATGATACAAAGAATAATAATAATAATAATAAAACAACATTGCCGTGGTTTTTGGTTCATTATTGCTGTCGTCATGCTTGCTCAGTCATCCCATGAACCATTTTCCTGGACTGTTCGCTCTAGCCATGTCCTATAATCTAGCAAAAATCCGTTATGCAATATTCTTACATATCGATACAAGACATTTGACTCTTGACAAAAAAAAAAATACAAGACATTTGACTTCAAGACTAAGAGCCCTAGAACTAAATGGAGGAGGGACAAGAAGATTTGTAGGAGTAGCTACTTCGCATAGTGAAATTTCAAATTTAGTCTAAAAATTAACTTTAAAAAAAAATATTATCTAAATTACATGCGTACATCATTTTTTTCATATGATGAATTGGGCTTATAAAATAGTGTCATAAGTCTGTATTTTATACAAAATACTTTATATATACATAAAATGTATAATCTTTCATTTATACATCATTTTTTTTACTGTCCCAATCAAACAGTACTTTTATTAGTCAAATATTGGACCCCACTAAGCACCTCAGCCCAGCAGCAAGCTCTATTCCGTCCCCTACAAGTACACTAACCATCCTGAGACAAGGGAATTGTGCCTTTGTATTCTTTCTGCCTCTCCCTTCTTGTGCTCCTTTTTTGCCATTGATTTTTGATCATCTTTATCTCTACTTCAATTATGGCAACCAATTCCTTAATGACCTTAAAGGAAAAAAAACTAGTCTTCCTCCTAAAAGGGGTAAGATCTTGTGTTTGATTCGTGAGGATCTCATGCATAAAAGGGTTGATAACTCGTTAGATGCCCAGAACGGAAAAGCAGAGACCGCAATTGGCTTTCTCATCGCAGTTGGGATTCTTGAGGATTTGATGCTGAAACTGAAAGGGAAAAATGAACCCTTAGTTGCCCAAAAGAGAAAAAACTCCAGCCTTCCACCGAAGAGGGGAATGATCAAAGTCCGAATTCTTAATGAGCTGCTGCATTAGGCGACGGGATGGACGGTCTGGACTCTCTGTCCAGTCCAGCTCCAGAAAGCTAGCTGTGCTGAGCCGTACGATATCATTATTTTGATTGTTTTTCATTTTGTGTTTGGTAATCATAGTAGTGGTACTAAGAAAAAGTTGTTGTACTGTTGCAATTTCCATCCGTCATATGATCTTTTATGTTTGTCTCAATTTCTTGTTGATACCCTTTTTTCAGATAGCAATACTATTTTGGTATATTTAAGTGTAAATAAATGAAGTTTGGCTTCTGATGCGTAGTATAAATGGAATTTGACCATTTGGATCCTAAAAAGATGGCCACTGCTCCTCTGTTTCACTCTCTTGATATATATGATGTGAGCAATTTGCTGTTGGATGGATTCTAATGTTCCACACCGGCATATATTCCAAAAGGGCAAACAATTAAAACTGGTCCACTAGCAAGATCGGAACTCAACAACTCATTTTCATTTTCCCTCTTGTCCTTATCCAAATTTCCAATTTTCAAATTTTTATTCATGTCGCTTCCGTCCAAAACTGCCGCCGTCGCCACCGCCGGAAAACCTGCGAAGGCTCCGGCAGCCAAAAAAGGCTTCCGCTCTGAAGAAAGTCCGATCTCACCCTCCTTATTTCGAGATGATTAAGGAGGCGATTACGGCGCTGAAGGAGAGGACTGGACCGAGAGTCCATACGCGATTATTGAAGAGATGCCCAAGGATTTGCCGGCGAACTTCAAGAAGCTTGTGGCGTCGGGAAAACTGTCGAAGGTGAAGAATTCGTTCAAGCTCTCTGCTCAGGTAAAGCCTACTGCTGCTGCCGGTGAGAAGAAGCCAAAGAAGAACGTTGCTGTGAAGAACGCTCGGGAGGATGCGGCGGGTGCCAAGAGGAAGAGAGCACCTGACGGTGGTGATGCGGAGAAGAAGAAGACTACGGCGGCGAAAGTAAAGCTCCGGTGAAGAAGCCTAAGAGTATCAGGTCCCCAGCGAAGAAGATGAAGAAAAAGTTGTGGGTGGGGTATGGTGGGATTAAGGGGTAAATTTGTAAATTACTAGATGGACGTTTAACTGGGTAGGCCGGTCAACGGGTCGGGTTCGGGTCGGAATTGACTATTCCGGACCCCGACCCGTTTGAATAAAATAGACTCGGACCCGGACCCGGACCCGTTACCCAACAGGTATTCCGTTTGGTTTTCCGGATCCGAAACCGATCGGGTCCAGGTCTATCGGGTTCGGGTTCCAATTGCCTAAAACCACATCCTGCAATCCCCAAATCATGACCTGCAATCCCCAAGCAATTTGCTACTCCGTTAACAGCCTCAAACGACCACAAAACAACCCAAAATCAGGCCCTAAAATCAACTAAATCCAGCTTCAAAACAATATACAAAAGGCCATCAAAACCGCTGCCATGGGTGTCTGAAAATCGCAGCAAAAAACAGCCAAAATTTGCCCAAACAACAGCCTCTCCAAATCAACCAAACAACTTGCAAAATCACTCAAAACTAGCCCTAAATCACCACCATCAGCCCCCAAAATAGCCTGCAATAACAGCCCCAAATTCCTGCAAAAAAAAATTGCCCCAAAATTCCTGCAACATCAACCCCAAAACAGTCACAAAGCTAGCCCCAAAGTAGCCCATAACCACCGTCACAGGTGCTGCACCACCATAACAACCATCAAATTCCACCATCCAAGGCTCCATCTACATCAAGTAGGCCTCCAGGTAGCAACCAAATTATCATTCCACCACCTAAACCAGCTAATCTTTCGACTCATTTTTCTCAATCGCTTGTTTTTATGTATTGAATGGATGAAATTGTGCAGATATTTTGATGTATTATACATGAACTTGAAGGATTTGACCAAAAAAGAAATTGAGTTTAGTATAGCGTTAAAGAAATGAAGAAACGGCAGAGTGAAAGAAATGGCAATGGTAGGTAGGGGAAATAAATATATATTTTATAATTATTATATTTTATTTATAACGGATCCGGGTCCCGGGTCGGGTCGGAACGGAATATTCCGTACCCGACCCGTTGTTTAATAGAAAAAACGGGTCCGGAATCGGGTCGGGTAAACGGAATTGAATCTGTACCCATACCCGGAAAAATATAACAGGTCCGGGTCGGGTCCGGGTCCAGACTCGACCCATTGACAGGCCTATAACTGGGTTTGGGTGTCAGGAATTTTTTTTTCTTTTTCTTTTTATTTTTAATCTTTATTTTAGTGTTTTCTGTTTTAAATCATAACTTTCTAAGGTTGTGTTTGGATTTCTTAGTATGAAATTGGGGAAAGTTTGGCTCATATGTTAAAGTACAAATGTTTAATTATTTATGGCTTTGGTTGCCATCACAATAAATAAATAAATAAGAAACGCCAAGGTCGGATTCCTGAATACATCAAAAGGTCGATAGATTTATCCAACTTCCTTACTGAATCAGTGACGGTGGTGGCTTGCAGGTTTTTTTTTTTTTTTTTAAATTTGGTTTGGCCAACAAGCTGGGTTTCTCTTCGTCTCTGCGGGTTTCATTTTGCTAATGATTTGACCCAGAAAATGCATAATTTTTTTCCTTTCTTTTTGTTTTTTTTTAATGGGTTCTACCGGCGTATCTCTCTCGCTCTCTCTCTCTCTCTCTCTCTGAGCAGAAATGCAAAGGAACCTCAATCTTTGCAAGAATGACGAATCATTGTACCTGCTAAAGAAACAGTATAAAAAATGCCCCATTCACAAGTGTACAAATTGGCCTACCGGGGTTAATGCCACGAGTGCAGCAGACAGAGAGAAGACAACAGCAGGACCTACTACAAGTTCGCAAAAGCACAGATGTCCAATTTCAACATCGCACGTGGTGTGCAAGAAGTCAGACAATAGTTACCCCTTATTCATTCTTGTGAAAATCCTACGTGATACAATTCAGATCAGACTTTTTCGTTTTTACGTACTTTAAAATTGCTCGAGTAGCTGAAGCTTTTTATGACAGTTGACTATCTATCACGTCCTTCCATAATAGAAAATAAGTTGGTTGAGTCGTAACATATTAGTACAATATGCTGTCACATGACAAAACCACTTGATTTTCTACTTTTATTTAGTATTTATATTACTAAATTACTAATTAGTACTAAATAAATGTTGTTGTCTTGTGACTTTTTATTAATATAACTATCCAAAAATAGTATCTTTACACATTAAAATAGTACCGTAAAAAAAAAAATTATTTGGGAGAGCTTTTTTTGTTTTTCAGTCTCATTATAACAAATATAAGTGCTTCGAAACTTTTGACGATGTAAAAACAATGAGGGACGGCCCATTTCCTTCGTAGACGCGTTAGCAGACTACGCGTCTCCCTCCACAGGGGAAATTAGAAATTTAATCGTGATGCGATTGAGTAATGATGAAAAAGGCCTTGGATAATGATAAACGAAGTTCGCAAAGTCGAAAATGAACAAAAAGCGTGCTTTGGTCTGGAAAATAAAGTAACATTAATTAGTAGCCATCCTTCCACTTTGGACCAGTCCATAATTACCCTTTGATTAGTGACAAAATGTTTCTTTTTTTCGACACTATTATTTTAGAAAAATTATTATTAAAATTAATAATTTATCGTTATGTGGTGATAATGAGAAACTCCTTATTGTATATAATAATATATAATTAGTTTCTAGTACACCACGTATACTTATTTCTTATTTCTGTAGCCTTAGATTTGGTTGCCTTGTCTTGTCTGGACACCATACCAGGAATTTGAGGTCCAGTTTGTCTGTTCCTGTGGTTTGCAGTTGCCCAAAGAGAAATTGCATAAAGGGGGAGGTAATTACAAAAAAAAAGAAAAAAGGTCTCAAGTTTGTGTAAGTTTAAGTTTTAATATAACATGAACGAGAATATTAGGAAAAAAAGGTCCCATCTTTTTGTATGCATCCCTAAAAAAAATTGTTTGTGCCACAAGCCACCTTTAATGATATCCCTGTTTGAGTAGCAAATATGGCTACTGATTGGCATTTAGTCAATTACTTTTACTTCCCTCTTTTTTTTTTCTACGTCCTCTTCGGAAGGGAAGTGAAGTGAAGTGAAGGTGGTTGAATTAAAGGACCAAGTCCATACACTCAAATTTGGAGCATTAATCTGTATTTTGTCAAAAAATTACGGCTACAAGAATGTTTTCATTTCAATACTACTGGGAGACTTTCAATTCTATTTTGACAAAAACCTTTACGCTGGCCCTTATGTATACGTGGAACCAGCTTTTATAACCTTCTGCTTTTTATTTTTCTTTGCTCTAGAATAATTTGTTTTCATTTACTTTAGGACGAGTTTCGGATAGTTTGGAGAGAAAACAAATAAGTAAAACTAGAGTTATGAGAATTGACCGATATTTCAAAAAAAAAAAAAGAGTGAAAGGGTGTATACTGTTTTCTTATATTACTTGAAAGTTCAAGAAAAAAATTAGTGTGATTATTTTGGACTTGTTAGGTAATATTCTTCGCTATGTAATGGGTAAACTTTAATTTTAGTGTAATGGGTAAATTTTAATTTAGTATGTTGAGAAATGTTATATGCCTTGAATCAATTTTCTCTTTAGGCTTGTTCTCAATAGCTCCTAATTTTTATCAAATTGATTTTAGAAGTTGAAAATCAGTTATTCATAATTTTATTTTAAAAAATCCAAAAACACATATAAAACAAAACAGTTGAAAAACATTACAAAATAGAATTTTTTAAAAATTCAAAAGCTAAAATTAGATTTAAAAAAAATTATTGAAAAGAGTCCCTTCATTTCTCTCCGAATATTGAGTGAGAATATGTACCCAATACCCATCAACCAATCCCATTTCTCTTCTATTGTTCAACTCTCTTTTTGTTCTTCCGTTCAAGACTTAACACGAGAAAAAAATTACTTTCCCATCTCTTTTCTTTTTCTACTTTTCTCTCTAAATCTCCTCAATCCAAATTAGCTGTAACTTATTGGTTTAATTGCTTCGGCATCCCGTCACTACACTAAGATTCAACCTGATTTTTGTAATTCTTCAAGACATAATTTTGATATGTTCTCAACTATTTTTTTTTTCACTCAAGTTTTGAATTTTTTTTAACTAAAATTAAAAACAACTGATTTTTATTTTTTTTAAAATCAATTTTTACAAAAATCATATTCTGTTGAAAACAAGACCTCTCGTAGTTTGCAAATTCTAAATTACGGACCTTGATTGGCTAAATATAAAAAGTGTTTATTTCTTTCAAATCATAAAATTGCATATATTTTTCAACGCGCGGTTCCACCATAGTGGGGCAATGATGACATTGATTTGCAACAAATAGTTGCACCCGCATGTTTTCTTGGGCTAGTGGATAATCCCGTGATAATCTAGTGAATACCACGTAATCATTAGTTTTAGATATGTAATGCTTCGATCATCGTCGAATTTGTTTGATCGTATAATCAACATCAGAAGTCAAATATTGGCATAACTATCTTGCAAGTTAAGAGGTCACGATCAGATTTGGACAACAGAAAGAGAAGTGTTATTCTACATCCATGCAAAAATGTCCATTGCTGGAGTTAAACGAGTTTCTAATTTTATTCTTTGACTTCCAAAGTAAAGAAACATTATATTTTCCTAATAGAGAGGCAGCTGAATTCTATTTCTCATTGTTCTTGTCGAATTATATATGGTTATACCATGAAAGATAATAACATTTGATTTTGCAGAAACTGAACAAACTCACGCATTCGGGGTATTTTCCATTATTTAGACAAAATCAAATTAAAATTTCACAAATTGTCCCGAAATACCTTTATTTCTTTTTCGGCAAAAATATTTCTCTTTTTATTCAATTCTAATATGTACATGGGTACTTTTTGATCATTCAGACAAAAATCTATTTGAGGGTACTTTTACCGTCTAGACAAATTCTACGTTAAATCTACCTGCAAATATTCCTAAAGTTTCCAAACAAAATAGAATAATTTTATTATATTCATTTTTTATGGAATGAAGCTCTTAGAAATCACATTCCTTGCTAATTTTGCATTCTTGCCAACCAGACAAGGCTTAGAAGTCACCTTGCCTATTGGGCCTTTTGTTGTTCCTTGGAGAAAAACCTCGTTTTGCGGCATCTGGGGGGTAATCCAAAATCCAGTGGATTGTAATTTACAAGACAAGATTATAGGCGCTTGTATCCAATGAACTTTGGCCCAAACAAATTTCTTCTTCTACTGGGGATTTCCATAACTATGCCCAATAGGCATTACTCTCGGTCCACTCAAGACTCTTCGTCTTGGGCTAAAAATTGAAACCTGTTGTATAACAGACACTTGTTATGGGCTGTCCGCCACTTTTTTTTGCGAGGAAGATGGTCTTTTCATTGTGGCATGAGATTAGACACTCCATTTGTCAAGCAGGACAATCGTTGATGTAAAAAAAGACCAAATTAAAGCCTTTTCATTTTCATGTTGTAATGAGCCCAAGTTGGTCTTTCATCAATTCTCAACATTACGAGCGCTTTTCTCTTATTTCTGTTTTTTTCTTTTCGGCCTCGTTTGATTGGTTTGAAAAGTAAAGGTAATTTAGAATATGATTTATCACAATACAATTTTACAAAAAGATATTTTGATGCTCTTAAAAATTTTGACTTGAAATACATTCTTATTAAACTTCTAGTTTACAATATCATAATAACGTAATATAGGCTGTAATATACATTTTTATTTGAACGTCTAGTTCACAATAAACACAATAATGTAATATACATGCTAATTAGCTCATATACATACATACATACATACATACATGTATACACATACTCACACACACACACATACATATAGACACACGTGTGTATATTTATCCACTATATACATATATATACATATGTGTGTGTATGTATATGTATATATATGCATACACACAAAGGACCATCAATGGGGCTAGACCAGTCCAAACTCAGCCTGTTCAGCCCGCAAAAAAGCCCGTGACCAGTCAAACTCATTAAATCTTAGTATGTATAATATATAAAAAAAAAATCTTAGCATGTAATTTTGTACATAAAACATAAATCTATTTCATTGCCTTTTGAACAAAAAGTTGTATAGTATAAATAACAACATGATTATTGACTCTAATTAAAGAATAGTGCAAGATTTTATTGTCAAGTATTACTTCCACGTGGACATGGAGTTTAACTTTTCTCTTAATAATGAATGTAGACCTTACATCTTGCAATGGATTTGTACAAAATGTGAAATCACTTATATTAAGCTTACTTATAGTACTTAAAGTATACCTCTCATCATTTCTATGGGCCTGTTAAATTGTAAGAATATCTCAATAAGTTTAGACTCGTGAAGCTTAAGCTCACAACTTGAATATTTTGTGAGCTGAGCCTGAGCTTCACATTTACAGACCCGAAACTCATTGTCCGAAGCTCATAACCAGATTAATTAAATGAGCTGAGCTTGAGCTTGTTAAAACTCTACTCATAAAGCCTGATTTACAGGCCTACACACACATGTATACATACACACACACATATTTACATATGTATATACGTATATATGATTAAATTGCTAAAAAAATCCCTACAAGCATAATTTAGAAAAAAAAATTTGTATTCAACAATTTTACTTCATAATACAAGTCTAAATTAAGATATGATTAACAAATATTGTGTTTTTTCATTTTTTTCTTCTCTATCTTAGAATTTATTTATATTTATTAGATAAGTAGTAACTATTTATTGTGTAAAAGATACGGCTAACCTAGATATAAGTTAAAATACATAATTTTTTAAAGAAGAACGGGTAAATGTATATTAAAATAACTATTCATGCAATAACAATTGAAAAGTAATGAGAGAGAGAGAGAGAGAGAGAGAGAGAGAGAGAGAGAGAGAGAGAGAGAGAGAGAGAGAGAGAGAGAGAGAGAGAGAGAGAGAGAGTTATTTTTAAAATAAATTTTTGAGTAAAGTCAGTGACAAGATGCAAGCATTTAGAATTTTAAAATTGTGCACTTATTTTTCATATTTTAAGCAATGTTTTTACTTTGTAATAAGTTAAATATGAACCAAAAAATGAAATTCAAATTTTAAGAAAAAAAATTACCTATCACAATCTTTGCCAACTAACTAATAGTAATAGTATGTGATAAACCATTTCAAATTTGGTTTTGGTGGGACTTGCTGTTCTAAGATGCAATCAACAAAAATGTTACAAACTGAGAGTACAGGATATAGTAGTAGATCTAAAATATGGTATGCATCTAGGCTCAATTCCATGCACGCATCCATTTCGATTTCACTCACGCTGAGGCATCTCCTTTCTTAGTAAACCTTTATTTTCCAGTCTTGACGATGAAACCGTATTCTGTTAAAAATTTATCATCAATCTACCTTACGTCATGTTGCTCTTCGTCCAAATCTCTCTCTTCCTTATAAAATTTCTATGTTCTTTTTATCAACAAAATTAATAAATAAAATCACATAGATTTCCATCTTCTTTATGGGCACTGAAACCTACTAGAAATATTTCATTAAATTATTTTAAATCAGTAATAATGGATGGGTCATGCAGTATTGCTTCCTAATTTGATTGAAAACATACCAACTTCACTAACACTTTGCAAAAGAAATGGAAATAGGACCGATGCTACGCTTAAGAAAAAAATTTAAGAGTGAAAAAAAAAATTACGAGTAAACCAAATTTTGTGGGATGCACTATTTTGGCGTCGGTAAGGGAAAAGACAAAATTATACTAGGAAAAAATTAAAAAAGGTTCGGTATCTAAGTTACACATGGCGCAAAACTCTTGTATTTTATTTTATTGCATACAAGAATTTTATCAACCACGTTAGTTATGTTCACACCTGTTATCGCTTTTGATACTTTGTTTTCCACCTGGCTGGTGAAGATAAGAAGAAAAGAAGTCATAATTTTCCTTTGAGCAAAAACAAAAATAAAAAGGAAGATTACCAAAAAATGAAAAAAAAAAAATCAACAAGCAGAAAACTAAATGGATGATCTCACCCTCTGATAGGGTGCTAATTAGTGGATTAATTTATGTTTATTTCCTTTTTATTATTACCAAATATTGTGCTAATTGATTGATTCTACTCATATTTGGTATAATTGATGTTAATTGCAGGAAAAGTATATAAAGAAGGAAATAAAAGGAAATTAAGAGATTTTTCCATAAAGATCACGTGTGAAGTTGGCACGGGCACGCCTAGTCCTCACGTCCAAGCCAAAACGCCCAGAAAATCCTACGCAGAAATTTCCTATTTGGAGTCACACCTTGGATGGACGTTTTCTCCCACCTAGTAGTTTAATTGTGTTAGGAAGTTATTTTTATTTGTGTTTCCTTATTTTTAGATTATCTCTTCCAAAGAGAGAATTTGGAAAGACTTTGATTACTAAAAATTAGGAGATAATTATGGAAGAGAATTTTAGGGAACGTTACTTTGAAGTAACGTGATTTTGGGTCTAGGAAGGACGCCTCTTCCATAAGAAAATTCTGCAGAAATTATTCTACTCTCTCTCTCTAGCAATTATTCTCTTTTTTCATCTTTTGTGTAAAGTTCTCTCCCACGGAGAGCAACTAAACTTCTTGTTCTAGTCAAGGGTCAATTTGAAGACGTGGTTCCAAACATCTGTGAGATCTAATTAATTTTCAGTTGTTTCTTTTATTCATTAATATTTGTATGTTCTCTGTTTTAAATTTTTATGATTATTTTGTTCTTTGAATGTCAAGGGCCCGATATTCAAATTAACATAATAATCTACAGCCATATTAATCAATTGAATCCGTAATTGTTTGATTGATTAATTCCAGTGGTACTAGCTTGATTAATTTCATGTTAGGGGAACATATGATCTAATTTAAATAAACCCTCGTAGCGTGTTTATTGATTAGGATTTGGGCTTTTCTAGTTTCTAATGCAATCAAGGAATTAAATCCTACGGTCGTACCTAGGGTTATTTCTTGGTTAGAGAAATAGGCAACGGTCGTACCTTGGCTATCGATAAATTAAGGAAGAGTTGGCTATAAGCTATAACCAATCTATTAATGAATAATTGAACTATTTTTGCATCCGTGATCAGTTGTGTGAACCATGTCTGACAAGTGCACCTTTGGCTAGAGCTTTGTTCTTATTGATTTTAATCTCTATTTATTTCCTTGAATTATTTTTAATTAGTTAATTGTTATTTTCAATTTATTCAAAACAAATCCCTCCAGTAATTTTTAGTTTAAAAGAAACAAATTTTTCCCAATCCCTGTGGAGACGACCCTACTCACTGCTATATACAAAATTTATATTGTCTTGGAGTAGAATTTTTTTTTTATTACTGCACAGATTCGACACCTGTCACTCTCAATTGGCCTAAAACTTTGAACTTCCAACTTCTGTGGTCCGTTTCAGAGACTAAGGATTGGGATTTCACTGTCATAATTCGTATGTTCACACTAACATGGGCCACCCTTCTTCTCAACAGGAACTCACTTGGGATTCAAGAATTGTAGTAGTAATGAGGCATTATAAATTCCCAAGTGCGCATTAATTCCTACGTAGCTTGACCCTCTCAATCTCAGATTTCTTGCATAATTTCTGTTTGCCTTTGTTCTCTAGCAAAAACCTCCATTTTCTTGATATTTGATTGCACGAATCTTCAGAATGGAATCCCATCCCCACAAAAGCGCTAATAAACCAAATCAAACAGTTCCTCCCAGAAGAGGGATGATTACAAAAAAGATTTTGAAGTCTCTTGCAAGATCAGCAGCAACACTTGTGACCAAGGCCAAAGAGTCCAAAAGGAGTAACGCTGGTCCCCTCAGCTCAACTCCCACCAGGCCACCTCTCAGATGCTGTTTCTGATGGATGATTTATGCAGAGTTAGATGAACTTCAATGTAGTGTTGTCATTGACGATTGGTCTCTACATGTTTTTCTTTCTCAGTTGAAGCATTTTATCTCCCAACATTTGGTTCTTTAGGTGCCCTTTGCCCTGCCGCCCCCCCCCCCCCCCCCGCCGGGGGGGGGGGGAAGTTCTATGAATTTTGCTTGTCATTCAATTGATGATTCTAATTTTAGATGTAACGGTGAGGTCTGAAACTGCAGCTCTATTCTCTGCTTAATTTTTCCGATATCCAATTGTGTCTACTGTAAAACTATGTTTTATCACTATATAATATGACATAATTTCGTACACTTTCACATTGATATGATGTAATTTTATATTAGATATAATTGAATTTTGTATGTATTCAAACCGCTGAAACATCTAATCCAATTTTGCTTACATACCAATTTTATTTGTATTTGTAAATTATGAAGTCATTTGGATGAAAACGTTTTGGATTTATTTTAATTTCTAGTAAATTGTAATAGTTTTGATGGTACGTGAGAATTGCAAGTTTTGCGTTGCATGTGCGATCTGAGAAATTACTCTAATCCTATTTCTTTTATGTTTTTTCTTTGGAGCCTGAGATTAATTCAATAAAATTTTCCAATCTTTGTTTGTAGCAGGAAAGTACTTAAAATGGAGAACCACGTGAATGATTATGCATTTATGCATATGTAATATAGAATCTGATGTCAGTCTTGAGTGGTTTGGACCTGTTTTATGTATATCATGCCTACACTAACATCAACCCGCTGATAGTGATGCGAATTGGATTATTATATACCATGTCACATAGGCGCATAGAACCAACTTATATACTACTAATACGTAAAGTGTAATCTATCATCATCACGTGATGATAAACTATTAATTTTAGTACATCACATGACAATACACATTATACATTTAATACTTTTTTCTTATCTGGTAAGGTCCTAACACTTTGTTTACGATAATATAAGTTATGAATTTCACTTCCTGCAACCTTCTATTGATAAATGACACCTTAGGTCACGTTTAGGACTGATGATATGTCCTGATCATAGGATAAGTTAATTTATCTCATCCTAAATCTTTTATTATTAAAAAGAGAGGGCCATGGACCAAGAATTTCTATGAACCGTTGAAATACAAAGAAAAAAGAATGTAAATGTTATGACTTAAAATGTTAAAATTCATTAGGGAATCACTCAAAAACATTAAAATTTGCTGGGATTTTCTTTGTGAGGAAGTTCTAATATGAAGGAATTTGTCCTTTTCCTTAACAATTGTGAGAACATGCATTAATTTTACCATACAAAAGGGGAAAAAAAGAAAAAATATTTGCCGCCGTAATGCTGTTTGCTAGCTGGAAACGAACCCAACACTTCTCTCACTCTCTCTCTCTCTTTGGTTTTAAAGGGATAAAATGCGCACATTAAGCAACAAGAAAGAAAATATTTACATGAACTTGATTTATGGCTTGTGTATAAAAAAGCGTTATATAAATATTGTTATATCAATTTCCTACATAAACATAGTAGTCATATTTTAGATAACAAAATTTACACGTAAAGTCGTAGAACCTATTTACGGAAGGCTTTCCCAATGAAGGGGGAGCAAGTAAGAGGAATAGTACTAGGACCTTGATGCTTCACCAGTCACAATAGCATCACTGACCGGTTCAATGCTAGATACTCTGTATCAGTACCATAGACTAAGTAAAAGCACAGGTAAAAGAACTCGGTTCAATGCTTGACACTCTGTATTTGTACCAGTATTCCTCAATCTAGGAAGACCAAGTAAAAGTACCGGTAATAACTAGAATCTAGTGTACACGCCGAAAGAGCCCAGAGATCCCAGCCGAGAATCTCCTATAACTACAAATATATCCCACTTCCTAACTTCCATCGGACCAACCAAAGCCAAATACACAGTAGCATCAAAATCATTTCCTAAGCTTTCTTTCTTTCTTGTATATTTTCTTTGAAAAGCCAACATTAAAAAAAAAAAAAAAAAACAACCAGAACTCTGCTTTTGCCAAAATTAGTACCGATTGGATTTCTGCATCGTCCCACTTGAAGAACATGTCATTCCATAATCTTCCTCCAAGAAGGGGGCAAATAAAGGTGAAAATGTTCAAGTCAATTGCAAGATCACACAATCTTCCTCCAAGAAGAGGGCAAATAAGGGTGCAAATATTCAAGTCAATTGCAAGATCAGCTGCTGAATTTGTGTCTTTAGCTGAACTACCAAAATGAAAGATTCAAGAACCCCCCGGCTCAAATTTCGACCGCCCCAATTGAAACTCCAGCCGGATTCAGCTCTTATTCTGATTGCGATTGATGATCCCTTCATTCTTAGCGCAATTGGGCGGTTTTCTTTTCTCAGTCAGCTTCAGATAAGCTTAGTGCTTGCTTCTTTCTTTCGGAAGTTCCGATTGTGTTCAATTTGTTCAAAGATGAAGCTGATACTTAAAAACTCCATTTCCGTTTAAATTTGTAAGTTCTGTTGTCAAAATGTAGTTCAGTTCGATTATCCTACCCTGAACATTGGGTAATTTGTAGTTGGAAAATGATATATCAATCCCATCACCTCACTGGGATTGTTGTAAAAGTTGTATGGAATTAAAATTCTTTTCCTATTATATGTAAATGTTTGTCAATACTCAATATTATTGTCACTTGAATGCAGAAACAAATTTAGCTGCAATCCCATTTAGCTTTTCAGAGAATTGAATATAGTTAAGCGTGCAATTGAAGCCTTCCTCAGGTAAATTAAAGACCACAAATCAGTTTTGTGCCTCTTTTGGGGTATCTTTCAACAGTTGGAATCCATGCTGCCTTGAATTTGGTAATCAGTACTGTGAGTATGAAGCATGAAAGAAATGAATTCTGATTGTACTTAGAGAACATTTTTCACTTTTGATCAAATTTTCATGTCTCCATAAGCTACTAAATTTCAAAGAATAGAAGATAGGAATTATTACTGACTTTTTTTTTTTCTTTTGTTGATATAACTAGCTAATTTGGACCAGGATGATGGAATCACATGAAGTATATAGAATGCTTCTGTGCATGACTTGTGGACAGATGGAAGGTAAATTTGTTTATTATTAACCGGCATAAAATCCTTCTCAAGAAGTCCAGTAATTTTCAGCTTAACTATTCAAAGGTGAAGCACATTCTCTCCCTTTCAACATTACAAATGCCAATGAATTCTAACAGTCGGGCTTTGCATTTTGTTTGTGAGAGAGAGATTTGGATGAAAATTCCGCAATGGTGACACATTCTTGCTCGCAATATCGTCATCTCATTTATATATGTATGTATATAAGTGGGGAGAGAGAGAGAGAGAGAGAGATTTAGTTCATAGAATTACTTTCAGCAAATGTTTTTTTAGAGTTGATATGTTCTGCTCATACAATCAAAGTTGGGTACCTATTGAAGTTATTTCCTTTATTATTTTCCTTTTTTTCTTTGCTAAAACATTGCTTCTGGTTTCCAACAAAACACAGTTTCTCAGAAGCAAATTTAATAACGCAATTGATAGAGTAAACGTTCTGGCAAAGTGGCAATTGTTGAATGCTTCTAGCTTTCGTTTGTTTTATTGCAATGTCTTTCTTGTCTTTATTTCATTCAATTGACTTGCATACAAGTCTACCATCCTCAAGTCTAAATCGAGATCTTGGCTGTAAAGTAAAAGCGATTGTAAATTCTAGTCAAGTTCATCAGTCTAACACCAGCAAAAATTATTGAAAAAGAAAAATAAAATCCTTCTAGTACATAAACATGGTTCTATGATACTCAGAGTCGTGAAGAACCACGTAACACGGTTTCAACAATCAGAGGGAGTCAATTGCTGCATTTCTTTTGCCAGCACACCCATAAAATTGAACTTTCGAGATGATTTTGATCCATTTTATTTAAAACATGAGGAATTTGAAACATGTATCATTTTTTCGACGGATTAATTTGTTAGAAAATCAAGTTTAATTTAATTTTTTTGACAAGTTTAAAATTGTTTCCTGACTTTTTCCTCATTCATTTTTGCTTTTTTATCAGTGTAGACTGTTCAGTGTTCATAAAGCTCGAAGTCTAAAACAACTACAATTCTTCTGCAGCCACTTCTGCATTGGCTAAAATCCAATTCTTGGGGCATGGCCTAGTACAAGTTGGAAGCGATGTAATTAGTCAGTGAAAAAGTCAGTGAGTGAAGATATGTAATTGATAAATAAAAATTTATAATCATTTTTTACTTCAAGAAGACGTTTTTTGTCCAATGTCAACCATCTATTTTGGCTTTTATATCAGGGGTCAACTTGCCCCAAATGAGACTTGCTACGTCCTGCGCCCTACTAGCGCCCTACTAGGTAACCTCTTGAAAGTCACCTCCAAGTACATTTCCCTGTTTATTGATGGTTTTTTTTTTTTAAAATCAAGTCTACACTATTGCAATGGGGAGGGGTTTTATTATTGGTGGGATTCAAACCTCCAACTTTTGAAGTAGAGTCGTAGAGCTCTAACTGCTCGACCCTCTGTTCGTTCCATGTCGATGGTTTTTGAATTCAAGTTTGCTTTCTTTCACGTATATATGAGTGAGAGAGAGAGAGAGATTCCCAAGTGAATTCGGTGTTTTGTATGGTATAAATGGGTTGTTTTCGGTACAGTGAAGATTCGTTTTGTTGATAATTGATTAGTATATTAATTAAGCTACATGGCGGAATTGTTGTTTTTAGCTTATTCTTTCTGCAGAGTATCAAGATTAATGATGTAGTGAAGCCTCCGGAGTAGGAAAATTTTAATGAGGTTTGAGTTGACGGACACTGATCTAGATCAGATAATGTGCTCTTCCCTAGTGCTCACTGAAGACGAAATGCCTAGTGAGTTTGATTTTGTCATGTTGTGCGATTCCTCTTCTCTAAGTCCAACTTCATCCCAAATTGATTAGATTACTCTTGTGATTTCAATTAATTAGCCGACTTGTCATAAATATGTTGATAGTCTGAACTCTCCTTTTCTTTGGATAGGCAATTTGGTATGATGTACTTATTTGTGCAGAAGTCAACATGTCTGTTAATAAGACTTGCATGTGTGATCAGGCCACATCCTGCAAACTTTAGTCAATCTGTTAATTTGGTCATGTTAATCTCAAGAAGAAGAAGTGCTGCTATATATTTTGGGTAAGTCAGGTACTGAAGAAGAAGTACTGATTTGTTTTGGGCTGATATGTTTTGAGATAAGTGCAACAGCAAAGTGCTCGAGTGTCTAGAATCAAAAAACAGTTTGTCTGTTCATTGTGGGACATGACAAGGGAGGAAGGTTGAATGTCCTACCCAGTGTAACAAAATAGCTCTACAGATTTTACGCTTGAATGTGGGAACAGAAGGTCAATAGTTAAGTTCCAATTACTGGAATTGTATGTGCATTATGACGTCGACTTTAGTTCTGCAGACGCAAGTCTGGTGCTCCATTATTACTGTAGTTTGGTGAATATATATTTTCTTTATCTTGCTTTAGCTACTGTTACCAAGGAGACTGAGGTACATACACAAAACGAAAAGCCCTTTCTGTTAGGATTCATTGGCATTTGTAATGTTGAAAGGGTGACAACTTATGCTTCACCTTTGGTTAGTCATGCTGAAAATCGTTGGATTTTAAAGAAATATTTTATGCCAATTAATTATAAATAATTTGACCCTTTGTCTGTCCTCATATATGATCATTCCACAATACAGGACACTGCAAAACACGGGAATAAAGGGAAGATCAAATCCATACTGCTAATATGGAAATTTTCGATACAAGCAGCAACTCTTAGCTTGATGCCTTTCAGATAGCTGCAGTAATGACATTTACGTCATTTAAGCCTTTTGATTATTAATAGTACTCAATATAATTCAGCTACCGTCAAAAGACATCACCAGATTCTGCACATATTCATACAGTATAGGCAGAAGCTACAAAAACTGAACACCGTGTTTCGTACAATTTGCTGAATTCAGCATCCAGGACAAAATTTCCTAGAGTATTACTGTACAAGAATTTCAGGCTCTCCTCGGTAGTTAACATCAGAATCTGATGACCTGTTTAGATTTACTTCCTAGCTTTCCAAGTGCTTTCTCTAAGGCTGTCTGGAAATTGTTAAAAGGAACAAACTGCATACCGCAAAAGCATATGCACCACCAACATAAACAGGAATATTACATGTGTGGGTATGTAATATATATGTATATGTATATGTATACATATATACACATATACATACACACATACATGTGTGTCTATATTATATATACATACATATATATATATATATATAATATAGACACACTTATACATACACACATACATGTGTGTCTATATTATATATACATACATATATACACATATATATATATATAATATAGACACACACACATATGTGTATATATGTATCTACTCTATACATATATATACATATATACATGTGTGTATTTATGTATATGTATATATATGTATATACACATGTATACATACACATACATATTTACATATGTGTGTGTGTATTTATATATGATTAGATTGCCAAAAAAATCCCTACAAGCATAATTTAGAAAACAAAAATTGTATTCAATAATTTTATTTTATAATACAACTCTAAATTAGTATATGATTAACAAATATTGTGTTTTTTCATTCTTTTTCTCTACCTTAGACTTTATTTATATTTATTAGATAAGTAATAACTATTTATAGTGTAAAAACAGTTTTTGACAAATTTTGAAAGTTAACATATCTAAAAGATGCGGCTAAACTAGATATAAGTTAAAATACATCATTTTTGAAAAAATAAGTAAATGTATATTAAAATAACAATTCATGCAATAAACAATCGAACAGTAACACATAAGGGTTGAGAGAGAGAGAGAGAGAGAGAGAGAGAGAGAGAGAGAGAGAGAGAGAGAGAGAGAGAGAGAGTTATTTTTAAAATAAATTCTCGAGTAAAGTCAGTGACAAGATGTAAGCATTTAGAATTTAAAATTGTGCACTTATTGTTTGTTGGAGTATTTTAATAAAAAAATACAAATGATAGAAATATTATTGATTTTTTCCGTTACATTTTTTACATAAATGAATGATTTTCATAAATGTCATAACGGTCACATTTGATTGCATAATGACGTGCTTATAATGGTTATAACGGTCATATTATAATGGCCATATTATTATTATTATTTTGACCGTTATACAATTATTTTATACAGTTATGTTTGTAACGGAATTTCATTTATTATGAGATTTAATATTGTAATAATTCTATTATTATTACTCCTATATTTTTAGCATATGAATAGAAGGCAATAGAAGGATTGTGAGAACATTTAGAACCAACCATTATTCTTCTAATTCCTATAACTTTATTTTGGACAAAAGTAAGGTGTGTGGGAAGCTTTTATGATTCTCTTAGTTGTGCAAATCAAAGAGAAGTAACAACCATGAGTTGGACTGTTATATCCTAGAGGCAACGCGCTGTGACCTACTGTACCGGAATTAAATCCATAGTAGCACGAATCATCTTAAAGAAAGCGTACTATGTACCTCAGCCCTACCGGAATTTTTAGTAGCCGTCAAATTCATCATCATCATGGTATATAATTTCACATTTTATAATGTGGCATCCAAGTAATATCTTTTTAATTTAATTTTCAGTTAAATTTTATTGAGGAAATTGTTGTGATTATTTGATTATTTAAATGATCTAGGATCAACAATTTTAAGACGATTAGCTCCTTTTAAGAAAAATTAAATTTGAAAAAGTAATTGTTTGAAGTTATGGCGTACTGTTAGTTTTCGTAAAAGATGCTGAACAACCTGGTGCAATGACCATTTTTTATGCGAAGTTACGGTAGCCTGCTGGTTGATTAGTGCTTGAAGCATATCTATAGGACTTCGGATTCTTTGTTTTTGTCTCTGACCCACTAATGGAGGAATAGACTCAAAAATTTCTCATGACCCAAGACTAAAATTGATGGGATAAGGGTGGCCTCTTGATTTTGTTTCTTGATGACGAGGGAATCCAGTAATTCCCGCAAGTTGGCATTTTTTATATCCTTACTTGCAGACATAAGTTTATGGATTGCTAGTGATAAACAACAGAGGCACTTGCACCACTGGTTCTATCTTTAATTGTGCGTAAATTACTTTTTGAGGGATCGATAATATGAATTTTGAAATTTAAGCACTTATTCAGCTGAAAATTAATTTCACGTAAACGATAAATAAATAAATTATAAGACAGCCAGTTAAAAGTTGCTACGGTCTTATCAATCTTGATTTAAGTTTATTAGGATAATTTTGAGCGTTTAAGTCATGTTGAAGATACTGCGTGATATTGGTTAGACAGATTCAATAGAGAATATGACCATCAGATTTAAAAATGAAGAGTACTAAGTTAGAGATCATTTTTGTTGGCCCCAAAACAAAACTGAAACTTCTAGCATCCGAGGACTTCAAATGTGGAGTGAAAAACTAAAGCTGATGAGTTTTATGTATGATTAACAACACTTGAAATTCTTTTCGTCTTTTATTAAGGCGGTTTCATGCGCCGGTTTGACAGTTTACTGTCTTTTAATATTCCTTCAGTTTCTTGACAAAATCCTGAGGTATCATTTGTTGTTATTTGAAATTTCTCTTTGAAACATTTATGCGCCCGTAATCATTGAACATTCTTGGTCCTTAACTTCCAAACTTCCTTGGACAAATTGTGCCATAATATTGGTGGCAGATCACCTTTATGTGTCCGAATCCTCTAATGCTTGAGAAAGCTTCGCTTGATCTAGGCAAGTGTTTTCAGTAAATTGTGTCTAAACCAGTCTATCTTGTCTCTGCATTTTAACAAACTTTAATTAGCTTGTCTTGGATTGCCACTGTAATTTCTTCTGATGAACATTATATCATCTCAGATATGTTTGTTTTATTCCTTATATAAGTCTCCCAATGTATAACCGCGGAAGATACTGTTATCATTTGATAAAGTTATTTGAGATTGAAATATGGCACAATAAAATTTGCACTATGTGCTCAATTACATATTATGAGATTATGAGAAATAGTGGGGGTATATATTTTCTACGATTAGTATATAATTTAATTTTTAAATGCGGTATATCCAAATTTATCTCCAGGATATAAGAAATTTATTGACTAATTTAGTGAGAAGAATACATTGTGTGTTCAACTAAATATAAGATTGAAAAAATAGTGAGGATCAGGGTAAGTGCTCTTGCTAGTGAATCTTTAAATTTTTGCATATTTAAATTGCATGTCATGAACTTGATTCAATAATGCTTTACGCCTTTAGAATGTCTGGCAAGAAGTTTTTATTACTATTAAAAAGTAAATGAAAGTTATTATTAAGTTTTGTGATGGCCTGAACCAAGCATTACGTGACTTCTATGTTACCGCATATTGACATGCGAAGATATATTTAATCTATGCATACATGATGAGCAGGATGAATGTGTGAATGTGTACCTGTGCTATACCTGCTTGATTCAATAGTCCAAAATTAGTCGAAGAGGGTTCTTGTAGTAATATTAATTTGATTATTATCCATTAGGATGGTATTCCACGAAAGGTACAAACTATGACTTTGATTGACCATCCAAACATATTACATGTTCACTGTTTATTTACTACAGGCAAACATTTACATGGCCGAGGGATCTTGCCTTTATATAATGTGCTCAATAATTCATTATTTTAAATTATTGAGAATAGTGGGGGTATTAATTTATTTATCTAATTTGGATTCTTGTGCCAATAGTTTGTGTGGTTGTACTTATACTTCTTTTTTGAGTATGTGTAGATTAAATGTCACTAATAATTTAGTGGCTATTATCTTGGAGGTAGAAGCAAAATAACAATGAAGGCACTTGAATTCCTTAGAACTTTTCTTGGGATGAAAATTTATTGAGAAAAATAAAAATGGTTCTAAGTAGGTAATAGACTACTGGCCATTGAGAAGAGATTGAGATATATTCTATAAATAAGTAGCTCCTAATAGTAGATTATTGGTCATCCAAGTTGATGAGGCTACTGGCTACTAGTGCAAAGAATATCAAGAAATCTAGTTTCACTTGAGGTGAAATATATTTGCCTATATATTTTTTGGGAATTATTATAATTATTCAATATTTGGTGGTTAATTATACGAAAATCATTCTCACCAAATTATGGTATTACCAACTAACGGTACAATGTGATTGTATCTTTTTTGAGAACTATTAAAAAGATACATACGTGGACATGAATGTCAAAATTCATATCTTTGTTATTATGATTTGGCCCTATAAAAATTCGAGCTCGAGGCAAAGATATGAGTTACATCGAGGGGGATAAGACTTGAGCCAAAATTACTAAATTGGAACCATCTATGAGGATACAACTGCCTAGGGACTAGAGATTCCAAGAACTAGGTTAGAGACAAACGAATCATAGTATGGTTTGGGAGAAAACATGCACATAATAAATATATATGTCTATCCCTATGGTGTAAGTGCATACGTGTTCCTATAACGATTGGTGAAGGTTGAGATTTATTAAAATCTCTTAATGAGTTCTATAGCTCTTATGGGTGGGATGTTTTAGTCACGAGAGCATCCTTGATAGACTCACCTATATGAGTGTGGAAGTAGGGCCGTTTCCTATGAGAATTTGGCTAATTTTCTAGAGCACTCATTAAACTGAAATAAAGCACAAGGCCGTAATGTGCTGGCTTAAGAAGCTTATATAACACATTGAATGTTATGTGTGTGATATAATCTTACATGCCTTAAAGCAGTCATAGTTTTAAGGCTTAGTCTACTTTGACTCTAGTATGGGGATTATAAAACACTAAGTGAAGGTTTCAAAGCAATGCCACTTTCATTATGCATGATGTTCTCACTTTATCCAAAAGAATAACAATATTTATTTTCCTTTTGTATTTTTATTAAAATAAGTGAGGGATTGTTGGAGTATTTTAATAAAAAAATACAAATAATAGAAATATTATTGATTTTTTCCGTTACATTTTACATAAGTGAATGATTTTCATAAATGTCATAATGGTCACATTTGACTACATAATGATGTGTTTATAATGGTTATAACGGTCATATTATAACAGCCATATTATTATTATTATTATTTTGACCATTATGCAACTATTTTGTACAATTATGTTTGTAACGGAATTTCACTTATTATGAGATTTAATATTGTAATAATTCTATTATTATTACTCCTATATTTTTAGCATATAAATAGAAGGCTATAGAAGGATTGTGAGAACATTTAAGAAACAACCATTATTCTTCTAATTCCTATGAATTTATTTTGGACAAAAGTAAGGTGTGTGGGAAGCTTCTATACTTCTCTTAGTTGTGCAGATCAAAGAGAAGCAACAACCATGAGTTGGGTTGTTGTATCCTGGAGGCGATACGTTGTGACCTACTACACCGGAATTGAATACGTAGGGGCGTGAATCGTCTAAAATAGAGCGTACTATGCGCCTCAGCCCTACCCGACTTCTTATTAGCTGTTAAATTCCTCATCATCATGGTATATAATTTCACATTTTATAACGTGGCATCCAGGTAATATCTTTTTAATTTTATTTTCAGTTAAATTTTATTGAGGAAATTGTTGTGATTATTTGATTACTTTAATGATCTAGGACCAACATTTTTCATATTTTAAGCAATGTTTTTACTTTTTAATAAATTAAATATGAACCAAAGAATGAAATTTAAATTTTAAGAAAAAAATTATCGTATCACAATTTTTACCAACTAACTAATAGTTATAGTATGTGATAAACCATTTCAAATTTGGTTTTGATGGGACTTGCTGTTCTAAGATGCAATCAACAAAAATGTTACAAACTGAGAGGAAAGGATATAGTAATAGATCTAAAATGTGGGATCCATCTAGACTCAATTCTATGCACGTATCCATTTCGATTTCACCGACGTTGCGGCATGTCCTTTCTTAGTAAAACCTTTTTTTTTTTTTTTTTTCCAGTCTTGACGATGAAACCGTATATAATCACAAAAAGTATTTTTTTTTTTTTTGGAAAAAATAATCACAAAAAATGTTGAGCATTCTGTTAAAAATTTATCATCAAGCTGCCTTACATCATGTTGCGCTTCGTCCAAATCTCTCTCTTCCTTACAAAATTTCCAAGTTCTTTTTATCAACAAAATTAATAAATAAAATCACTTAGATTTCCATCTTCTTTATGGGCACTGAAACCTACCAGAAATATTTCATTAAATTATTTTAAATCAGTAATAATGGATGGGTCATGCAGTATTGCTTCCTAATTTGATTGAAAACATAGTAACTTCACTAACACTTTGCAAAAGAAATGGAAATAGGACCGATGCTCTGCTTAAGAAAAAATTTAAGAGTTAAAAAAAAAATTACGAGTAAACCAAATTTTGTGGGATGCACTATTTTGGCATCGGTAAGGGAAAAGGCAAAATTATACTAGGAAAAAATTAAAAAAGGTTCGGTCCGGTGGGAGGTCTCAATCCCACCAAACCTTCCAGCTGGAATGCCAACGTGCCAGCCAACTTTTTGTTGCTTTTATCCTGCAAACATTATATTTGTTCTTTCTTTTGTTTTCAATCACTTTAATAAGATTAATTGATTATTATATTTTTAATTTCTTTATTTCCTTTTTATTTCCTTTATAATCATGTTTGATAAAATTAACTCATTTTTACTTTTTTAATTTCCTTATTTTCACAAATCACATTTAATTAATTTAATTGATTCTTACTTTTTTTAGTTTCTTTGTTTTATTTATTAATCATGTTTAATGAAATTAATTGATTCTTACCTTTTTATCTTGGCATCCAAATTCATTATATTAAAGAAATCTTGGATTTACTTTTATCAAAATCTCTCCCACTAAGATTGGTCCTTTTATCTAAATTGTTTAATCATTTTTATGCCTAAAACATTCTCCTACTTGAATGTTTAAATTGGTATTTTTTGGAAGTCCTTTGTTTAGATTTTTGAATTATGGTTAATCATTATTCAATAAAGCACGTGTGGAATCTTGAAAGTAAGTAGGTAATAAGTTATTTCCTTTATTAAAAAATTAAAAATCAGTTTAGATTATTAAAATCATATTTTTTATGCAATATATTAATTTCAATTATTATAGCATCACATATCCACCTTTTTTTAATATACTAAAAAGAAAATGTGTAAATTGAATAAAATTGATTAAATTAAAAACTAATAAACAAATAGATTTATTTGTTAGTTTTATCTTTGAACCTATTGTATAAAGTCAAATTGACTCGCTCAATAGTCTAATATATCAAAAATAAAATTACTTTGAAGAAAATATGTCTAAAGTTAAAATATGAAAACTGATTCTAAATAAAGTTTAGGCTCTTTTAAGAAATTCTAAATCAAATTTTTGATCGATACAAATTTGATAGAAATTACCTCTAATTAGATATTGAACCATAAAACGTAAAAAACTAAAAAACTAAAAACTAAATAGATATAAACTAATAGTAAGATAATCAAATTGAAATTTGAAAATCATTTGAATATGCAAAAGATAATCAAATTGAAATTTGAAAATCATTTGAATATGCAAAAGATAATCAATTTGAAATTTGAAAATCATTTGAATATGCTAACCTACTTTAAAAAATAGGGCAAAAGAATTTTTTTATTTTAAAAAATTACGTTTACTCGAACCGATCTATATACAAAGTTAATTGTATTATTTGGTATTAAACATAAATTTAAATTTTACATTAAAAATTAAGTATTGATAGTATTAAAAGGCTAGAGAATGTGAAAACAAGCAACAAATATGATTTAATAATTTAGAATATTCAGGAGTATAATTTAAAATATTTAAAAATATAGTAATGTGCTTTAGTGGTGAATTTTAAATATCTATTTTGTCCGTAATTTTTTTCCTGATACACTTACTTTTTATAGTTATTATATGTTTTATACTTGTAATGCCGTTTTCTTTGATAATTTAATTGTTATAGACATAGGATATTTCATAAAATTTTTACCAAATATAATAAATTCATTAAATTATATATTTAAATATAACAAATCATTAACTTGTATATTTAAATATATTCTAAAAATTAATGGGTTAATTAGTTCAATAAAGTGGGGTATATCTAATATTTAATTTATATTATACATTAAATTAAATTAAAAAAGAGAAAAGACATTGAATCTCGGTCCGACCAGTCTGATCCTGAACCCTACCCCCCTCCAGTTTGTTGATCGGTCCGGTTTTTAAAACATTGTAAAACTCTTGTATTTTATTTTATTGCATACAAGAATTTTATCAACCACATTAGTTATGTTCACACCTGTTATCGCTTTCGATACTTCGTAGTCCACCTGGCTGGTGAAGATAAGAAGAAAAGAAGTCATAATTTTCCTTTGAGAAAAAACAAAAATACAGAGAAAAATTACCCAAAAATGAAAAAAAAAATCAACGAGCAAAAAACTAAATGGACGATCTCACCCTTAATTGGCCTGAAACTTTCAGCCTCCAACTTCTGCGGACCGTTTCACAGAGTAAGGACTCGGATTTCACTATCATAATTCGTATGTTCACACTAACATGGGCCACCCTTCTTCTCCACAGGAACTCACTTGGGATTTAAGAATTGTAGTAGTAATGAGGCATTATAAATTCCCAAGTGCCCATTAATTCCTACGTAGCTTGACCCTCTCAATCTCAGATTTCTTGCATAATTTCTGTTTACCTTTGTTCTCTAGCAAAAACCTCCATTTTCTTGATATTTGATTGCACGAATCTTCAGAATGGAACCCCATCCCCACAAAAGCGCTAATAAACCAAATCAAACAGTTCCTCCCAGAAGAGGGATGATTACAAACAAGATTTTGAAGTCTCTTGCAAGATCAGCAGCAACACTTGTGACCAAGGCCAACGAGTCCAAAAGGAGTAACGCTGGTCCCCTCAGCTCAACTCCCACCAGGCCACCTCTCAGATGCTGTTTCTGATGGATGATTTATGCAGAGTTTGATGAACTTCAATGTAGTGTTGTCATTGATGATTGGTCTCTACATGTTTTTCTTTCTCAGTTGAAGCATTTTATCTCCCAACATTTGGTTCTTCAGGTGCCCTTTGGCCCCCGCCGGGGGGGGGGGGGGGGGGGGGAGGAGTTTTATGAATTTTCCTTGTCATTCAATTGATGATTCTAATTTTAGATGTAACGGTGAGGTCTGAAACTGCAGCTCCGATATCCAATTGTGTCTAATATAAAACTATATTTTATCACTATATAATATGACATAATTTCGTACACTTCCATGTTGATATGATATAATTTTATATTAGATATAATTGAATTTTGTATGGATTCAAACCGCTGAAACATCTAATCCAATTTTGCTTACTTAACAATTTTATTTGTATTTGTAAATTATGAAGTCAATTTGGACGAAAACGTTTTGGATTTATTTTAATTTCTAGTAAATTGTAATAATGGTTTTGATGGTACGTGAGAATTGCAAGTTTTGCGTTGCATGTGCGATCTGGGAAATTACTCTAATCTTATTTCTTTTATGTTTTTTCTTAGGAGCCTGAGATTAATTCAATAAAATTTTCCAATCTTTGTTTGTAGCAGAAAAGTACTTAAAATGGAGAACCACGTGAATGATTATGCATTTATGCATATATAATATAAAATCTGATGTCAGTCTTGACTTGAGTGGTTTGGACCTGTTTTATGTATATCATGCCCACACTAACATCAACCCGTTGATAGTGATGCGAATTGAATTATTATATACCATGTCACATGTCGTATAGAACCAATCATATATTACTAATACGTAAAGTGTAATCCATCGTCATCACGTGACAATAAACTATTGATTTCAGTGCACCACGTGACAATGCACATTATATATTTAATACTTTTTTCTTATCTGGTAAGGTCCTAATACTTTGTTTATGATAATTTAAGTTATGAATTTCACTTCCTGCAACCTTCTATTAATAAATGACACCTTAAGTCACGTTAGGACTGATCATATTTTCGATCATAGGATAAGTTAATTTATCTCATCCTAAATCTTTTATTATTAAAAAGAGAGGGCCATGGACCAAGAATTTCTATAAACCGATGAAATACAAAGAAAAAAGAATGTAAATGTTATGACTTAAAATGTTAAAATTTTCATTAGGGAATTACTCAAAAACATTAAAATTTGCTGGGATTTTCTTTGTGAGGAAGTTCTAATATGAAAGGAATTTGTCCTTTTCCTAAACATTTGTGAGAATGTGCATTAATTTTACCATACAAAAGGGGAAAAAAAGAAAAAAAATATTTGCCACCGTAATGCTGTTTGCTAGCTGGAAACGAACCCAACACTTCTCTCCCTCTCTCTCTCTCTCTCTCTCTCTCTTTTTTTTTTTTGTTGGTTTTAAAGGGATAAATGCGCATATTAAGCAACAAGAAAGAAAATGTTTACACGGACCTGATTTATGGCTTGTGTATAAAAAAGCATTATATCAATATTGTTATATCACTTTCTTACATAAACATAATAGTACTATTTTAGATAACAAAATCTACACGTAAAGTTGTACAACTTGTTGCTGATGGAAGGCTTTCCCAGTGAGGGGGAGCAAGTAAGAGGAATAGTACAAGGACCTTGATGCTCCCCCAGTGACAATAGCATCACTGACCGGTTCAATGCTAGATACTCTGTGTCAGTACCATAGACTAAGTAAAAGCACAGGTAAAAGAACTCGGTTCAATGCTTGATACTCCGTATTTGTACTAGTATTGCACAATCTAGGAAGACCAAGTAAAAGTACCGGTAATTAGCCACTGAGCCGAAGGCTAAGTGGTCAGGGGAGATCTTGGATTAGCTCCCCCTGCTGCAGGTCTGGGGTTCTAACTCCACCTGCAGCAGTTGGATGGTATTAAATCCAAAGGAGCACCATAGTGCTCCTTTGGTCCAATGGTGTTTTAGTCCCCATTGGCCCCTCAGGTTCAGTTGGACCATCCCCTTAAATAGGTTAGGAGTAAGCTAGTATGTTGAATCTTGACAAAAAAAAAAAAAAAAAAGTAAAATTACCGGTAATAACTAGAATCTAGTGTACACGCCGAAAGAGCCCAGAATCTCCTATAACTATAAATATATCCCACTTTCTAACTTCCATAGCACCAACCGAAGCCAAATACACAGTAGCATCAAAATCATTTCCTAAGCTTTCTTTCTTTCTTGTATATTTTCTTTGAAAAGCCAACATTAAAAAAAAAAAAAAAAACAACCAGAACTCTGCTTTTGCCAAAATTAGTACCGATTGGATTTCTGCATCGTCCGACTTGAAGAACATGTCATTCCATAATCTTCCTCCAAGAAGGGGGCAAATAAAGGTGAAAATGTTCAAGTCAATTGCAAGATCACACAATCTTCCTCCAAGAAGAGGGCAAATAAGGGTGCAAATATTCAAGTCAATTGCAAGATCAGCTGCTGAATTTGTGTCTTTAGCTGAACGACCAAAATGAAAGATTCAAGAACCCCCCGGCTCAAATTTCGACCGCCCCAATTGAAACTCCAGCCGGATTCAGCTCTTATTCTGATTCCGAATGATGATCCCTTCATTCTTAGCTCAATTGGGCGGTTTTCTTTTCTCATTCAGCTTCAGATAAGCTTAGTGTTGCTTCTTTCTTTCGGAAGTTCTGATTTTGTTCAATTTGTTCAAAGATGAAGCTGATTCTTAAAACTCCATTTCCGTTTAAATTTGTAAGTTCTGTTGTCAAAATGTAGTTCAGTTCGATTATCCTACCCTGAACATTGGGTAATTTGTAGTTGGAAAATGATATATCAATCCCATCACCTCACTGGGATTGTTGTAAAAGTTGTATGGAATTAAAATTCTTTTCCTATTATATGTAAATGTTTGTCAATACTCAATATTATTGTCACTTGAATGCAGAAACAAATTTAGCTGCAATCCCATTTAGCTTTTCAGAGAATTGAATATAGTTAAGCGTGCAATTGAAGCCTTCCTCAGGTAAATTAAAGACCACAAATCAGTTTTGTGCCTCTTTTGGGGTATCTTTCAACAGTTGGAATCCATGCTGCCTTGAATTTGGTAATCAGTACTGTGAGTATGAAGCATGAAAGAAATGAATTCTGATTGTACTTAGAGAACATTTTTCACTTTCGATCAAATTTTCATGTCTCCGTTTGCTACTAAATTCCAAAGAATAGAAGATAGGAATTATTACTGACTTTTTTTCTTCATTTGTTGATATAACTGGCTAATTAGGACCAGGACGATGGAATCACATGAAGTATATAGAATGATTCCGTGCATGACTTGTGGACAGATGAAAGGTAAAATTGTTTATTATTAACTGGCATAAAATCCTTCTCAAGAAGTCCAGCTGTTTTCAGCTTAAGTATTCAAAGGTGAAGCACATTCTCTCCCTTTCAACACTACAAATGCCAATGAATTCTAACAGCCGGGACTTTGCATTTTGTGTGTGAGAGAGAGATTTGGATGAAAATTCTGCTATGGTGAGACATTCTTGCTCGCAATATCGTCATCTTATTTATATATGTATGTATATATGTGGAGAGAGAGAGAGAGTTAGTTCGTAGAGTTACTTTCAGCAAATATGTTTTAAAAGTTGATATGTTCTGCTCATACAACCAAAGTTGGGTATCTATTGACGTTATTCCCTTCATTATTTTCCTTTTTTTCTTTGCTAAAACATTGCTTTCTGGTTTCCAACAAAACACTGTTTCTCGGAAGCAAATTTAGCAACGCAATTGATAGAGTAAACGTTCTGGCAAAGTGGCAATTGTTGAATGCCTCTAGCTTTCGTTTGTTTTATTGCAATGTTTTTCTTGTTTTTCTTTCATTCAATTGACTTGCATACAAGTCTACCATCCTCGAGTCTAAATCGAGATCTTGGCTGTAAAGTAAAAAGTGACTCTGAATTCTAGTCAAGCTCATCACTCTAACACAAGCACAACAATTATTGAAAAAGAGAAATAAAATCCTTCTAGTACATAACATGGTTCTATGATACTCAGAGTCGTGAAGAACCACGTAACACGGTTTCAACAATCAGAGGGAGTCAATTGCGTGCATTTCTTTTGCCCGCACACCCACAAAATTGAACTTTCGAGATGATTTTGATCCATTTTATTTAAAACATGAGAAATTTGAAACATTTATCGTTTTTTGGACGGATTAATTTGTTAGAAAATCAAGTTTAATTTAATTTTTTTAACGAGTTTAAAATTATTTCCTAACTTTTCCCTCTCTCATTTTTGCTTTTTTATCAGTGCAGACTGTTCAGTGTTCATAAAGCTCAAAGTCTAAAACAACTACAATTCTTCTGCAGCCACTTGTAAATTGGCTAAAATCCAATTCTTGGGGCATGGACTAGACAAGTTGGAGGCGATGTAATTAGTTCGTAAAGATATGTAATTGATCAATAAAAATTTATAATCGCTTTTTATTTCAAAACGATTTTTTTTGTCCAATCTCAGCCATTCATTTTTGCTTATTATATCAAAACGATGTTTTTTGACCCAATCTCAACCATTCATTTTGCTTATTGTATCAGAGACGTCAACTTGTTCCAAATGAGACTTACAACACCCTGGGCCCTACTAGGTAACCTCTTGGAAGTGACCTCTGGGTACATTCCCCTCTTTATTGATGGTTTTTTTTTTTTTAATCAAGTTTACACTATTACAATGGGAGGGGATTTGTTATTGGTGGGATATGAACCTCTAACCTTTAGGTGGAGTTATAGAGTTCGAACTGCTCGACCTGCTCGATCTTCTATTCGTTCTGTTGATGGTTTTTGAATTCAAGTTTGCTTTCTTTTACATATATATGAGAGAGAGAGAGAGAGAGAGAGAGAGAGAGAGAGAGAGATATTTTCAAGTGAATTCGGTTTTTTGTATGGTATAAATGGGTTGTTTTCGGTACAGTGAAGATTCGTTTTGTTGATAATCGATTAATATATTAATTAAGCTACATGGCGGAATTGAAGTTGTTTTTAGCTTATTCTTTCTGCAGCGTATCAAGATTAATGATGTAGTGGAGCCTCCGGAGAAGGAAAATTTGAATGAGGTTTGAGTTGACGGACACTGATCTAGATTCAGATAATGTGCTCTTCCCGAGTGCTCACTGAAGACAAAATGCCTAGTGAGTTTGATTTTGTCATGTTGTGCGATTCCTCTTCTCTAAGTCCAACTTCATCCCAAATTGATTAGATTACTCTTATGATTTCAATTAATTAGCCGACTTGTCATAAATATGTTGATAGTCTGAACTCTCCTTTTCTTTGGATAGGCAATTTGGTATGATGTACTTATTTGTGCAGAAATCAACATGTCTGTCAATAAGACTTGCATATGCGATCAGGCCACATCCTCCAAACTTCAGTCAATCTGTTAATTTGGTCATGTTAATCTCAAGAAGAAGAAGTGCTGCTATATATTTTGGGAAAGTGAGGTAGTGAAGAAGAAGTACTGATTTGTTTTGGGCTGATATGTTTTGAGATAAGTGCAACAGCAAAGTGCTCGAGCGTCTAGAATCAAAAAGTAGTTTGTCTGTTCATTGTGGGAGATGACAAGAGAGGAAGGTTGAATATCCTACCCAGTGTAACATAATAGCTCTACAGGTTCTGAGCTTTAACGTGGGAACAGAAGGTCAATAGTTAAGTTCTAATTACGGGAATTGTATGTGCAGGATGATGTCTACTTTTGTTCTGCAGACTTATGTCTGTTGCTCCATTATTACTGTAGTTTGGTGAATATATTTTCTTTATCTTGCTTTAGCTACTGTTACTAAGGAGACTGAGGTACATGCACAAAACGAAAAGCCCCTTGACCGTTAGGATTCATTGGCATTTGTAATGTTGAAAGGGAGACAACTTATGCATCACCTTTGGTTAGTCATGCTGAAAATCGTAGGATTTTTAAGAAGGATTTTATGCCAATTAATTATAAATAATTTGACCCTTTATCTGTCCTCATATATGATCATTCCACAACATAAGACACTGCAAAACACGTGAATAAAGGGAAGATCAAATCCATACTGCTAATATGGAATTTTTCAACACAAGAAGCAACTCTTAGCTTGATGCCTTTCAGATAGCTGCAGTAATGACATTTACATCATTTAAGCCTTTTGATTATTAATAGTACTTAATATAATTCAGCTACCGTCAAAAGACATCACCAGATTCTGCACATATTCATACAGTATAGGCAGACGCTACAAAAACTGAACAACATGTTTCGTACAATTTGCCGAATTCAGCATCCAGGACAAAATTTCCTAGAGTATTACTGTACAAGAATTTCAGGCTCTCCTCGGTAGTTAACATCAGAATCTGATGACCTGTTTGGGTTTACTTCCTAGGTTTCCAAGTGCTTTCTCTAAGGCTGTCTGGAAATTGTTAAAAGGAACAAGCTCCATACTGCAAAAGCATATGCACCACCAACATAAACACCACATGGGCTGATAATAGCAGCAAACTTCAACAATCAAGTAAAGTGCATTAGATGGGCAAATGCAAACAGAAGCTGACAAGCATAATGTTCCAGTATCCTAAATCGTGCTTTTTGGTGAGACCAATTTGAGGTAGAACTCCATGCAAATATGCTAATCTGCAACTATCAAAATAAACAACTACTTTTAAGGGGAAAATTACCACTTAGCTCTGTAGATTTTACAAATCAGATAACTTTCAATACATACAATTGAAGACTACACATTAGCGAAACACATAAATTGAACCAAACTAGCTGTAAGTACATAACGTATGAACATATGGTGGCAGTTTGCCTCAAACTTAAGGAAAAAGCCAGAAACTCTACAGAGGAAGGAACTTTTGCACATGATCTTATGGAGATCATAGGACGCATGCTCGCTAACCTCCTCATGAAATGGTAAACAAACAAAGGTAAATGTATATAACATATGGATTACGGACTTACCAAAATTCTATAAATCGACTGTTATTACCCACGTGCACAAGGAATGTGAACAATGTCAGATGTGTGTGTGTGTGTGTGTGTGTGAGAGAGAGAGAGAGAGAGAGAGAGAGAGAGAGAGAGAGAGAGAGAGGGAGAGAGAGAGAGAGGGAGAGGGAGGGAACATACTCATATATCAATTTCCCCTCTCGAGTTAGGCCCAAAAGATAATCAATCATGCTTCTGCATTCCTTTGCTTTTTCTGAACTCATCCACTTCTGCAACCAGAATCCTCTCAAAGAAAGGTCCTAAGATCACGGCACCAAAGAAATAGTCAGAAAGTTGGAAAGAAAGTAAATTTCATGGTCATGAATATTTCAAGCTTTCACAGCAAGAAAAATATTGCAGGTTAAAAAAAAGGTTCCCAGCTAACATCAATTCTCAAAACCCAGCTTGATCGGGGTAAAATTCTCCCCAACTCCAGGAAAACGCATCAAGAAATGAAGCTTTCTATAGCCTATAGGGATATTCCATAAACTGTACATTTCTTTAATAAGTGATTGCTTTAAACCTTTCAAAAGAACTGCTAGTGGTTTCTGTCAGTCATATAGAGAAGGAAGAGGGAGGAAAAGGGGGAGGGGGGTTTTGGAGCAAGTTTTTAAGTGAAAATTATCATTCACATCTGAACATTAATAAGATTATTTTCAGAATCATCTATTAAATGGCTTGGTACTTCAGAAAAGTTAAGATATTAGATATTATATTGTCTCGAAGTTCCAAAGAAAACATTCTCATGCACTACTCAACAATATGGCCAGACAAACGTTGCCTTAAAATCAGTCATGACCATCAAAGGTTTAGTCAAAATGGTTCCTGATCAGCTTTCTCTTCAATAAACCAAAATTTGATCAATACAGCATGTTGAGCAATATTCAAGGATGATGAAGTACTGCATTTCTGAATCACATGGTGCATTCAAGGCACATTAATTGAAAGAAAAAGAAATTTCAAGGCCTACCTTAAATATGAATGATGTCGTTGATACAGTTATTGGCTTCTTTGACATTCCACCGTACGTGACCATAGTACCACCCTGTCTGGGGGAAAAAAAAAAAGGCGTCACTTTTAAATTTGGGAAACTAGATGACAACTAAATGAAATTAGACATCTCACCTCAAGAACTTGAGAACCAAAGAAGCAGCATTACCGCCAAGACAATTGAACCCTAACGCAGGTTCAGGAAGATTGACCTACAGCAGCATGACATGTGAAGGTCTACAGCAAAATAACAAAAGAATGACTAGGTGCAAATATCAGGAAATAATTAACAAAGGCCATCCCACATATTGAACATCAAATTACAAAAGAGCCAGAAAGAGATGTTTAGGATTAGAAAAAGGAAAATGCCTCAAGCAGAAAGTATCCACTGAATGGGTTGACATATCATACCAGGAGGCTTTTAAGATTTTTCACTTCTAGTTGACTCTCAGTATACACTGCATCAGCCCCAAGTTTCTTGAGCTTTTCTTTTGCTGCATCTGATCCAACTCTGTATCAAGTGAATGTGAGAAAATACAATGAATATCCTCAGAAATCATATTCTACAAGTTGAAAGTCGTATGTGTCCAACAAGCAAGCACATCACCTACTGAAGTGGGACTTCTACATGCCAGGGTAATAATAAAGAAATTAACATGGTGAAAGACAAGTTGCTGACAAACTTCCTTCCACCTATGGCAGTGTCTAAGTTCCAAGTTCAGTCTTTCAATCTGAAAATTTTCTATTCTACATAAAAATTTAAGGCAATTGATTAACTGTTTCAACCCAAAATACAGACTTTTCATCTTTGTGGGGGTATTTAGCAAGTAATGCTAATAGAAACATAATTTTTCTTTTCAGTGTTGAATTTTCCCGTTCAACACGCGTTTATCATCCAAATTTCCATTCAAGGAGCTAAAACCATGCAAAAAATTGGCATAATAACATCCATATGAAGAAAATTGCCTTCAATATTTTGGCCACCAGCTTCAATAAGGAATAAATTGACAAATTGGGATAACAAGGTTAGAAAGAATATTAATAATATAAAGAGCACCTGTCCCTTATAACATTAACAGTATGGATGCCTCGTTCACGAGCAAGCTGGATGACGCACTGCCCTACAATGCTGGTGGCTCCATTTTGAACGATTGAATCTCCTATATATGTGAAAACTAGTCAGATATAATAAGCAACAAATAGTTTAACATAATATGAGAGAAAAACAGTACCTGATTTTAAATCAACAAAATCCTCAAGCATTCTAAGGGCAGTCAAAGGATTGACAGTAATTGTCGAAGCATATTCAACTGGGGTTCCCTCGTCAATTTTGTGCCAAACACTTTGCTCTTTTACAACATACGTCTGCCATGTCCCTGAGAAAAGAAAGTGCTAAATCAAATTGTCCTCTTTTGCAATGAAACGTGCTTAAATCCTATTGTTAATATTTAAAAAAAAAAAAAAGCAAAAAAATAATAATAATAAAGAAAATGATTTAGTCAACAGCCGTTATGATAATTCATCTACCGTTTTAAGTGCATTTTCCCAAAATTGCAACTCTAAACTAGCTTAACTTCCCTTCAGCACCACCCCAGGTTTTAGGACCAAAAACAACTATTGCAAGAAATAAAGAATATGGGGGGAAAAAAAAAAGAAAAGAAGTACCCAACTAGATAAAATCAAAACTAGGAAATATGAATATACCTGAAGAAGGTGGAGATGGTATGACCAAATCACCAGGAGAAAAGCCCTTTACTCCTGACCCCACAGAATGCACCTCTCCTACACCCTCGTATCCCCCAACCGCCGGAACTGCTGGCCTCACAGGATATACTCCTATAATAATTTTTTTTTAAACGGGACCAAGAACAGATTATCAACAATTGCATTAAATTCATACTAAAAAAAAAAAAGTTGATTATTGACTGGAGATTATAAAATTCATGCACAAAAAAAGTTGATCATTGACTGTAAATGAAAAGAAAAAGGAAGACCTTCAATTCGATTTATATCGGAAGGATTGATAGGAGCAGCGAGCATTTTAACGCAGACGTCATTCTCTTTAATTTCCACCGGCGGAAGCTCCGTGATTCTGGTGACGGTGTCGGGAGGGCCGTGCTGATCATAGACAACCGCAGTGGAAGGCGGAGACAGGGCGGCAGCTGTTGCGGACGAAGAGAAAGAGGACAAAGCTCGTAAAGAGGTGAGGATCGGAGAAGGAGAACGGAGGAGCTGTTGCCGAGAAGCAAACAACGACGTCGTTCCATGGAGAACTAGGGCTTTTTGGAGCATTAACCTCACTGACGCCATTATTTATTAGTTAGTTTTCAGTATGGATAGGAAATGCTTGTAGACCACCGTAACTGAGGTGCCGTGGCACATGCTATATTATTATTTATTACATTCTCTTTTTTCAGATAAGAAGGTGTCAAAATATAAAAAATAGTTAAAACGTGTTTGAATAATATTCCAAAGTAAAAGCTTGTCTAGATAAATTTTTATTTGTCCATTATAGTTATTATTTACTTTTTATATAAGTTTAATTAGGTTTGGGTTTGAATTTGATGCTCTATTGGCTTTGAGCTTAATAAATTTAAATTGAATGTGACTCTATTAAGTCAAATATTGACTTTGTTCGCCTATACCTATGGTTGTTAACATAAATATTTAGTTTCTTTAAATATTAATTTTTCACAACTAGTATTTATATTGCACCCAAAAAATATTTAATTATAAGGGTAGTTTAACCGTAAGAACAATAAGAGATAATTGAATTTAACATTTGAGTGGTTGTTTTTGTACTATTTTTTAAAAAATATTACTGTAGCAGTCTCACAGTATCCAACACAATTTTGTTAACTGTCCAAGTTGTGGTGGTACTATTCTGAAAAAAAAAACTTAAGAAAAGTTGTTTAATAACCTTGTTGAGCGTGTCTTTCTAATAATCCAAAATTTCACACCAGCAAATATTTTTCTTTTTATTTTCTTAGTCAGTAGCCATATATATTTATATTTAAAGGGAGAGCACTATTTGGTCAGTTACTGTCTCTCCCTTTATTTTTATAAAAATTTAAGGAAAAAATTAAAATTGAAAAAACTACTCATGAGCTTGACAACTAATCAAATGCAGTAGGTATCGCCCTATTATTTATTATTTATTACTTTTTAATATTTTTTATTTTGACAATGTAATATAATCGTCAATGAGATGAACTTAAACAAGGAAATTTGTCTATGTTGCACATGCAATGGACGTGAGCAGTAGCTATGAATAATTTTGGGCCAGTAAGCTTATACTTTAGTACGATGGATTAATAGTTGCAAGGAAAAGCAGCAACCCAGCTAGTGTCCAACTTGGCCCACTTCCAGCAGATTTAGCTTTTGGACCACAATCTACGAAAAATTGGAGCGTATGAAGGGAAAGGAGAGTTCGTCTGATCCCGGAAAAGTATACAATACACCATATGCATTGTCACGTGGTATACTAGAACTAATAATTTATCGCCATGTGGCAATGGTGGGTCATATCTTGTATTATTTGGCGATGTGTGATTGGTTCTAGTGCACCACGTGGCACGCCACATGGCGCGCGTGGTGCACGCAATACTCACTCGTCTGATCCCTCAACTAGGAACTGTATATTATCAGACCCTTATTCTTTCTCCTTTTTTCTTTAAAAAAAAAGGGGAGGGGGGAGGGGGGGGGGGGGGGAGGAATACGGCACCTTTATTTTTACCGAGGAAGAAAATGAATTTTGCTGCGTGCCATCCATATAACATCGCCCCTATTTCTCTCCTTTATGTATATTTAAGAAAAATGATAGATTGACTAAATGTTATGACCACAAAAAATATCTTGTTAGGGTCCAGCCATTATTACGACCAAGGAAAAAGAAGAATTAGAGTGAACTTCAACCAAAAAATATCCTTTGATTTTTCGACCCCCAAAAAAAAAAAAAACTCTTAGGAGAAAAAAATGGTAATATTACTGATTCCTTTTACAATTATCGGAGTTGTCCCCATGTATCTATAGAGGCTTTTCAATTTCCTTCTATATTTAAATTTTGGGTTTAACAATAATTAATTGAGTGAGATGAAGAAATGGTCAGATCTAACCATTCCTTGGTTGAGTAGTTTGGACTTTATAAAGATAAAATCCATGCAAGAAGGAACACAAATGTCAGAAAGAACAAAAACCGTGGCCGAACGTCCACCAAATTAATACTACAAAAGCAACTTACGACATGGTCAATCTCAAATTTAATTGAAATCATTGTCGCCTCAAGTGTCTGTCTTAAAAAAATGGCACATAAAATACCCATAAAATAAAAGATGCAAATCTTCTGAATCAGTCATTTTCATAAACAACTTACTTATCCTTTACGACTGACTAAACTTGATTAGGATCCGCGATTTACGATGCTAATGCGAACACGTGGACTCCTATTTGTCACCTTATTACTAGTTAATTAACCTATGATTTGCCTCGATCCAAGTGCTCAATTATTTTTATAATGGATAAAACAGTTGAGAAGATCAGAAACGGTTAGACAGTCTGTAATCAACAGTCAGTATATAATCCTTCTTGTTGAGTGTCTCACCTAAATGGGCTGTATTAGTTATTTTTAAAATGCCTTTCTTTCGGTGCCAAAAGATTGGATAAAATGGTAGAATAATCGAAATATGCAGCTTTCATATGAGATGTGGCACATTTGGCTTGGGTGATGGCACATCACATTCAACAGTAAAGTACAATTGGCAAGTTTCTGTAACCAATGATGCAAATCATGAGAGTTTTAGATCATTCAGAAATGGCCATGTTTCAGGCAAACATAAATATACTGCCAAAAGAGATATTTGGTGAATAGACCCAACCAAGAAGAAAAACAGAAAGAGATTTAACTATTTTTTGTCTTTTATGAGATTGGGTGGAAAAACAGAAGGCGACTGATATGATTTGTCCCTTCGTGCAAATTATGGTGGGGGTACTTATTTCTCAATACTAGATACCCTGCCTACGCTCTTTAAAAGAGAAAAATAACCAAAAAAAAAAAAAAAAGTAACGTTAATCTTCATTGAGACTTTCTGGATAAATGGTTCTATTTTTCTTTTACTTTTTTTTAAGACTGAAAAAGAAAAAAAAAAAGAATAACACCGTAAAATAAAGTTCAATTCTAATGTAAGAAGTAAATGAAAACTCTACTACGCCTATCTTATAAAGCGTAAGCATTTGATTTATCTTTTAGTTTACCTGTATCTCTTATTTATCCAATTCAAATGTTGGCAAAATAATAGTTTAGGACCTTAGGTGCCTATTTTAACCAAAAAATGTCAAATTTTGTACGCCGTATTAGATCATTTCACCTAGCATAAGTAAGTAGTTGACTAATTGCTTCTGGGAGATTGTTCTCTTTATTTAACCTAATACTCTGTGCACATACTTGAAGGTATAGAGTAGAAGCTATCCCATGGTTCTGTTAGGTTTGATTTTTAGCTCATGATTTTCTTATTTTGACAGGCTTAACTCATGATTTTCTATTCAGTAAACTTTCATAATATAATGTCATTGGTTTCAATTTCCTAAGAAACGACAAATTAGATTAAGTATCCGGGCCCATTTCCCCAAACTATATTGATCTATCAATACTTTCTCATTTTGTTGAATTTCGTCCAAACACTTTTTATTCGTGATTAATATCCCAAATACTAACAATATAGTTAGCAAAGTATTGAATAAATACGGTCACATCTAGATGAAAAGAGCAATTTATATTTTTGCTATGACATACGATAGAGCAAAGATTAGCTTTCAGAGCAGATTTTGTATTTGATGACAATTGTATGCCCTTTAATAAAATTTCATTGATTCAATTATTTTGGGCCCACAACAAAGCTTTTTTACTCCACATCAAGCTCCTCCGGGAAACCACCCTCTACCGTCTTACTTCTCTCTCTTGATTTCCTATTCTTGGTGCTGCTTCAAATTCGCCACCAATTCTCCTTTCTCTTGCATTCCTTCTCCCCCCCACCCCTGCCCCCCCCGCCCCCTTTTCATGTTCCTCTCTCCTAAAATCAAGTCTGAGTGTTCTCTCTCTCTAGCAATAAAACTTTTTACCAATTCACTGCGGTCCTCAAATTAGTCTCAATTCCGAAGTTCTCCCTTTCTTAGCACTCAAAACACTTTTTTTTTTTACTAATAAATACACAAATCTAGAATAAAATATTAAACCATGAATACTAATTTAATAAATCTAAAAATACAACTAAAAAACCCACAAAACCACTTTCCATAGAACTTTTAAGCTAAGAAAATAAAAAAAAAAAGAGAGAGATAGAGAGAAATCCAGAACTAAATAGAAGGGGAGGTAAAAAAAAATCACGAGGCTTGTTTTCGAAAAAAAACCATTCAATTCTTGATAATTACAAACAATTCTAATAAGCAAATGGATAATAGAATATTATTATGTTTTGTCTAAAGTTGTTATAATAATATTTTTTTAAAAAAATAACCATCAAAACAAAGTCAATATAAGCTCGAGATATTCCCACTAAGCGAATATTCCAGCCCCCAGTGCTCTAAAAATTCTCCGAACATATGAAAATTTTATTTCCACACAGTTTTAAGTCCTTAATTATGAGAGAAAAAAAAAATCAATGCATTAATTAGATGCTCTTAAAATACAAATGTCAACGATTTTATGGTTTGCGTTTTAAAGTCAAATTATTTCCTCGGAGACGTGTATGTCACTGCTCCTTCCACGTCATGTCACAGGCACCGTTGATGAAGCGCATCAGGAAGGCCTCTTAGGTGCCTACTTTAACAAAAAAAAATGTCAATTTTTGTACACCGTATTAGATCATTTTACCTAGCATAAGTAGTTGACTTGTACCACTAATTGCTTGTAGGAGGTTGTTCTCTTTACTTAACCTAGAGAAAATTGTAGTTTTGGTAGCAAAATATGTGAGGCATCGGTAATTTTGATCATTAAAGTTTGGATGAAAGTAAATCTAATACTAAATGTTTTAATTTTTCAGCATATTTAGTCCTATTAAAGCAGTTTTAGTCTTTAAAGTTTTGATGAAAGCAAATATAGTATCAAATAGTTCAATTTCTTAGTACATTTAGTCCAAATGACTGGTTTTGTTAAAATCTTATCATAATTTGGTCACTTGATGCTACCAATAACCAAATTTTAAAAAAATAAAAAGAAAAACTTAATTGTCATAATTTGTAATTAAAGGTATTAATTTGAGTAATTAGTCTTTACTCAAAACAAATTAAAAAATTGAAAAAAACTAATAAACTTGGAAAAAGTTCAGATTTTTGGACAAGCAATCAGCTATTTTACCCCCATTTCTTTCTCCATTCACACACACACACACACACACACACTCTCTCTCTCTCTTTGCTCTTAAAAGAAAACCCTAATACCGTATTTTGAAAACAAAATTTTGCTATTCAATATCTCTGAAAATTTTATTTAAAAACCGTTTGACTGTTTGTAATTATTATTCGGGACAAAGGAGATAAGATAGGTAGCAAATCGAAGAATATGTGTGTGTGTGTATTTAAATTTGGTAATCTGCACATGAATATCATGTGACCAAATTTTGGCAAAATCTGTTAATAGGATTGAATGTGTTGAAAAATTGAAATACTTAATATTTGCTTTTATCAAAACTTTAAGAACTAAAACTTCCTCAATATGATTAAATGTGCTAAAAATTTAAAACATTTAATATTAGATTTATTTTCATCTAAACTTTAAAGATTAAAATTGCCGATGTCCCCAACATGAGGTACTAAAATTGCAATTTTCTCTTTAACCTAATACTCTATGCAGGTATTTGAAGATGTAAAGATAATTCTGTTAAGTTTGATTTTTAACTCATGATTTTCTATTCAGTAAACTTTCATAATATTAATGTCATTAGTTTTAATTTCCTAAGAAACGACAAATTCGGTTAAGTATTTGGGCCCATTTTCCCAAACTATATTGATCTATCAATATTTTCTCATTCTTTTGAATTTCGTCAAAACTATTTTTATCCGTGATTAATATCCCAAACGCTAACAATGTTGTTAGCGAAGTACTGAATAAATACGATCATATCTAGATGACAAAAGAAAAAAAATGTTGTTATGGTGTATGATAATGATAGAGTAAAAATTAACTTTCAGAGCAAATTTTGTATTTAATAAAAATTTTATCCCTTTTAATAAAATTTTATTGATTCAATTATTTTGGGCCCGCAACATGCCTTTTTTACTCCATCTCAAGACTCTCCCGCCGTCCCCAATCAATCCAACAGGAAAGGAAGCCTCTCTACCGTCCTACTTCTTTCTTACTGCTTTCTTATTCTTGGTGCTACTTCAAATTCGCCACCAATTATCCTCTCTCTTGGATTCGATATTTTTTTTCTTTTGCTTTTTTCCATATTCCTCTCTACTAAAATCAAGTATGGGCTCTCTCTCTCTCTCTCAATAAAACTTTTTACCAATCCATTGCGGCCCTCAAATTAGTCTCAATCCCAAACTCCTCCATTTCTTAGTACTCAACCACATTTTCATTTTACTAATAAATACACAAATCCAGAATAAAATATTAAACCATGAATACTAATTCAATAAATCTAAAAATACAACAAAAAAACCCAAAAAAACCAATTTCCATCAAAATTTTAAGCTAAGAAAATAAAAAACAGAGAGAAATCCATAACTAAATAGAAGGGGAGGTAAAAAAAAATCACAAAGCTTGTTTTTGGAAAAACCATTCAATTCTTGATAATTACAAACAATTCTAATAACCGAATGGGTAATATATTATTATTCTGTTTTGTCAAAAACTGTTATAATAATAATTTTTAAAAATAACCATCCAAACATATTGAACATAAGCCTATGATATATATTCCCACTAAGCGAATATTCCAGCCCCCAGTGCTCTGAAAATTCTCCGAACATATGAAAATTTTATTTCTACGCAGTTTTAAATCCTTAATTATGAGAGAAAAAAAAATCAATGCATTAATTAGATGCTCTTAAAATACAAATGTCAAAGATTTTATGGTTTTGCGTTTTAAAGTCAAATTATTTCCTCGGAGACGTGTATGTCACTGCTCCTTCCACGTCATGTCACAGGCACCGTTGTCGAAGCGCATCAGGGAGGCCTCTTTACGGAATCTCAGATCAACGGTCATAAGGTGGCCTGTGTCATTTGTAGTTGACCATGACTTTTCACCGACTGGTTACAGCAGTTAAATTGTAATAACGGTAGTAATATCAGCTGCGTGTAAAAACTTCGCTAAGCTACGTAAGCTTCCAAAACGTTCCGCTTCTCCTTCTGGCTCTGATTCACGGAGTTGACTTTTCGGGGAATTACTACAAAGGTCCCTCAAACTTTCCAAAAGTTAATCTTGTTTCATATTTAGGGCATGTTCTTCAATAACTTTTTTTTTTTACTTGATTTTAATTTTTGATTTTTTTTAAATTTATTTTATGATATTCTCAACTATTTTGTTACTATATTTTTTATTTTTTAATCTAAAATAATAAATAAATTATTTTTAATTTTTTTAAAATCAATTTTTATAAAAATCAGAAGTTATTGAGTTAAGCTCTTAAACAAATAATAATAATAATAATTTGTGAAGTATACAGATAACACGTGTGCCTTGTTGAAGGGTACCCAAGTATTTAGCCTTATAGAAAGCTTGAAGTTAAATAGAGAAGTGATTGAATGTAATAATACAATAAATATGAGAATACACTTAGACGATAAGTTTCTTATTAACGACTGAATTTGTAACCATAAAAATTCTTAAACAATCTTTGATCCATCTCTTAGTTTGATACAAAATGTCATATTACATCATGTATGATAAAATTGAAGGTAAATAATGAAAGTATATTAGTGGATGACCTCGAATAATGTCCATTAATAAGTTTCATTGGTTTACTTTACCGTTCAAATAAACAAAAAATTTTAAAAAAATATCATGCCTTATCAAATGGCGTATTTGATGAAAAAAGCATAGTGATACCTTTTGTCATTTTTCTCTTGAAAATTATATGAACTTTTTGCAAAAGTGACATGTTGTGCCAGAAAAATGAAAGAAAGTTGGAACTACAACTAAAATGGTATAATATATTTAAGTAAGAAGAAGAAAATAAAATAGCGTCCGCATATACAATTTGAATATAGTTTGATAAGAATCTATTCGAATTAGCAATTCAACATATTAATATAATATCATGTTCATTAATTTTTAAGCTCGAGGCAAACTCAATTCTATAAAAATAAAATCTAAACATTCAATTTGATATATCAAAAAACTAATATACTTGAGCCCAATTCGATAAAAATCTTGTTTTAACTCAAAGTTTATTGAATAATCAACCTAACATAAATTTCAAAGTCATTAGAAATTTAAACTAAATTTTAACACATAGCATACGACTTATCTCCTTGGTACCCTTAGTAAAAACATGCCATAGACATTGGACAGATCTGCTTCATGCCAAATTTGACAGACAACAAAAGCAATCGTTGTAAACACGAGGGACTATAATTAGTAAAAACTCTACCCCCATTATAATTAGTAAAAATTCTACTCTCTGTGTAATATAATATCCTAACGGAAAAGCCCTCTGTTATTGACCGCAAATTTCTCTCTTATCTCTTAAGTCACCATATTAGTATTAGTTAAAATTAATATTAGAATCCACTTAAGTGAGGGTTAGTTAGCTTTTAGTAACAGCTTAGTAATTGCTCTCCAGTATCAAAAAATTTTGTCCCACGTCGAAAAGTTGTAGGATAGGTTCCGGATTGATAAGTTTGATAGGCTGTACAAAAGATTGGATCCTTTTTGTACACCTCATCTCTAATCTTTCAACTCTTACCCTTTCTCTATTAACTCTTGATAAATTTAATATTAGAATCCACGAGAATGACATGGCAGTTCTATGGCAGACCTAGGAAACGTGTGTCGCAGGAGATAAAAACCTCCAGATTGTCAAATATGGTAAAAATCAGAAAATTAAGAAAAAAATAATAACAAAACAATCAAAGTCTTTTAAGGCTGAGCGCTCCATCTTTCTGTCTGGATGCGTGTGGTTTCTCCCTACAAAACTTAGTCGTTCGTTTTGTAACTCTCCTTTCTGTTTCTGGTTCTCTGTTTTATTCGTTGCTTTTTAGGGAGAAAGAAGAGAGAGAGAGAAATTATTTTCAAGGAAATATACATTTTCAAACACAGAAAACACTCTCATAAGTAGATGTATAGATGATATAAATTAATTAGGGAGAAAGAATATATAGTTTGGAGGAAAAAAAAAGCATGGGATGTTTTCCATGTTCAGGGGAGTCATCATCAATCAAGAAGCCAGAGAAGAGAAGGAAGGATTACAATAATATCAATACCAATCACTATAGAGGAGATGAACAAAGGCAGCCCACATCAGGTTTGAGCTTTTTCTGTGGCTTGATTGATTTTTTTTTTTTTTGGGATGAAATTTTTGAAAAGATTTGTTTTTTTTTTTGTTTTTTGGATGGAATTTGACATGGGTTTTTGGTTTCTGACTCCTTTTTTTTTTTTTTTTTCCTTGAATGGAGCCTTGCCTTCCTCTACCTGATGATTTTCCCTGCATGGCTTTTGTTTTCCCTTTTTTATGGGATCTTTTAGATGATTTGAGATGGGATTGTTGTAATTTGTGTGATTATTTATGTTATATGATTTTTTCCCCTTAAGATTTCCAATTTGCAGCAGATGGGCCTGTCAGAAATTCTCTGGTTCTCTCTTTCTGTGTTTGTTTTGTGAGTTTTGGTTCATGATGCATGGAGGGATAGAGAAAAGTTTGAACCTTGATGTGTGTTTGCATGTGATGTTGAGTTGAGAAATATAATTACATTTGATTTGAATTCAGGATGCTTGACGGTGTAGTGTCAAGTCCATCATAAATTTTGCAAACATAATTTGTTTAGCTCTTTGACTGTTTATTGCCGATGGATGGTTTGAATGGTGATTGTTATTTGCTTTATTGCCGATGAATGTGTGTTTATTGCCATGGTCTTCTGGGAAGTTTGATTTTCTTCTATTACCATTATTGTAATGATGATGTTACTATTTAATTTTGTCGTATGATTTTTGTCTTTTCGATGGTTCTTTGTATGATTTTAAATTTTAGTAATAATTATGGTTATCTCTTAGTACTACCTATCTGAGGATCATATGGGGATCCATATTTTGGCTCTATGTTGCCCATGTGCGCTTTTATGTCTTTTTCCCTTGTTCGCCCATGGGCCTCTATCACAGTCATGTTTTTTTGGTGATTCTTGTGTTTTGTGGTTTAGGCATACTGAAAGTGAGCCCAAATAAAGGTGGGAAGAAGGAGATCAATAAAGATAATCCTTCTGCAGCTGCAGAGGCTGTGGATGCTAGTAAGAGGTCTCTCGGTGATGGAGATGGTAATCAATCAAAGTCTAGGGGATTTCGATATTCTGAACTAGAATCTGCTACAGAAAATTTCAAGCCAGAAAATTTTCTTGGGGAGGGAGGCTTTGGCAAAGTTTACAAAGGTTAGTCTGGTAGATACTGGTCAGGTTAGTTTTATTATCTTTTTCTTTTAAATAGTTACAATTTCACAAGTTTCTTACTACTTAAACTATCTTTAAATTTAGATGGTTTGTTAAATTAGGACTATGTACTATGTGGCAGAAGATCTAAATTTAGTTTTTCTTTCCCACTATAGATTGTGGCCATTAAGCAGCTTAATCCTCATGGATGTCAAGGGATTAGGGAATTTATGGTTGAAGCCTTATTCTTAAGTTTAGCTGATCACCCTAATCTCGTCAAGTTAATTGGTTGTTGTGCTGAGGGAGATCAGAGGCTATTAGTCTATGAGTACATGCCGCTGGGTTCACTGGAAGACCATTTACATGGTAAGTGTTGTAGTGGAGAAGTTATTATTGTTATTTTTGGTTAAATTTGTTTTATTTCGTCAAATCTTAAATGATTTGTTTTGCCTATGTATTTTTAGTTCATTCCCTTCGTTGGAATTTTCCATCTTGTTAATGTGCCACTGTATCTTGTTTCATTTCTAGTTATTCTCAATGCACATCAGCTTATTTATGTAACTCTTATAGGTCGTCCGTCCAATAAAAAAAAACTTGATTGGAACACAAGAATGAAGATTGCAGCTGGTGCGGCTCGAGGCTTAGAGTATTTGCATGACAAGATGAAGCCTCCTGTCATATATCGAGATTTAAAGTGCTCTAACATTCTGCTTGGGGAGGGTTATCATCCCAAGCTATCTGATTTTGGATTGGCCAAAGTTGGCCCTTCTGGAGATAAAAGTCATGTTTCCACCAGGGTGATGGGTACCTATGGGTATTGTGATCCAAAATATGCAATGACTGGTCAACTATCATTCAAATCTGATATGTATAGCTTTGGCGTTGTTCTTCTGGAGATCATCACTGGCAGGAAAGCAATTGACAATACAAGATCTGCTGCGGAGCAAAATTTGGTGACATGGGTAATTTAGCCGTGTCTCTTTCTCTTGCATGTTGGTTTTTATCTTGGTTGAAAATGAAATGGGATTCTTATGTGTCAACAGGGACTGAAAGCAACAGTGACTGTTAATTTTGCTTAATGTGAAGCAGCTTTATTACGCTTCTGACTACATATCCTTGCTTTTGTTTTAAGATTTTGGAGGCATGTTAAGAATCATAATCTACAATTGGGCTGCTGTTAATAAGATTGTGATGTTTTCACCATTTACACCATCCAAAGTTGCTTTTCTACTTCAATAACTTTTTTGATTGGAGAATGGGAGCCAAATACGAGTTTATGAAGTGCTCTGTTTGTAAATATCCTTCCTTGTTATGCTCTTGCTTACCTTTCTGATTTTCTTTAGGATGGAGTGGTATTTGTGACCAGTAATCCCTTTCTTTTTGTATTTTTAAGAGTGTAGAGCATGGGTTGGGTTGTTATTTTCATTACCGCCAGAACTTAGTTACACTGATGACATTTTGGCATCTTGCTTCAACGGCATTATTTTAGTCCTAGCACATGTAGATTGTAGGAAAGGTGTATGGGCTTCAGGTTCTCAGTCAGGATCCTTAGGTTATGCTAACAGTTCTCTGAGAATCTTCATATATGGTTTATAACTTTTTGTCATTTTCGAACTTTAATTACTAATCCTTCATAATTTGAAAGACTAGATGTCAGTTTGATGCACTCACATGCTTGACATTGTCCAGAAATTTATTAGAATCTGTACGTGGTTTGTATCTGTGTTCTTTTTATTTTTATTCTTTTTAATTTTTTTGAACATAGAAACTACATGAGATATGTCAAAGAGGTATCAACATCCTGCTGATTTGAAGTTAGTAGAGTGGGACTGAATCTTTGATAAAAAATTCTTGTGGATGTATCTGATATATGATAATCTATTGAATTCTTCCATTACTACCTTCACTGGGATCTATTTGCCGGATATAACAAATATGTTGTCACGAGTTTTCCAAGAACCAAATAGGAATTTATTTCATAATCTGAATTCTGAGCAATTATTCTGGGTAATTTTGTGTCTTTAAGTGTTTCACTGTATTCTGAACAGTTATTTCTAGAGGTACTGGTTCATCCTATACCCCACTGTATTTTGAGTGCTTCAGTTCAGAAAATTTCAAATCAACATATTTTCTTGAATATTATATAGTTTTTTCCTTCTTGAAAGCTATGTGCAACAGGTTAGTGGCAATGAAAAGTCATGGTGCATGACAGTTTTCCATAATTAAATTAATGAAGTCAGGTATTAAACTTAACTACCTGGCCAAATGATAGGCCTTTTGGATATTTAACTGGGCATCTTTGCCTAAAGTGATGGATGCATAAACTTGGTAAATAAGTTTCTGGCTACATTAAATATATGCTGACACAAACATACACATGGCACGCGCATGCGCGCACCCATGTAGAGAGGGGGAGGAGGGAGGGATTTATCTCTCTTTTCTCATATCGTATTCATGATCTATAGTGTAGAGATCTTAACGATTCATGTATCTGTTGTTTGGAAGGCGTACAAATATGTGCATGACATGCACATATGCAAATGTCACAATACTGAAAAAAAAATCTGTATGCATTTGTAATTGACGAGTTATGTTATTCTCTTGAAAATTCTATTTGAGAACAACTAGTGTAGTGTGTGAATTAGATGTATGCCTTGGACCATATATTCCCTGGGGCTAATATTTGCAATTTTCTTTTCTAATTGCAGGCACGGCCCTTGTTCAGAGACAGGAGAAAATTCCCTCAGATGGTTGATCCTTCACTGGAAGGTCAATATCCCATGAGAGGCTTGTATCAAGCTCTTGCAATTGCTGCAATGTGTGTCCAGGAGGATCATAACTTGCGACCCGCAACAACTGATGTTGTCATGGCTTTGAATTACCTTGCCTCCCAAAATTACGATCCCAATGGACATCCTGTCCATAATTCCTAAAAGAGCTGCTCTTCTCATAAACCTAGAAAAGATGATGAATAGACACCTCTAGCGGGAACCATCACTTGCGACAATCATGAGAGAACCTGGCTTAGGGACACACATCGTGCTACATTTTGCCGCATTACCAAAAACACATACCTGTTCATGATTTTTGTCATTGTGCTTGACATGATAACTGGTGCTGCCATGCTATATAAAGTCCGGTAAAAAAACAGAAATCCACCCTTTTAGCATCAGCCTTATATATTTATATTTGGCTCCACGCCGGGGTACATGCGATATCTGCTCGTATTCAAAAAGAGAAAAATTGAAGTTAAATAAGATAGTAGATTGTTTTGGTTAGTTGGAAGAATGATGCTTTTGTGTGAACAGTTTGTAAATGGGACGCACCTTTTTAATCCTGTGTCAGCAGATTATCCTTCCATAATCTTGTAACCATCTTTTCTGGTTTAGATGTCAGCCACAGAAGTCATGACATGTAAGTAGTCCCAACTTTCCAGTGTGGACGCATCTGGGGCCTATTGTTCAAGGGGTAAATGCCTTGCAATTATTGTCGTCCTCACGTTGTGGCCCGATATGGATGTGATAGTGTTGGTGATCGGGTTGCCCGTTTGAAAATTTGTTAAAATAAATTTCAAGATTTGAATTAGATTGTCCAGATCGAGTGCAAATTGGATAATTAACTATCTTCTGCGGTTGTTGTTTGGATATCTTGGAGGGCAGACTGATGGAGCTAATGATGGATATTCTTCTAGATCCATTAAGTGCTTTGTGAAAGTTGTTATAACCTCCTATTGTGAGGACCAATCAAAGCCCAAAAGCCTACCACCTCGGTAGAAGTGTGATCAGATTTAAAATTCTTGTAGATTCCTGCAAAAAAATAGGAGCTTCTTCTATGCTTCTAGTACAGTCATGATGCTTCTAGGTGAAGAAAGGTCAGTGTGAACAGAAAACCTTAGAATTCTCGGGTTATACCAACCTTGTATATAAGGGGACGTTGTTGCTTGGGGAAAAAATTTTGATTTTGGTTTAGGATTTTACTTGCGGACCTTACGATTTAAACGAGAGTTACATAATTATTATTACATTAATCTATTTATGTGACACTTTCAATTTACAGGTGAAGTTGTGGAGCAAATTTTTTGCTTTGGGGAAGTCAAGAGAACTGAAGAGGGAGACTAACCAAAGAAATTACTCGATATAAGGTTGAAAAGTACGTGCACTATGAAGCTCTTGCCACTCCCCCACAATAAAGTATGCCAATATCCTAACATCTTGTCGAAGTCGATTTCATCAGTGAGAAATTATGCTAAGGAAAAGAGATAAGTTCTAATAGATTCAATAATAATAAAAACAAAGGAGCTTTGCTTTTGCCACAAGTGCAACTCAATACTCTGGGATCTGCAAAAAATCCTTTAAAAAGGAAATCGACTACCCGTAGGAAAGCCATTATGTTCGATAATTTTACGTTCATCAATCTATAAATATTAAACACGGTGAACTATAGATGTAAAATTGCACATTGCTCTTGGACACAAACATTAATGCTTTTCGGGCTCATTTTCCAGCACCATTTCCCCCATTTCCCCATTTCTTTTGGGTTATCTTGCTTTACACCCATACACGATATAAGCAATTTCCTTACCTAGATCCTAATAATTGAGCAAACTATTCTCTAGTACCAATAAAAACTATTTCAAAAAAGTTATCCTCTTCACAAGAAAATGGCTAGAATGTCACTTAAATCTGAAATTATACACTAATCTGAAATTAAGAACAAATAATGGTAGCAAAGTTTTGATGGGACAATTTACATCTAATACTTTCTTTCAGTTTGTGACAAGATTTAGGCAAAACTTTGGGAAGAATTGTGGTCAATTTCCTCTAAATTAAGTACACTTGCTGGTATTAGCCTTGACACGTGCCTTGCACGTGCTACCATTCCCGCCATAATCAACTAAATTGAACAAATAACGCACGCTATAACTAACTAACAAGAATCTCCATCCCAAGAAACACACACTAACACACCCTCAAGAAAACACAGCCGTAGTAAAGCAAGTTGGAACTTGACCAAAAAAAAAAAAAAAAAAGTTGCTGCAGAAACCAATAATCTGAAAATGGCGAGAAGGGCTGGTGGAAAAATCACCGCTGGTGGTGCTCTTCCAATTTCTATGACCCCAGCTGCAGCCGCAGCAAATCGCCATAACAGAAGGATACTTTCAAACAACTGCATTCACATCATTCCTATTGTTGTCCTTCTTTGCCTCTTCATTCTCTGGTGGTTCTCTTATCCCGGTATGTATTTTCCTACTAAAATTTCCTTTCCTTTCAGTTAATAATTCACGGGCTTTTCTTGGATTTTCCGGTAGCTCCCATTGGGTTTCCGGAATTTTTTGGGTTTAATGGTTCCAATGAACTAATTTATTGTTTGTCCTTTATGAAGGTGATTCTTGTTTTTTAGTTAATTTTGGTTAATAATTAAGGGATTTTCTTGGATCCTTTCTGTAGTTCATTGTCCTTTGGATTTGCTTTTTGTGGTTAGTGATGTCAAGAAACTGATTAATTATCAGTTCTATGACATATTTTTATCAGAGTTCTTCGTGTTTATGATTTATGACTCAGTTGTCTATTTAATTTTGGTTCTTAGAAGAAGATAGATTGAGTGATGATAGAATAATAAAAATCTGTACACAACAATGGGGTTTTTAGATTCTGTTGTGAAATTTGAGTTTTCTTGTTTAATAGTATCAGAAATCATGTTGGCGATTATGTATAACTGTGTTAAATGTATAGGATTCACAGGAAGAAGTATCTCTCCAGTTGTATATGGCAAAGAATTTACAGATCTTTCGAAGTTCTTGCTTTGTTGAGTTTATCTACTGAATATGGAATCTAGTTGGGTCAGAGCTTTACTGAAATCAATTTTCTGAAACTGGCTTGGGAGATGACATTTCCCGTATGCTATTTGTTTTTCTTGCTTCATTTTCTTCCTTTTCTTTTCCCTGATCTGTTGATGTCGCTGGGTTTTTTGGTTTATCAGTTGCGTTTTTTTCATAAAAAATCACAAAAGTGAAGACAAATTGCAGTAGTTCCATGACTATGTAATCAACATTAGTTGGAACTTAGGATTTTTTTTTTTCCTTTTTCTCTTTTGTATTGGATTAACTGTTGAATGATGATATATAGTTCAGTCAAATCCATTTTTCAAGTGAAAGAAAACAAAAGCAACAAAAGCTTGCTTGAGATTTAAATGGTTTCTTTATTCTTCTGGCTTTTCATGGATTTTTGCCTCTAATAGAAGCTTGTTGGATTTTATGGATTTCATTGTTTTGTGGTGGTTATTAAGTGCAAGAACTCATTATTGGATATCAGCTTCCATGTGAATTATCTTTATCAGAGTGGTCTTGTGTATGAAGTTGCTCTTGTATCATGGTGAATGAATCGGTTTTACTCCTAATTTTTTGACTGACGATATAATGTAATACATTAGTACTTTTTTTTCTTCTCTAATGAAAATATCAAGATTTTTAAAATGCATAATTACATCTTTCAAGAATTGGATTATCAGAACCTGTTTTCTTTATTTATACACTCTGATCAAGAATGTTGGTGATAGTATATAACTGGATTAGTTGTATATATTTAAGAAAGGAAGCATCTCTTTGATCTAACAATGCATGTAAAGAATTAACAAACCTCTGAAGTTTTTGGCTTATTGAGTTTATTCACTGGATATGAATTTATTTGGGATCATGGGCATCACGGCTATATTGGGATCAATCTTGTAAAGCTACTTCAGTGAAAATTTTTATCTGTTTTAGCAGTTTTTCCTTCCCTCTTCATTTTCTTTCTCTTTGCTTTTTTCTTTGTTATTGCTTTTGTTCTGATTTCGTTTCTCTGTCTTTTCCTTGTGATTGCTACAACATAACTAACAAGTTTTTGATTCATCTGTTCTAAATTTTGCTCAATAGAATCATTAGATGGGAGATAAATTGAAATATTTCCATGACTATGTGCCACATGTTATTTTGGATGGATTTTGATTTTGAGTCGGGAAATGAACAGATTGAAAATAGTCCGGTCAAATTCAGAGTTTTGAAATGAAAAAGGAATAGCAATAATAACCAATAAATGCTAGAGAGACAAATGATTTTCCCCATTCTTCTGTTATCCTTATTCTTTGTTATGACGTTCATTTCAATGTTAATCAACAGATAGAGTCCAGCTGCACTTTACATCAATCATTGCTCCTAATTGTTTGATCTGTTAAAACTTTTTTCAGTGAACCTGGATGTCAAGGATGGAAGAGTTACTGTGATCCCTAAGGTGGAGAAGTCTATCTCTCTGAACGAAACTCGTGTTGAACTTGCCTTCTTGGCTGCAGCAGCCACTCCACCATATGCTTCAACTTCGTACACTCTGATAGTGGAGAACCAAACTGCAGCAGAGCCACCGGGGGCAACTGACTGAAGAACTGATGAAGTTCTCCGCTTAAGTCATGTTTTAGGAATAGATATTTCAGTTTTCTCTTGGACACACATTGCTTGATAAATCAAGAATTACCAAACTAGGAAGTCTCAATACTCGATCTGTTTCAAGATAACGGCTGTGAAAAAGGGCTGCAATTGTCTGCCTTGTCAAATTTACATAGAAATAACTACCTAGATTCTAGCCTAGTCATTTTATGCATCAGTTCTGTTCTGAATGTTGCTGTTGTGAGCTTTCTGTTGTCATAAAGAATAAATTTGAATCTTCTGTGCTCGGTTAGAATGGAAATCTAAAATTGTTTCCTTTACACCATTGAAGGCAAAGGAAAAAAGAAGACATGACTGGCTGAATTTCTTGCCTGCTGCTTCTGCTACAACTCACTAACCTCACCTGTTTTGCATTTCCCCACAGAGATATACATATTTGTGTTCCTTTTAGATGGCAAAATTCTACAACAGTCTCTCCTTGGTGACTGCAAGATAGAATGCTTATAATTAGTGCCAGTCCAGATAAATGATAAGTTAAGTAGTAGATAATTACACACCCCAAGCTAATGAGAGAAGGCAGGCCTAATATTACACCTGCAACACGGCTCAAAAATGTTCTGTTACAGTGTTGTCATACCATAGCATAATGTTTATCAAAGAAATTGTCATACCATATCATACTGTTTAGCAAAGGATTCATGCTACCATAAGCAAGTGCATTGTTAAGTGGCATGTATGTCTTGTAAGCATACTTATGATGAACACAGGGATTACTTAGTATTAAATGGCAGTACTTGATTGCGATTTGCCACTCGCTAGAAATTATGCTCCTAAATTGGGATATCTCCTAAACTATTTGCATGAAAACAGAAAAGTAAAATTTGTTTACAGGCATTTATAACAGAATCAGCAAATCACAACTAATATCAGTAGTCTGAGTATCACAAAATTATATAAACCACAAAATGTAAGCGGCATTTACAAGCTCCATATGTACCTTCTCCCAACGGTTGCTATCTGGCTGTTTCAAGACAACAATGGAATTGATTTTTTCAGGTGAGTCCATTGTCCACCGGCAATATGGGTAGGACTCTTTATGACGAGTATACACCCCAATTATTTGCTTCCTTCCTTCATCATATTTTGTTGAGCTCATATAATATAAGAAGGGCTTCTGGCATGGATGTTTGGTCACAGGCCTAGTGTTGAATGCATAAGCTGTGTAATCAGCTCGCTTATACCAGTTAAGAAATGTTCGGGTGGGCATCTCTAACTCTCTGGGAGAGATGACTCCCCTGATGATCTGAACAACATAGCCCCATGACACAGAAATGGACCAATGCCTATTCTTATCATAGCAGATGGACTGTTGTATTATGCTCGCCGAGTCTTGCTTAACCGATTCAAACAGGCGTTTAAGGCTTTCAACTCTGTTCAATTGTGGAAATATGGGATCCACCACATCAAGGTGGTGAAGTGACACCAGTGGAGTTACCGGATGTGCTCCCAAAAGTCCTAGTAGGTTTCCATACACATCATACTGCATTATCACAAAACAGCACATAAAATTTATCGCACTATCTAGACCTACCTTGAAACTATGAATCTCCTATTGGATTTATAATGCGGAAGTGGAAAAGAGTCTCAAAAATTATTACGAAAACTACAAATATGGAACTAAGGATACCAATGGCATTTCTGATTAAAACAGAAGCAAAGCTACAAATAATCGTTTCTTGAATGCTAGAATCAACTAACTCGAATTTTAAGAGCTTGGTCACCTTAGTCCAAGAAGTTCGTTTATTGCTTACCTGATGAAAGCCAATTTCCCTAGTAAGTGGCACACCTAGCTCAGACATGCAAGCCTGCATCCTATCATCACTGCCATATAGCCCAGGGTATCTTTGAATGCATCGATCCTGCATCTTCTCTAATTCTACCGCCAATGGATAGCTTATGGCGAAACCACCCCCACCATAAGCCATGCCATAAGAGAAAAATATGTTCTGAATATGGCTCTCTGACGAGCTGCCAATGTAATAATACTGATTGTGATCATACTTGGAAAGCACTCTCAGGACATTTTCAACAATAAAAACAGTGTCATCATCTCCCATCACAAACCACCTCACATCTTTCATCCCCAGCCTCAATGTCTCAGAGACCACCCTTGAAATCCTCAATGCTGATCTCCTCCCCTGGCGATTCGTGTACTCAAATTGTGAAGTATTACCAGAAATACTTATCTCTGGTAACCTCTCATTTCTGTTAGTTTTCACTCCTTTATCTAACCAAACTACCCCTCTTGTCTCCCCTGGCCTCCACCACAATTTTATGTACTCCTTCCTCTTATCCCACAAATTAGACGAGGCAGCAATCCCAAAAACAATATGTTTGAGCTCAATATCATCATGAAAGACCAAGCTTGCAGGCGTCTTATTAGATTCCACGGGTTCTTGATCTCGATTATCGCCGATTGTAGATGTGTTCACAACAAGTGGAGGAGGGCTATTTTCAACATTTTCTTTGGTCGAGACATCCGAAGTTGGCAGGGGACAATCGAGCTGATTTTTGTTGAATATGAGCTTTGATGAATAGAGAACATAGATGACTAGGACAGTAACGAATAACCAAGTGATGGAGCTACGAAGGCTGCTTAGGCCAACTGGCTGGCGTTGGGGAGCAGCAGGGTTCATCTGGTTGTCCAACCGTCCAACCGCAAGATGAGTTCGTTTGATCAGTGTCTTTGTCTCCTTGGAGTAGCGACAGTTTTCTTACCATGCCTTCCTTCAGCTGAGAGGCTGCAATTTTGCAGAGAGTGGAAGTGAATGATGGTGAAGCAAAGTTTGGATTGGAGAGATGTTCGGATCTGAGTTAGGACTTCTGAAGGTTGTTAAGTGGGAACGATAATGAAGCCGGTTATGCCTCTTTCTCACTGACTAATATTATTGCAACATTTCAGTTAAAAAATTGTAAATCAAAGGTTGGAACTTGGAAGCCAAAATGCAGTGTTACCAACTCCATATTGTGGAAACATTATTGTTCGTGCAGACTTGAGTATTGATTTGTTTCTAGTGCTGGTGGAGTGACCATCAAATGTTAATGGAGCTCAATTCAAATATTCAATGGACTGAATTAATCTTCATATTGGTAAAGTTCCCTCAACCTTGTTAATTTGTCATATTATGATTGAAAGATGGACCAGTTGAACAACTATAGACTGTCCAAAAAAAAAAAAAAAAAAAAACAACTATAGACGGGCTGGTATCATATCCTCATAAGTCTTTTTGGGTTGAAGATTAATTATAGGCTTCAAAAAGACTAGTATAAAGAGAAAATCTCCACCATCCAAACAATTTTAATGGATCTCCATAATCTAAATTGTAACTATCTTTCCAAGACATTGACACGTAACCCATTGGAGACAATTACCAAAAGAAATAATTAGGAAAGAGTAGCATAGGTCAAAGCACTTGCTTTTCTTTCTTTCTCTCTTTCTTTTTTTTTTATTTAATATGACTATCAATCGAGTGAAGTAAGAATACCGCTCGAATGTGGTGCTGCAAATCCTTCATTTACAGCAAGAAAATGTAAATACTGGGCTATTCCTTTTCCACCACTGTTTTTGCTGCACTTATTGCTTCATTGGTCAGTCGTCACTACAAAAGTAATAAAGTGACAACTTAACCAGACAAACTTTTTCAGTTTTAAATTCTTTCTCTTCTAGCTTTACAGCTTGGGAGACTTGTTAAAGTAATCATATCAGCTTGAAAATTCAAAGGGAATAAAAAAAGCAAGTGCTATCATCAGAGAGAGATGTGAATGGCGAGCGTAATTTTTACCTCACTTGGCTTAAAACCATTTTTTCACGTTTCCAAAGAGATTTTTCAGATTTTTATAGGGACTACACCTGGCAAAAATGTGACACGTACAGAAGATGGGGGGATTCTGCTTTAATTTAAAATTGGTTTTGGGAGCAACTGTCTTTTTAGACAATGCTTTTTCCTCCACCGCCACGTCGCAGAAGCCCAAGTTCGACCATACTCCAAGTTGGGCTTCGTTTCATTAAACAATGGGATTTCGGGCTTTTGGGCCTCAACAACAAGACCCAGCCCATTGGGCGACTATATATAAATCACTGGGACTAATTAAATTGTGAACATCTGATACTTTGGAGTTATGAACTTTTGATACTTCATGTACTTCCCTATTCGACAACTATTAAGTAGTGAGGTAGTATATGAGTGCGTCAAATTTATGAATCTCTTATATTTTAATTAGTTACTAATTCAATTTTTTTTTGACTTAGCCTGTGGTATTCAAATACATACCTGAAAAACTAAACCACATGGGAAGGAACGACTTGATACAAAAAAAAATTAGACATAAGATCTGAAGCGTAATTAGGCTAAACCTAATACAAGATGACCTTTTGACGAGTGTTCAGCTCCAATATCACAACATAATAGATTAGAAAATTACCGTGTTTAAGCTTGACAAGTATCATTTTGAGTTCGATTTTCAAACTCTAGTTGCATTTAAAAACAATGTGCTTATAGACACCAAATTTTGACACACCCTTTATAAAAATATGTGTTATTATTTCATTCAGGAGTACTTTTGTTTTTCGAGGGTCAAAAACAATTTTGCATAAATTATGATTAATTAACCGTGTTAAGGGCAAAATGATAATTTTAACATAGAAATACCTTTTTATTTTATTTTCTAAATTTGTATTTTTCCTTTTTATCATTTTTTCTAATGTTAATGATTTTTTCGGAGTCATTTCATATTTATTGGAAATTTTGGTATTTCTTCATTAATAGCACGCTTTCCAATGTGTCTTTTGTTAAGAGATTCTTGCGTAAAAAAGTTTATATATGCATTTTATATATTTGTAGATTTTTTGTAAAAAATTTCATAATTTTTAAAGGTCGTTTGATATTTATTTCAAATTTTTGTCCTTTTATCTATTAATAACACGTTTTCCGATATGACATTAACTTCTAATTTTACAATGAATTTTTCTGATTCTGGCAATGCTGAATTTTAGTTTTTTATTTTTTTTAATTTAAGGAGCTCGAGTTTATTTTATTTTACTTTATTTCATTTTCTTTATTATTTTAACAAATTGCACTTAAAAAAAAAAAAGGCTCAACAGCAACAGCGTTGCTGCTGCTGTTGCTTCTACTATGGCTGCTGAACAGCCTTATTCAACAACCCCATCTCCATCATTTTGCAGCCACCCTACATTACCAACTCCCCTTACACTCATCATTTCCTTCACAAAATTAATCACATTATCCTTACCACTTGCAATCTTCTACCAGATTTTTAGGGATTTTTCTGATCATTTTGTTTTCACCATTTTCACACTCAATTCCTCACAGTTCACTCTTTCTTTTCTTCCTCTCGGTCCTCACTTTTACTCAAAATAAAAACTTACCACACTTCACATAAACAGCAGACACACACGCTTGCATTCTCTCCATTTCTACCCTCATTCCCAGAAAACACAAACATTTACTAACACTTCTTCACATGCCTGCACTCATCTTCTCCTTCCGCACACTACACATTTGCACACACCTCACCTTCACTCTTTATCAATTTCATACACACAAAGCACACACAATCAAAAACACACATACACACACTTGCATTCTCTCTCTCGGCACTCTCACTTCCTCTGCACACACCTCACAGAATACTCACCATTTTTTTCCTTTTTTTCATGCCATTCACTCACACAATTCACTCTCATAGCTTACACAAAACACACTCCAGACACACATTCACACACCCTCATTTTACTAATACCATATACACACCAGCAATTCCAGTTCACTTGCACAATCAAACACACCAGAACACAATCATTCACAACTTATTGCAATTCATCTAAGTTCACCGAATACACACAGCATACATACACAACACACGCACGCCAACACACAATCAACAAACACACACAACAGAAAGCAAATCACCTACACAAAAACACATTAAATACATTGCCCAAGTAACCATTTCACCACCACACAAGCATTGGTTTCACATTGCAGACACTGACACACATACGCAGCGGTTCAAGCACATACAATTCACTAATTTTACACGTGCAACATAACAAATATACAGAAAATCACATTCATGCACATACAGAGGTTATACACACACATATACAAAATTGGAATTCACAAGCACAAGTACTGCACCAGTAGCACAGCCATTCAAACAGCCCATCACCAGCCCTGCGACTACCCTCAACACCTGTAAAAACCCAAAAGCCTTACCACTGCCAATCAATATCATCACCGCCGGTAGTTTCATCACAATTAGTCTTCTCACCCCGCACAGTCAATCACCACCGTCAACAGGCCGCGCCACTTCAAGCTCTCACGAACCACTATCATCTCCCAAATCCAGGTAAAGCCCTCACTCCCTTCCTTTCAAATCCTGTACTTACCATTTTGGTTGATGATCGATTGGACCAAAAATTTGGAATTTTGATTTTCGAAAGGGATTTAGAGATTTGGGAGGAAACCAGAGAGAAGAGAGAGAGAACGAGAGAGAGACAAAGAGAAAGGAAAGAAAAGAATGAGAGAGAGGGAGCCGGAAAAGAGAGAGAGAGAGAGAGAGAGAGAGAGAGAGAGAGAGAGAAAAAGAGAGAGAGAATTTGAGAGAGAAAGAGGAGGGAAGAAACGCTAGAGAGAAGAGAGAGAATTAGAGAAGAGAAGAAATAAAGAACAAGAGGGGGAAAGAAGCCAGGAACGGCGGAGAAAATAGCGAGAGAAAACCAGTAGAGAATGGGAAAAGAAAGGAAGAAGAAAAAGAGAAAAAGAAAGAAGAAATAAATACAAAGGGAGGAGCAGAAAGAGACAACTGGAGAGAGGAACGAAAGAAAGAGAGAAAGAAAGAAAAAGAAGAGAGAAGAGAGAAATAGCAGAGAGAAGGAGAGAAATGGCAGGAAAGAAGAAAGAAAGAGACAGAAAGAAAAAAATTGGTTAAAAAAAATTCTGTTATCAAAACTACGTCTTTTGACATGAGACGACGTTTTTTTGTTAGTTTCTTTTGCTTATTTATTTTATTATTATTTTTATCATATTAGATATTTATATTTTGCCTCCTTAGGTTATTAGGTGTTCTCATCATGCCCTTTAATACTTTTAGTCTATTTTGTTTAAGTCCTTGTTTATTTAAGTTGGCCCCTAAAATTTATGCTTTTTTTCAATTATGTCCAAAACAATTGCAATTTAGTTTTAAAGTTGCTAGAAGTTATATTTTTGGCCCCTTAGCTTGCCTAAAAATGCAATTTAACCCCCTAAGCTTGTTAAAATTAAATTTGACCCCTTCCTAGTTGCTTGATTTGTAATTTGATCCCTCATATTTACTGGAATTTGACTTTTGGTCCTCAAATGTTGCTGAAAATTGTACATTTGGTCCCTTATGTTGTTGGAAATTGCATTCTTGCCCCCCCAACCTTGCTGAAATTTTATTTTTTCATCCTTAAGTTTGTTGAAATTATATTTTCACCATTGAATGTTGCTGGGAATTGCATTTTCACCCTCAAATGTTGCTAGAAATTTGATTCTAACCCTCCCTAGCTACTGAAATTATATTTTTACCCTCAAATGTTGTTGAAATTTATATTTTTGCCCCCCCAAAGTAGCTAGAACTTGCATTTTAGCCCTTGAATGTTGCTGAAAATTTGATTTAGACCTCTCCCTAATTGCTGAAATTTTCTATTTAGTCCCTTTGAGTTGCTGGAAATTCATTTTTGTTCCTCATTGTTGCTAAAAATTAGATTTTACTCCCTAGGCTTGATATATTTTGCATTTTTTACTCCCCAGGCTCGTTGGGATTTTTGCTTTTGTCCCTTAGTTTGCTGAAATTTGTATTTTTCTTCTTAAAATATCGCCCCATTTACATTTTACCTCACAAATTGTTGGGATTTACTTTTATTGCTTTATTTATTTAAATAATGGTATTTTTGACATGTTTGTTCATTTTATTAGCAATTTATATCGAGTCTTCAAATGGGAGGTTCCCCTATTATCCTTTTAATGTCTCTTTATGTGCTCCTATGTATTTTTCTTTCATTTTTTTATGTATATTTTTGTGTTTATTATTTTTATTTATGTGTGAGCATTTATTTATGTCATGTTATTTATTTGAATTTAATTTTAATTATTCAAAGAAATGTAATATATAGGTGATACTCTATTTAACAAAAAAAAATTGTATTTAGATAATTAATGTAACAGATAGTTTATATTTCCATCTATTTAACAAAAGCTTTTGTATTTTGGATAAAAATATAATAGATAGGTTAGATAGGCTATTTTTTTTATATTCCCCCATTTTAGATTGTAATTAGGCTTTTCCTTGGTGTAATAGTTAGGGCTTTTGTGTGCTATGTGCTTATGTGTCTTATTCGCTTTCCCTAGAGTTTTGCATATAGAATAACATGCTTGTGTGTTATGTGTTTTATGTGCTAATACCTGCTTCTATGTGTTTATTGCTTTAATTTATGTTTGTTATTATTTATTGCTTTGCTTTATTACAAAATATGTGTATCGTCGCCACATTAGTCCAATGCTAGTTGTGGTTTATTCTCGTTTCCTCGTTAGTTCAACGCTAATGAGGGATTTATAGAAAACGGGCTAGTCTAACGCTAGACCCTTAGGCTCCTTAAACATTAGTTTCATTTGCATGAAATTCACGTCATTCACATGTATAATTTTTCTATTTTTAGGATCTTATTCTATTTTACATGTCATTTTTCCTTATATTATCACTCTTTCTATAAATATATAATGCATGGCATTTAGATTGTATTTCATATAGAATTTTAGGATTTACATAGACCATTTGCTTGCTTAAGTTAGGAAGAGTCAACCCTTTGAACATGGGAATAGCGAATATGGTTTTTGTAGCCTTAGTACGCTATTTATCCCTCTGTAAGAAGGAACACATTTGTCACAAGTTTTCATTTGTCGTACCCGTTATGTTGCATTTCCTTTTCTTTGATCACTTATATCTATATTTACACTTTATTTTTTAACTTTTTGCATAACTTATGACTCTTTCGAGTTCTCATTTTGGGTTACGCAATTAATGCGTGGATTCCAATTAAACCTTGAAGGGACATTTCGCTCCCTCTCAATGTCTCTTTTAGGTCTAAATTTACATCTATATAGTTACATTAAAATGTGATAAAATTTAGGGTTACATTAGAAAAATTTGGACTAAACCTCGCAATAAGTTTCGGCTAGGTTGAAAGGGTGCCTTAGGCGCGAGCCTTTGCTTTCCCTTTCTTCAACTGTGACTCCCGAACTCATTTTTCTCTTGTTTTCAAAGACCTGGAATTGTCTAAAAAAGGTTTAATCGTTTTTTTTAATGTTTTTTCTAAAGAAATTATTCTTTTTTTATATATTTTATAATAAAATATTTTTTTGGTGACTTGGTACACAAAAAACTCAATACCAAGTGGCGACTCCCGTTTTCACAAGAAAAACCCTTTTAAGACTATATTTTCGGGCTCAAAACCTTCGCATTTTCAAAGTCCCATGTTAGGCCATGTTCTTTTATTTTGCTTTTGTTTCTTTAAATAAATTCATTTTATAAAAGCTACTATCTTTTTCATACAAAAATCTTTTTCCGCCTTTTGAAAATTGGGGTGCGAAAGTGCTCTTGACATACAATATGATATTGTAATAGTGACCAGATAAGGGTTCAAAAATGTAGTCTGGTTTTTGCTTTTGGTAATGATGATAGCAAAAGCACTGTGTTTTAGTTTGAGAACGATTGTTTGTTCTATGAAAACGCTTTTTTGGTCTATTTGTCATCAATATTTGCTTTAGAATCTGATCCGAGAAACCCAAAAGTTGGGGAAGAATACAAGCTGGGCCGTCTGGTTATTATCGAATGGACCCCTTAGCATTGGGTCTTTAGTCCTATCTGCATGGTGGGGTCTGGAAAGGGAGAGTTCTTTGTTGGGCCAACCTGACTGGCCGATGTGACCTCCCCCACACAGCCCATAGGCAGGTAAGACGATCACGAAGTAGTTCACGTGTCATCGGTCCTACCCATTGTTTGGTTATTGTTAAGACTTTCGTTGGTAGAACTTCCGGCTTAGCGCCTTGGCCTGATAGCTTACCGCCTGTTCGGCTATTATTAAGCCTACTTTGGAGTAGATGTGAGCAAATTTAGTACGAAATTATTTGCCGATGAATTTCAAAATAAATTTAGTATTTTAAAATTGATAAAATATATATGACATAATTAAATTTGAAATAGTTACGATAATAGTATCTGAGTTTCTTGAATTTAACACACTGAGTTCTCAATTTCGTGTCAAATTCATGAATAATGCATACGTACGTACACATATATGTGTGTGTGTGTAATATATATATATATATATTTCACAAACACAAAAAAAAATAATGTGTAAATAGTCTTGGATACTTAGGATGAAAAATGAATAATAACATTAAAGTACGCCTAGGTAGTGAAAACAAATAGAAAGAATATGTGAATTTATAAAATTACATTTGAATTCGTTAAATACCCTTTTTTTATCAATAATGAATTGAATTCGATATGAAATCGAAATAGATATATCCTAATTCGAAATTCAATTTAGTATAAGATTTCACAACAACAAAAATTGAATTTATTGAATTTAATATACCAACTAATTTTCATCTCTAATTTTGAGCAAGTTTACCTTTAGGCTTGCCGGCTTGGCCCAAAAGCGCAACTGATGCCCAGGAAGCCGGAAAGCTTGGAAGGTTGAAGCGTGTTGGATAAGTTGAGAAAGGGAACATGAACATCATTTCTCTTTCTAAAATTGCACATCTACTAGACAATTCACATACCTGTATTTTGGCCACGTGGAATAATTAAATTGTCAAAGGTCACTCAAATATGAAGATTCTAGTTTTTGACTTCTATCACATTTCTATAAAATTTCTAATTTGACGTATTTTGATTTATTATTGCTAAATTAAAGAGTATCAGTCTACGCTTTGTTCTATATTGAGCTAAATGATTAAATTGGCAAAAATACTTTAAGGTATTACATCTTACAAAAGAATTGAGTGACTTTTTGCTGATATTTCACATAATTAAGCTCAAAAGCATAACAAAAATACAGTGTAATAGTTAACTACTTCTTCTGCTGACTATATATACTTGTTAAACTAGAACACTCTTTTTCCAATTAAACTAGAATTTGGAATGGTAAGTATTTCACAATTATGTAACTCTAACATGCACAATATATATATATATATATATATATATATATATATTTTATTCCTCTTCGGTAACATACATTGGAAATTGAATCACTTTTTTTGTTTTTTTTGTCATCGTGCTTGCGTCCAATGTGATGTTTGGGATGGCTATAAGATTCGCTTAATTGGAGGAAGAGGGTTCAATCTCATATTCCATTAATAATGGTTTTCTTGCCACTAATAGTAGAGCCAAAAGCTTTATGTAGTGGGGATTGTGCGAAAAATTTTTGGAATACAAATGATCTCTTATGCCTTCCCCCCTGCCATAATGGTTCAATGCGAGTCCACAAATAGCTTTCTTTGTCTTTTCAGTGCGCATGATTTGAGGGTTATAACAAAATGGATGGGTCTACCGGGTACACAGATAGTTACGTAGAGTTTCGCCATTATTTGGAGAAAGAAGTCTATTGAAAAACCCCTACAAACATATACAGTAAAAATGTTTGTTCATCACTTCTGGCTTGAAATTACTTCAAAAGGGTAAATGACTGAGGACACTATTTGTCGTTTGGTATAGGTATAATATTCTTGATTTTTTTTGGAATGGATCGAATCTACAAGTCTCACTTGTGGACCTAACGGTTCATCTTATTGGTTCTTTCATCCACCGTCCGTAAACTCGATCCATTATAGAATGGCTCATATATTCTCTACCCATCAATTTGTCCTTAGGACTTTTAGGGTTGGTTCTAATCAACCTTTGCCTAACCTTGGCCACATTGATTTAACTCCGTCCGTCGGTAATGTTTTTCAAAATAGTTATTTGAACACATTTTTAATTAATTTTTATTTTACAAACACGCTTATCTAAAGATGTTAACAGTGTTGTTTTTTTTTTTTTTCTAGAAACTTCAAAAAAAAAAAAAAAAAAGGCCATCCAATGGACACGAGAACATGGTTAGGAATGTAGGCTCAAAACGATGGTAACAAGTAGGACATTTGAATAGGTAACATTGTTTACACACGTCTAGTAAAAGTGAGTTCAGTTTGGTCCAAATTAAGGACTAGGCCAATTAATGATAAATAAAAGACGGAATTGATTGTTTTGAAATTTACAGCAATATAAGAATCTTATCAAAAAGTTGAAGCATATTTGTAGTAAAAAACCCTCAGCTCCAAAGATAAGAGGAGCAGTATCTTCTCCCACAGAAAATTTTTCTTCCCATAGATATGATACTCCACATTTCCACCATTTGTCAATTTTTATCATGCATAGAAAAGAAAGAATTTGAAAACAAGTAGAGGAGATAGGAAAGAATAAATCTAGTTCGAATCTACATCATCTTAAGCTCATGGATGTTCCTCCAGCAGCATATGCTGTCATAGATTTACTCGTATGCATTTACGTTTTCTTTTTTTTTCCTCATTTACTCTACAAGGTAAAAGGTTGCAATCCTGTCTGAATTAAGCAAAAAACTATGCTCTAAAAAGCTCTCAATATTTTTGTGTCAGCACATAAAAGCACGAGAAACTGTCCCCACCGGCCTGGGAAATGAGTGCTGCAGATTCCAACCTGTTATTTATAGTAAGAAAGAACCACTCCAACATTTCCCTACATTTCCACCTCTTATGTTCTTTTCTGTCGTCAACTAACTCCAGTCTGAAGATATCTGAAGCCCACAACAACCAGAAAAGTATACTCGAATCGGTGTTGCATGTCAGATATAGATTTCCAGTATCAGCAGCAACAGCAAAAACAGCAAAGAGCTGGAGATACGACCAGCAAAGTAAAGGAGTTTGTTCCCTGAAATAATTACTGCTATTAGTATATTTTACGTGATTGGATAATGCTTTGAGGGTTAATCGAGCCATGTGAAACTTAGGTGTGTAGGCATGGGAAGCCTAACCTTTACGACAATAATTCCCCTTGCTTTGTTCTAGTCTTATTCACCATTAAAATTCTGTTATTATTATTTTTTTTCCTTTCAATTTTTGAATCTCATCTTTTTGCTTTCTTTCTACTTCATCTTCAACAGCTTGCTTTTGCAAAAAGCCGTTAACTTAGGGAACTATACCAGTGGACACAATCAATTCCATTTCGGGTTACTTCTATTTAATACTAGTTAGCCCTTTTTTTTAGTTTGCATTTACTATTAGATTATTTGATAATGTCAAACTTGATCGTGTGCGTTTCATGTGATTGTACTACTTTCCAGATGTGCTGAAAAGTTCACGTAAACACTTAATTACCAATCAGATATTTTAATAGTACTTTCCACAAACAGTTGCCAAGAAAAAATGGGAACTTGTTTTTGCATTTAATTGGTTTTTTCTCTTGTTTGTTTAATCTTGTACATAGACATGGTACGTCTTTTATTGTAGCCTGCTCAGTGGAATATTTCGTGACCTGCTTTGTATTTCCAATCTTTGCATCTTAAGAATGATTCTCACAACTTTGCAATTCAGAGATTTTTTTTTTTTTTTTTAACTCTGTCTTAGATTATCATCCAATTTCCAAGAGAGGAATATTGCTAGCCATGAGTAAATTTTACTTTTGCTAAGCGGGGTAAAAGGTGACGATTAAATTGAGCTAATGTCATTAGCAAATGTACCAAATGACAAATGTTGTAAGACAACGACTAACCTACTGTGATAGCCATTGCTCCCACAACCGATGGCCGATATCAGTCAACTTCTCTGTCTATTTTTTTTTTTTATCAAATGGTATTCAATATAAAATTATGTTATATTAATATGAAACTATAAAAATCTACGTCATTTTATTAAGTAATACAACGTAGTTTTGTAGTGATACAATTTATTTTTATATTAGACACTAAAAAAATTAGATAAGGAATTTGATCCGGCCGGGATAGCTAACTGTGCCTCAAGACTCGAGAGTCTCTTTTCCCCACTGAATTTGTATTGGTGTATCGTGTGTCATTCTCATGGACAACAAGGAGAGGGGCTACATGTTGATGAGCATTAATTACTTACCTACCCAGAAATGGTGTGTTGCCTGATATGTGCTTAAAAGTTAAAAGGTAAAATATAGTGCTGGTTGTAAGAAATTAAGAAAATAAAAACGACATCTACTTAGGTTGTGTGCAAAAACAACATTGGAGTCCTTGGCACCTTTAGCTGTTCCAAATATAGGCCTCTTTCGGCAAACGTATACTCTGACCAAACTAACCTTGGATATTATAAGGTGGTCAGGATTTTTAACTAGGAAGAAATTAGGACGGCCACACATTTGGTGGTTGTGGATATTAAGATACCATTGATGCCCCTGGATTTCTACACTCTGTCCCTCAAGTCCATGTTCCCCATTAATATCCAATCATATTGTTGTCACAAGTTGAACAGCTAAAAACGTCACTCTCAACTCTCAAAACTTTCAATAAGTTCATCTCTTCTCAAATTGTCTGTCCCCCCATTCAAGTATTATCAACGTCGACGAGGACAAATCGTACTATTTAGCCACACAAACTGCCATTCATATAATGGTACAAAGAAAATTACATATTGATCAATATATGTTGTTGTATATGGATCAATCATCAGTCTCAGAATTTTTATACGACAACTTTTGGAGATAACTGAAAAATTAATTTCACCAAAGTTTATTAATTTTCAAAAATCTTTCATGCAGGGAGAGATGGAACCAACAAACAACCATGCAAAAAACAAGCAATCTTCACCATCAGCCATGCCACCGCTGCCAAGAGATTCCAGGGGTTCACTAGAGGTGTTCAATCCCTCAACTTACCGGCAAGCATCCAGTCCCGTGTTCCAGTCGCCGTCGTCGTGGCAAAGTAACTGGTCTGAGCTACCCAGGAGAAACAATAATCCTCCTCCTGAGCCAGAAGAAACCAACTTATCATCCTCTAACTATGGTAGATCAAATGCTGAAGAAATCACAACATGGATGGCCCTCAAGGAGCCCACTTCAAATTCTCCTCTATCATCAAAGCAGCAACAGCAGGCATCATCATCTCCTATTGTTCAAAAGAGTATTTCGTCCATTATTAGTGATTTTGAAGGCCTGAAGTCGCCAGGTAAATTGTCGGTAGCGGGGGAAATTGGAACTGCTGCTCAAAGAGCTGCTGAGTGGGGATTGGTGTTGAAGACTGATAGCGAGTCTGGAAAGCCACAGGGGGTTAAAGTGAGAACTTCTGGGGAGGAACAAAATATAGGTAAATCAGGGTCAACAAGAAGGGATTCTGGTAATTCTGTCCGAAGTTCTGGTGATTTATCAGACGATGGAACAGGTAATTCTGCTGGAATGTTAACATCACTTGATGAAGTAACGAAGAATCAATACGAAAGCGTTTTGATCAATTATGGTAAATTATATGTTTTAACGAGATTATCAGAGTACTAGTTAGAAAAATTCATATTAGTATTACCATCTTTGGTAGGTTTTAGTTTCATTGAAAAAGTAAGATGATGTTATTGATGTCACTTGCTCAACAACTAAAGAATCAATGCATCCGATCATGAATTTATTGAAAAAGAAGAGGAGAATATTCCCATCAAAATCAGTGCTTCAAAATTAAATTGCAGCTTAAGATGAATTTATGTTCATTGAATTGGTCAGGCAAAGAAAAAGGGTTTCCAAGAGTAGCTGAGGATTTAAAGGATGCCTTATCTACTTTTCAGCAAACATTTGTTGTATCAGATGCTACGAAACCTGATTACCCAATTCTGTATGCAAGTGCTGGATTCTTTAAGATGACTGGCTATACATCTAAGGAAGTCATTGGCAGGAACTGGTATGAACACTTGCTTATTTCTAAAGACTTGAATTTACCCAATAATCCTCACCTTTTCATTTTGCTTGTGATAATTATAGTTATTGTGGTTTTTTTGCCACACGAGTGTTCGAGGGTATTTATGACATTTCCTGTGTGGTTGAGTGCACTGCAGCCGGTTTTTACAGGGCTCGGGTACGGATCCAGAAGATGTGGCGAAGATCAGGGAAGCTTTACAAGCAGGGAATAGTTGGTGTGGTAGATTGCTTAATTATAAGAAGGATGGAACACCCTTTTGGAATCTCCTTACAATTGCACCCATCAAGGATGAAAATGGGAAAGTTCTCAAATTCATTGGGTGAGTTTTTTTCTTTTTCTTTCTCAATAACTTTGCTCCAAGTTATATTTAGTATTAACTCTTTGAAATGTGCCAAACAAATTTGCCTACTTTTAATAACTAAAAGTAATGTGATTTTGAGACTATATAGCTCTTATAGGGTCTAGGCTCTAGCCTTGTAAAGATTGGTCTTTTATTTTGTTGACCTCTTTTTTGGACCTCTCGACTTCATTCTTTTTATAGGCTTTATCTCCATAGGCTAAGAAAAATGAGGTCTTAATTCTAAAATTCGTTGGCCCTTCCCCCTGTAGGCCTTGTGCCGAATAAATTTAAAAAAAAAAATTCTAAAATTCGTTGGGATAACTACTATAAAGTAAATGCAATACCTTACTTGGAATCTTGATGGAAAAAGTCCTAAAAGAACAATCTACAACAATAACTAAAATTAATAGCATATTCAAGATGCTTTGTCCAAAATATGGTCCATTTTAATTGTGTCGGTCCTCAATGGTCACGTTTGAGCAAATTCAAAAGGTGAGCAGTGACATTTCATTTCATATGATATGATGTCCCATAGAGCCTATGTAGCCCTATCCCAACGATGATTTTTGCTGTTTCTGAGGCTCATAATAATAATCCCATTTTATTGACTAATTGCGTGGTTAATTGGATAACTGAAACAGTTAGGCTTTTTTTCCTTTTGCAAATCTTTTCTTGAATCACTAACTGGCATTTGATTATGCTAAAAAGTAGTAATTAGTCGGATTCAGAGAAGGAAGTTGCATCTAATCTCATTTCAAATCAAGTGTTGTGTTCCAAGTTCTTTTTTCTGTCGTGTGTGCTTAGCTTTTCTATCTTCTTTTTGAGTTGGATTCATTTCTTGAGATGACGTTAATAAAGTTTTGGGCCCAGGAGCTGTTGAGTTTGGATCATGTCATAATCCTTGAAAGCGGAAGAGGGAACGTAGAAGGCCACGTCCCCTATCCACTCATTGAAGTGTTGAGAATTTATTATTATTATAATTTTGTAACTGGCAAAATGATCTTTTAATATAATAATAACTTGTCCCCTTGCAAAATGCACGGGAGCATAGCAGTATTTGGAGAATACGGGTGCATTTAGAAGGTTGTTTTTTGGGCTATATTTTGACAATAATAAATGCAGCAGTTTTAAAATTTTTATCTTGATAAATATGTACGTGAGATAAATAAGTAGTTAAAAAACGTATTTGAAGTTTCTAAAAAATATATTTTTAAAAAACATCAACAAACAAACAAAGCTACTTCTACAGACATGTTTTTTGAATTATATTTTTATATTTCTAACTAATTTTTTATATCATGTACTTCACTTCTGAACAAGTGCTTTAAGATTATTCTTCTGATAATAATCTAGGAAACAGAATCCGAGGGAGCCATAGATATTTTGACAATAGTACTAATGAAGAAATATGATCAACCATATCGTGATCATACATGTTAAAATCTTGATTACTTAATTTTCAATAAGCTTTTAAGCTAAACATATAAGTGTACTACATTTTTTGATGTACTTAATGCAAAATTATGTTGGTAATCTCTATAGGATTCATTGTAGTCCTCTTCTGCTTTAATGTTCTTTGAGGTTGAAAGTTAATTCTTAAAAAGTAAAAGATATGAAGAATAATTTCTCAAAACAAAAAAAAAAAAAGGAAGTAAATTTTGCTGTCGTAAGTTCTTTTTGTGACATACAGTCCTGTGAAAATAAAGGTCTATCAAATTTATATGAGAATTTAAAATTTTCTTAAGTTCTACCTGTTAAAATAATTGCACGAAATGACAAGTTATTTACTGAGTATTTCTCCTCCTTTTTTTTTTTTTTTAAATAACAGTATGCAAGTGGAGGTAAGCAAGCATACAGAGGGGATGAAAGAGAAAACGGTCCGGCCCAATGGGCTTCCTGAATCATTGATCCGCTATGATGGTATTTCTCGAATGTTTTCTTTATCTTTCTCCTCTTCATTTATTGTGTTTCTGGAATATAAAAAGCCTACAAATTTTTCACATAATTAATTAGGCTTCTCTAAATTTTCACTTTAAAAAATAACAAAAAATTATTCGCAGAAACCTTTGATTGGGACTTTTAGACTCATCAAAATAAAGACTTCTTTTTTTTTTTTAATTTTTAAATTGAAGGAAATACAATTGAGCAAATTTACTATGTACTTACATCTAGTTATAGAATAATGAAAATATTTATTGTTGTTTCTGTCTCTTTAATTTTTTTCTTGAAAAAAAATAGAATTTTATTCAAACATTGCCATTACTATTTGACATCAGAATAATTCATTTTCAACTTGTAATACACAGACACACACACAATCCCAAAGGCTGGCCATAATAATCTTGAGCAACACACCAATTAGTCCCCAGAAATTATTCTTGATGATAGAATAAAATGTGCCACGTTTATTTCCATGAGAAAATAGTTGTTTTGAATTATGAAGCTGTTTAATGCAGCCCGTCAAAAAGACAAGGCTTCGAGTTCGGTGACAGAGCTAGTGAACGCAGTGAAGCAGCCCCAGAGGCCAAGAGCGCTTAGTGAATCGACCAACCGTCCCTTCATCAGAAAATCATCAGAAGGCGGAATTGGGCAGCAGCCGGAGAAATCCGATGGTCTAGTAAGCCTCAACGTGGAGAAAAAAGCTCCGGCCAGACGACATTCTCATGCAGGCACGAGAAGTTCAGCCATGGAGCGAATTATTGAGCTCCCTGAGACCACCAAGCCCAAAAAATCTAGACGTCTCTCCTTCATGGGGTAAACAAACATATCACACACTACACACACACATGTAGCACTAATTGTTTTATATTTATTACTTAAAAAATATAGTTTAAAAGAAAAGAACCACTAGAGTATTAGTCGAACAATGGTACTAGGTAATAATTAAGTATGTTGATTAACATGGGATTTTTTTGTTCTTATATATGTTTTAGGATTATGAAGAAAGGTCGACGTTCGAGTACTACTGCAGAGGAAGAGTTTGAGGCAAAAGTTACCGTGGATAATAATGAGGAGGATGATGATAGTGATGTGGATGATACAAGGCCTGAAAGCCTTGATGACAAAGTTAGGAAGAAGGAAATGAGAAAAGGTATTGATTTAGCTACTACCCTTGAACGTATTGAGAAGAACTTTGTCGTCACTGATCCAAGGCTGCCTGATAATCCCATTGTAAGACTATCTACTTTTCGAGTATTGTTTTGTTACAACCTTTTTTCTTTTTTTATTTTTATTTTTTGGGTAGCTGAATTATCATACTTGTACTTAAAATGTGAAATTTGGGTTGTTGATAATAAAATTGTTGCTTAGATTTTTGCGTCGGATAGCTTTCTGGAGCTGACAGAATACAGCCGCGAAGAAATCTTGGGGAGGAATTGCAGGTACATTTCGAGTTTTCTATTGTTTGCTGCCGAATAGTAAACAAGTTTCCAACCACAGTAGTGAGAAGAAAATTTGTGAATAAAGTTTGGGGGATAGAAAAATGAATATATACATTGAGAGGGGGAGGAATTAAAAAAATGATTATTTACATTTACGGACTTCACTTATCTTCTAGAGAAAATGAGAAAAAATTCTTGCAAGAGAGGGAAAAAATAGGAAAATGAATTATGCATATTTTCTGAATACCACTATATGTAATTATTGAATAAAGATGTCCTTAGCGTTTGTGTTTATATGAGAACTTGAAATATTATAAGTATATATTAAGTATAAGGAGAGTGTATACATTATTTCCATAATATAATAGAGAGAAAAGACAAAAGGATAAATGAGAGAAAGGACAAAAGGTCATAAGTATGTATTAAGTATAATGGGAGAGAAAAGAAAAAAAAATGCGAGGGAAAGGACAAAGGATAGGATGAAGTCAAATAAAAATGAAGTGAAGCACGCTCGGTGGGACTCGAACCCACAATCGTCTGATTAGAAGTCAGACGCCTTGTCCATTAGGCCACGAGCGCTGGTTGATCGGTTTGTACGATAAACATATATAACACATATCTACTATGTGTTATGTCGTATCCCCACTCTTTTTGAAGTGTGCAAAACCAACTTTTTTGTTTCTGCTCGTTCTAACCAACAGTATCAGAATATTCGAAGGCAAAAAAAAAAAAAGGAGTAATAAAAAAGACCATGGCAACTACTTTAGATAGAGCATAGAAAATTATGGATTGTAATACGAACTATTATTCATACAGTTGCAAAATCAAATCTTCAATTATTTACATTACCTAAAAACAGTTACATTGTACGTACTATAAACAAGAGAATTTAAAGAAAAAAGAGATTCTAAGGCTTTACTAGATACTTACCTATGAAAAAACTTTTTATACATAATAAAATAAAAATATTTAATAAAGTTATTAGAAATGAAAATCCAAATATTAACCCATGATTCTTTTAATCTGTAAATCTTTTGTTAAAAAAGTTATAACATTATAACCCCCCCGCCCCCGACTTTTTCTCTTCAAACAACAAATAAACTAGCATAAATAAAGATTTAATTTTTATAGAAATTTTTGCCACAAATTTTTCGAGGATTACCAACTAATTCTTTTTCCCTTAAAATTATAATACTAATAACTGTTTGCAGTCCATGATTTTAATGGGGTGTGGGACAATTCACCAAAAATGAATTATTTAACGTGGTGGGATGTTGCAGATTTCTTCAAGGACCCGAAACTGATCCAGCTACCGTGCGGAAAATCAGACATGCAATTGATACCCAAACGGAAGTCACCGTGCAGCTCATTAACTACACTAAGACTGGTACACTTGCAATTGCACCCCTATACACATGTAGTGCAGAACTAATTCATAAATTAAAGCTGATTTTCAATGGTTATAAATTCATTTTCAGTATGTTTCTGGTCCTGATTATTTCATTTTTGTGGAAATAATTTGTCAGGCAAAAAGTTCTGGAACTTGTTTCATCTACAGCCTATGCGTGACCAAAAGGTATTTGTCCATCCCTGTTCAGATGAATTCCAATGAGCCATTAGATTGCAACTCACTGAATCTTTATTCAGTGTATCTGTAATGAGGTTTACTTTTGTGCGTGAAATGCAGGGAGAAGTACAATACTTCATCGGAGTGCAACTAGACGGGAGTGAGCACGTTCAGCCACTTCACAATTGCATCCCTGAGACCACAGCAAACGAAAGTGCTAAACTGGTACTACTTTCTGTTCTCAATTCTCTTCTTGTCTGATTACTATTAATTCCCTTTATGCATAATATTAAGCATCTGATCATTAGATAAAACTTGGAACAATACCATTTTATAAGTTCATAAGCATGAGATTTTTAATTTGTAGAATACCTTTAAGGTAACTAATATTGCTTGGTTTTAATGCTCATGACAGTTAAAAATTTTGAAATTTTTTGTTCTTGGTCTGATTATCCAGGTGAAAGAAACGGCTGAAAATGTTGATGAAGCTGTGAGAGAACTTCCGGATGCAAACTTGGTAATGTTTGTAATTTGTTGAAGACAATATTAAGGTGAGGAATTCATATTATAACATAGACTAAAGACCACAATGTATTGTCAAATGTGCAGAAACCAGAAGATTTGTGGGCCAATCATTCAAAAGTTGTTCATCCGAAACCCCATGGAAGAGATAATCCATCTTGGAAAGCTATCCAAAAGGTATAAGCTGGTAAATGATTTGTAGGATTTGAAATGCTTTTATTGAGATTACATTGATCTGTAAATCCCTCTTCTTGAACTCAGCCCAAAAAGTAAAGGCATATAACAGATTGAAGGTCATAGGTTGCTAATTCTGCAGACTTGGACCAATTGTGTGACTGCTATTTCTATTGTGGTTCTTAACCATTTCGATATCAGGTTGTTAATTATATGCTCATTGACGTGCTGGTGTGGACTATAATTTGCAGATTCTTGATAGTGGAGAACAGATAGGCTTGAAACATTTTAGGCCAGTGAAACCTTTGGGATCCGGTGATACAGGCAGGTCTGTCAGTTATTTACTGCTTTTGAAATTTGTGCCACCAAAATTGTTTAACTTGTCCATGAATTAAGTATTTTTCATATAACTTGATAACACTAGCTATTACAATTCTGTCTCCGTGTTGTTAGGAATTCACCCACCATGATGAAGTATGCAAGATCTATAAACTTTTTTTTCCTAATCATGCCTTGTCCCAATTCTCAATGTCTGATAGGATTAGCTGGATAGCTTCACTTTTTGGGACCAGACACACATTTGTTTCTGAATTACCAAAGCAACTGATCAGCGTTGAACTTAAATGCTTTCAATACTAATTTTAGCCTTAAAGGGTTGAGGCCAACATCTTAATTCATGTAGAAAAGAAAACGTTTGATGTGTTTCAGGGGGTCTTGCCTTGGTTTAATTGTATGTCCCAGAGGATTGTTCTTAACTGGCTAGGGAACTGACCGGTTACTCTCTTCATACAGCATATGTCACATTGCTTGTGGAAATGGAAGTTTTAAGCTAATGAACTATTTTTCTTCCTTTTGTTATCTTTTTTAAAACTAAACTCATACATAGGTTCATTGTCTACTGCCATTTATTTTATTCATGTCTTGGTTACTCAAAAACTTAATTATATGCAGTGTGCATCTGGTAGAACTTTGTGGTACTGGCCAATACTTTGCAATGAAAGCAATGGATAAGGGGATGATGCTCAATCGAAACAAGGTATACAAGCTACTTTCATGCAGATTATTGTGGTTGCATCTGTCAGTGGCTAAACTGCTCTTTTTCTTCTTTTGGTCCTGCCATATTATACTAATGGTGTGCTTGCATAAATTATTCTGGTTTTACTACAATTTGCAAACAACAGAAAAATAGAACAAACTTTTCTCTCAAAGTTTTGCTTTTCACGAATGACTGAGGCAACCAAAGATAAAAAGAAATTGTGGATTTCCTATAGGTTTCTGTCAAAGTAATTCCAAATTCATTACTAATGAGAAACTTGCATTAAGGGCTCCTCTCTCTCTCTCTCTCTCTCTCTCTGTGCATGACATGGATCACCAGGTATATATAACTGCAAATTTTAGGATTTTAAAATCATTGAATATCTGTTGGATGACATGCATAATGCATAAAAGTCAGCAGGGCTCACTTTACTGGATACTTGTGTAGTTAATAAACCTTAGTCCACTCTTATTTATATTCCATACTCGCTTAATTCCTTGAACTGTCTTGCTTTGCTGCAGGTGCATAGAGCTTGTGCAGAAAGAGAGATTCTAAACATGTTGGACCACCCATTCCTTCCGGCTCTTTATGCTTCATTTCAGGTTAGAAAAATTGGGAGAAAAATAGGCTGATGTTGAACAAATCAGAAATGATAACTTAGGAAGCTAATATAATTTTGTAAGTTAATTACTAACTTCATTTTTTATTACAGCATTACAAAAAGAACTGCACCTGCTCTAGCTAGTGAAGTTTTTTTTTTAAGCATTAGTACTTGCACGTTATCTTCATTACTTTGTTTTTTGCATTCCAAATTTTGATAACCGAAAACTGCCCAACTACTTTGCAGACAAAAACTCACATCTGTCTAATAACTGATTACTGCCCTGGTGGCGAGCTATTCATGCTCTTGGATAGACAGCCACTAAAGGTGTTGAAGGAAGATGCTGTAAGGTACATAAAACATCATGGTAAACTGAAAAAGACAATTATCGCAAATTTATTTCAATTAGAAGAGAAGATTTCTAATACCTACTGACTTTTAAATTGTACTTCTCAGCATTTTACGGTTTTATATTATACAAATTTTAAATTGAACAATGATACGTTAAATTGTTATTTCTATGAAAAATTCCCTTTAAAAAGGTTCAAATTTTCATGATAACAAATTAGAAGTAGATGGAATAGCTGGAAGCAATATTGAGAAAAGAATTCAGGCTTATAATTTAGGGGGCTTGTTAGCGTGAATGAATGCTCTTTGTATAAGAAGGTAATCACCAGTTTCATTTGCCGAATTACATGTAAAATTTCACTTTCTTCTTTTATCGATCTCTGGTAGATCAGAACGATTCCATTTTGAGATGGCCATATATCTTAGTGTCAAGTGCAACAAATTTTTGGCCTTTGGAACGTCTCAGTGACATTAAGTGATAAATCTAGCCAGAATGATGATTGAACTCACATGAAGTTGTTGTCTCCTGTAGATTCTATGCTGCAGAAGTTGTGGTGGCATTAGAATATCTTCACTGTCAAGGTAGAACTTAATCCTTTTAGTATCAGAAAATGTGGCTTACGTGTAATAAAAGTATTTGAAATTACTGCTTGTGTAGAACTATTCAAAATATCTTCAGTTTGACAAATGAAGAGAGGATTTTCTTGTCCTTCAGGTATAATCTATAGAGATTTAAAGCCTGAAAATGTTCTACTACAGAGCAATGGGCATGTGTCTTTGACAGATTTTGATTTGTCCTGTTTGACGTCTTGCAAGCCGCAGGTTTGTTTTACTCTCTAACTTCTTAACAAGATGAATCTTGCAATATTAAGTAATAGTCATGATTCCTTATTAGTATATTATGCTTTGGTCAGCTTTTGATTCCAGAGATCAATGAAAAGAAAAGGCACAAGAAAAGTCAACAAGCCCCAATATTCATGGCTGAACCAATGCGAGCTTCAAATTCTTTTGTTGGAACAGAAGAATACATTGCTCCGGTTAGTGTCCTTCACAGGAGTTTTTGCACTCATTTTCTTGAAATTTGAATTTATATGACTAGTCTCAGGTTATTGAAATAGGAACAAGTATTTATTGAATTTGGAAATCAATTGAAGAAGGTAAAAAATAAGTTTATAGCATGGAATGACTGATATGGTCTTTGCGTGCTGCATTTCTTAGACATTAAGGTCAACATAAATGAATTACTATGGTTGTAGTTCTATTATTTTTATGTAAAATGTTGTTCCAATTATCCTTTAGACTTATTGGTGAGATACTTTATAAAGGTAGCTCAAGGAGGTTGGAGGCTGTTGATGAGTTAGTGTATTTGATTAAGCTCGGGATGCTGTCAACATAATTAATAAAAGGAGATATACTACATATAGCTCAGGATGCCAGCAACATAATTTAAAAAGGCGATATACTACAAATAGATCTTCTCTGACTGGATATTGGAGTGGTAAATATCAAAGTTCTTCTAAAGTTTAAATGTAATGCAATGTGGTGAATTCACATGGAAAATTTGCTTTCCTTGTATCTTTATTACTTTGTTTGCACTTGCTTAAATTTCTAATGCCCTGAATTCATACTTCATCCCTCATTGAACCAATACTTGAGTTTGCAGAAAATATAAATTCTGAACGTGTATTATTCTCGACCCTACAGGAAATCATTGCAGGAGCGGGCCATACCAGTGCAGTTGACTGGTGGGCTCTTGGTAAGTCTTCGAACAATGCACGATCAACTTCAGATGATGGAATGGATTCTTCAAGCCTAACCTTTCAAATATGTTTTGTGAATAGTTAATATTATAGTATTATTAGTAGAACAACTCACCACTAATCCTGCCTTAATTGATTTTCTTCTATTTCACAGGAATTCTTTTGTATGAAATGCTTTATGGGTACACACCTTTCAGAGGAAAGACCAGGCAAAAGACATTTGCAAATGTCTTGCACAAGGATTTAAAGTTTCCAGCAAGCATACCGGTGAGTAAGCATTGGCTCTCAAATATGCCAAACGACAATTTATTGGCATAGTCCAAACAGGTTTTTCCTGTACATTAATGTGATATCGTGCATGCATGAATCTGCATCTTTGCGCCAATGTTAATTACTACTGCAATGTTACAAATTTTGTAGAAAATTTCTTTGGTGCAGGCAAGTCTCCAAGCAAAACAGTTAATGTATCGGTTATTGCACAGAGATCCCAAAAACAGGTTGGGCTCACGTGAAGGAGCAAATGAAGTCAAAAGGCATCCATTCTTCCGGGGTGTCAATTGGGCTTTAGTACGTTGCATGGTAATAGTTTAGACTTCCTTGGTCTGCCTGATGGAAATGCTTCCTCATAAGATCCTACAATATCCTGCATGTTACTAATTCATTAACATGACAAAAGATTCATTATGCTGCATCTTACATTAATTATCTAAGATCTTGATCACATGTCAAGTTCAAGGTCCCCCAGTAGTGAAATTAGATAAAGGCAGGCGGCATAACTCCCGACCATAGAAGGCCAAATTTTAGCATTATATACTGCTAAACTGATAATTAGACAAATAAATATAGAACCTGGTATTCACTGGTGATACAATGTAGAAAAGTTAAAATTTTGGAGAAGCATCCTCTGAAGACCAAATGTAATCAATGGCGTTCTGCTGTCCTGCTCTTCATTCGTCCAATTGAACTATAAGATCAGTTACTAAGTATGTGTTCCATGCCAGAACCCTCCTGAGTTGGATACTCCACTATTTGGAACAACTGAAGCTGAACAAGATGTTAAAGTGGATCCTGGATTACAAGATTTACAAACAAATGTTTTCTAAGGTACGTCTCTATAATTATTGTAACTTTTACTGCCTCCCATGCCTGTGTTGGAAAAATAACAGCTCCATCTATGGCAGAGCTGCTATTGACTATCAAGATGTGTAATGAGATAGAAGGCTCAGATGGAGTTGAATTCAGCTGCCTTTTTTCCTTAGTTTCATTTTTCAACTTCTACATTACAGCTGATGCCAATCACTGTCATATTTGTGAAGGAAACCATTGTTCTTGTAATTCAGTTCGTTTTTTGAGTAATGCAGTTTTGACTTCTGATGATCTATGCATTTCTTTAGGAAGGTTGCAGTTTAGTCTATTAAGCCAAAGAGTCTATAAGACACCTCTACATGCCAGTACTTAATGATTATAATCAAGGTGCTTATAACTTTTTCACAAGTTCATTCTAGTGGAGGGGAAACAGCAGAAGAATTTATGGTCTAATGAAAGTTTAAATAGTGAATATACTGTATGAATCTAGGACTTCAATTTTATTTGCTAATAAACCTAGGAAAGGGGACATACAGCTTTAGCCTCCGAATTCTCGTCACATGCGCGCACATATAATGAAATGATGATAGATGCCTAACATGACAAAAATATCCAAGGATCAAAAAGTATTGCTAATCTGTTCAGCTCCTTTCAAGCAAAGAGTTGGTGCTTGCTCTTATTGTAGCATGCAGGGAATTGCAATGCGAAAAAGCATCCTCAGAAAAGATATAAAAGTAGTCTAACTTAATATGCCCGAAATAATTACAATGGCCAGAGACAGTTGGCTTGGGCCATCGGTGAATTTGGATGAAATGACAACACTTACACATCTTTTCTTTTCTTTTTTTTTTTTAAAAGAAGAGTATGCTAAAACTTTCCATCATAGTATGCATGAATGAACCGGTAAAAGCTTCTTTTCAATGTAAATCTGTGGGCAAGAGAATAATTAATAGAAGAGATTTTCTTATCACATTCAAGATATGTGTACATTAAGGATGATCGGTTATGCCTCTGAAAGTTAAGCCTTAAGTTAATGTTTTTATTAGGTTCATTTTTGTTGTACTCAGAGTCATATCAGATAAGACTGTATGCATTCGAGTCAGCAGGAGACTCAGAAGTCAGGACCAGAAAGCAAATTGTATTGAGAAAAATGACCTTTAAGTTAGGGAAAACTGACCTTCAGTTTAGGGAAAGGAGAAAACAACATAAATTAAAATACCTGTGGATAGTAATCCATATGGTAGTACTAATAAATACAGGTGAGCCATCAATGTCAGAGATAAAGGTGCTTCATGTTTGTTGTTGAACTAACACCAATACTCCAGCAATGCCTGCAAACAAATACCACTACACTGCTACCTGTTGTCTCTGCACAATGCTTCCTCAGCAAAGCATTCAAAACGAAGCTTCTTCAGCGTACCATAACTGTTTTATGTACCAGAGGAGCTCTTCAGTTCCATCCCATTAACATTTGATCGATAAATGACAAATTCTATTCAACTTTTTTGTTGAAGGATAGCTGAAAGAGGAGGAAAATTAAGCAACATGTTCTAAATTGATACTGTTTTTCATCCTATATTACTTCCATTTCCATAAGTCATATGGACGATATTTATGATATTAGATTATATTTATTATCTAATTTCATTATTTAATTATCTTAATTAAAACTTGATATGGTAATACATATTTCAAGACCCAAACTATTAATTCTATAAGTAATCCTGTGACTGTTTGCGGCTTAGATTGGACCGTGAATTCACTCACACCCATATCCAACCGTCAACTTGATTTTTACTATACATTTTTGTGCTCCCTTTTAGCTAAGCTAAAGGCAGCATGACCCAACTCGATCTACAAATCATCGTGTACAAATCATCGTGTAATGGTTCCACTGCAACCGTTCCTATATACTAATACCTCCCGCCATTTCTTTCGCAAGACGTTAATATAGTTTGATCTATCCAACTACTATAAATAACTACTTTTCAATTTTCCCACCACTTCAATCAATTAACTTGTTCTCCTTTTTCTTGGATTCCCATTCCGTTGGATTCCACTCTGCCTTCTTTCTTCCTCACACACTAAAACACTCAAACTCTGCACACAGTTACAGCTCCGCCAAATGCCATCCCGTGTCACCGCTAACACTCCGACCAAACCATCCAAGAACCGGTTAGTCTCAGCAATGATCAAACAAGGCTTCATCTCTGACCCTTTACTCTCCCCTGCACCCTCACCCCCCTCCTCTCACCACCACCTATACAGAACCTCCTCCTCCACCACCGCCACCACCGCCGCTGCCAACCCTATCTCTCTTTCCCCACCACCCTTCTTCACCCCTGCCTCACCCAACCCGACCCGATCAATTCCAAGCCCAACCCTCTCGGAAATGATCTCCGAGGAACAAGCCCGCGATTCCAAACACTCCATTGAAGCCCGTCTCAAGCTCCAAGATAGAGTCTTTAAGGTCTTAGCTGACGCCCCTTTTAATAATAATAATAATAATAATGAGATTAATGGTGACGTCAGGCTGGCGGTGACTGCGCGTGACGGATTCCGGGTCTCGATGGAGGTCCACCGGCGGGTTCTTGCCGGCCGTAGTAGGTTCTTTGCCGAGAAATTGAGGAGGAATGGGGCCCACATGGTTTCAGTGGAGATTCTTGAATGTGATGACGTGGAGGTGTATGTGGAGGCGGTGGTGCTCATGTACTGTCAAGACTTGAAGAAGAAATTGATGGGTGAGGAGGTTTCCAAGGTCTTGGAATTATTGAAGGTAATTTTTTTTTTATTTTAGTGTAATTTGAGTTTTTTTTTTTAAACCAGTACCATAATATTCTTGAAATTTTTTCTTGATTATTATGATGGGCTTTTTTGTTTGATTCTGATTGAAGTTATCTGTAATCTGGATATAATGTCTTGAATTTGGTTGTTATATTTTGGGCTCTCTGCAGAGCCAGCACTACATGAATTTTTATTTTTATTTTATTTTATCATTTTTGGAATTGGTCAGGATGGTAGGATGGATTTTGTGATTGAGTTCTAGGAATTTTGATTCTTTTTTTTTTTTTTTTGAAAATCTTGGAATTTTGATTCTTGTTTTCATTTCTGGGTGCATATTTTGAAAGTTGAATTTGTAGTAAAGACTGGCGATATGTGGGAGAAACAAAAATTGAAAAGGTAAATAGTGGGAGAGTTACAAATAAGCATTTGATTGATTGCAGAACAGCGTTAATAATATTTCCATGTAAAGCTGATAATAAATAGAACAGACTTTTGTGTCTTTTGGTCAGTTAGGCATAATATTTGATCCCAAAAACATTGCTTTTGATGAGTCTTTTTAGTTGAACTTGATGATGGACAGCTTCTTGCTAATGTAATTTTGTTTGCAATCCATCTAAATGAAAGTTTGATTTGGGCTACGGGATACAAAAGTAGTGAAAAATCATTGCATCAGATTTCTCATTGCCCTTTGCGGAGGGATTTCCTAGTGAATATGCCCTTTAACATGCATTATCATCAATATTCTGCGTGCTAGTTTGCGGAAAGTCAAAAGACGCTCTAAGTTTTCCAGCTTGGTGTACGAAGTAATATGACAATATGTCTGAAATATTGATTAGATCTTCACACACACAAACCTCCTCCCATGTTTCTCAATTATTTTATCTGATTGCAGGTATGTTCAGCTATATCATTTGATGATGGGATACTGGCATGCTTGGAGTACTTAGAAGCGGTGCCCTGGTCGGAGGACGAAGAGGAAAAAGTGGTGTCTCATCTCGGTGAACTTCAGCTTCACAAATCACTGCCTAATGTTCTTCAGAGAGTGGTGGCAGAACCATCAATATCTTCAAGAGCAGATGACATTTTCCTTACATTATTGACCGGAGTTTTACAGGCCAAGGATGACAAAGCTCGTCGAGAAATGAAAACATTGATTTCTGGTTTGCTTAAAGAAGAATATGATGATCGTCCCAGTTGTAACAGTAGCCTTAATATCTCCAGGGATACATTGTATCATCTTTGCCACAGATGCCTAAGTTCTCTCATACTCTGCTTATCTGAAGCTACTTGTGTGGATGAAAGCAGGCAGGATCGAGGCTTTTTGATGAGCCAGATAGCCCGAGAAGCTGACAACACCCAGTGGGTTGTTGATATCCTTGTTACAAGAAAAATGGGGGATGAATTCGTGAAATTATGGGCTGAACAGAAGGAACTTGTTCTTCTTCATTCAAAAATCCCTACCATGTATCGGCATGAAATTAGCCGGATAACTGCACAACTTTGTGTTGCAATTGGTAGAGGACATATTTTGGTGCCAAAAGATATTCGATATTCTCTGCTGTCTACATGGCTGGAAGCTCTTTATGACGACTTTGGATGGATGAGGAGAGCTTCTAGATCAGTAGACAAGAAACTGGTTGAGGATGGACTGAGCCAGACAATTTTAACTCTTCCGTTGCCACAACAACAAACCATATTGCTCAATTGGTTTGATAGATTCCTTAACAAAGGAGATGATTGTCCCAATCTTCATAGGGCATTTGAAGTCTGGTGGAGAAGGTCTTTCATAAAGCAATATGTGGTTGATTCCCAGTTACAGATAGCCGTTTATGATTTTTCGAACTGAAGGTACGTCCTAGTACTAATACATGATATATACGATTTACATTTTCTGCATGCTATCTGTAATGCTCTTCCTCACTTCGTTGGGGACTTTCCTCCTGTAAAAAGATTTTTTGTATTATCCTTTATAGTAATTACGAAAAATTGTTAGCTCATACAAGCAACTTGAGCTTATTGTGGGCAATATGAAGTAATGAATCCATGCCTTTTCTTTTCGTGTTGAGCTCTGCCACGAGTTGCCTATTCTCATCGTATATCTTGCCCGGCAAATTTTCTCCTTTCCCCCTTTTTATATGGGGTTCGGCTCTTGTCCTAATATTCGTTTTTCCAACTGTTTGGTGATCGAGATTTTGTTCCATCTTGTAAGAAAATGAATCGCAATCATGATAGTATATAAAGTGAATCCGAGGAAATATATATCTTGTAGCGAGAAACTTTCCATGGGCTCTCACAAGTTATATTTAAGTTGAGAACTCCTCTATTGCAATTGAACAACAGATGTTCTTCTTCCCTAAAGTCCTGATGTAGGAGGAGGAACTTAAACCGGCGCTCAGTCCAAAAGCACAAAGTTGTCGTTAACTAGAAATCACCTCAACCATTTTATGCCTTGAGGGTCCAATCCATGTGACTTGTGTAACTATTTGCACTTTCCAAATACCGTTGTATATTCTCCCATTGTCCTTAAAATACGATCATATTCGTCTTTCAAGCACCTCTGGCGGATCCTCCAAAGAAAAAGGCCTTCTTTTGTTTCATCTTTTTTCCAAAAACAAACTTATATTTTATTTGCACATTACAAAAGGTCGAAGTCTTTTCACAAAAGAAGAGCCGTAGTGCAGCGTGCAGCGTGCACCGTGCATTAAACCTTTGGTGCCTCACTGTTAACGCATGTGTGTATCCCTGTGCTATGGGTAAGGAAGTGTGTACCTAAGGTCTACAATACTATAATCCTAATGCTTTCTGTTTAAGAGAAGATAAAAGGAACAAAGAACGTGCGCAGCAGGAAGACGTGAAGTAACAGATACAGAATGCTCATCCCAGAAAATTTTCTTTCCAGTTCATTGAAAGATTGACGTCAGTCTTGAGAAATCACCATCATCCATGTATATCTTTATGTACAACATAGGGGTCTCACCACTTAAACACATCCACTGCCACTTCTGTCCCGATCATCTTAGGATTGGGTCCAACCCATAACTCAGCTTCACTTGCTGCATTCTGTAAGCAAGGGGAGTCGAATTTTAGCTCAAGCTCGAAATAACCTTCTCAAAAAGCATAGACATCTGCTTTAATGAGCATTGCAGGCAAATATCCAAAAATTTGAACTAGAAATGGAATGAGTACGTGAAAGGAATCCATAATATTCATTGATGCAATGTATTAGTATGGAATGGCATATAACATCTGGTGCTTGTAATTTAAGTGGTAATCCTTCCTATGGCTTCTCAAATGCCCAAGCAAGGGAGGAAAAACAAAAAAAAAAGGATTCTCAGCATCTATATTTGAATTCAAGCACAATTAAGAAGATAGCAGCAAAAATCAAGGATGTCTAAATCAACCTTGTGTTACAACACGAATAGGTTAAAAGGATGCATTCTATTTCTAATTGAAAATTTCATTAATCCTTGTGTCTGCACCTCACATTGTTTTCATGTTATTGCTTGCATATTACCACCACCAATTACTATTGAAATTATTAATATAGAGTCAACATTTTTATGATTATAGGACCAATAGCAATTAAGATCAACTAAAAACTTCCTACCACAGAGAGTCCTCTCCATCAAGTTCATTGCCTTCATAACAGTAACCTTGAAGTCTCTATGTTGCACAAGCTCCGTTATATCATAGGAGTTTAGCCACAAAATAAACTGTAGCTAAATCTCTATATGACATTATTCTTTAAATTTCTATCACCCAAATGATAGGTTACACGCATAAAGAGTTAAAGACAACAAAAAAAGAAAAAACTTTGTAATTTAATGCATGATACCAATTGCCCAGTATGTACCTTTGCCTAACTTTCAGCATCCCAGTTCCTATCTGCATCGGTATTCCCATAATAATGCATTCACTTACTCCTTCAATTTTATCTTCCCGTCCATTTACAGAAGCATTGAAAAGGTGATCTGCTGTTTTCTCGAAAGAAGCCAGCATTAGCACGCTATCTTTCATTTTCTGAACACCGTGTCTTGTAATCCCGAGAACTTCACCCTGGCATCACATCGATTGTACAAAAAGTAAGCATATGACGATAAATGCCACACTTATTGTTGGGAAATGCACCAGCCCATGATGCAAGTCTTAAAAAAAATGACAACTTCAGAAGGAACTGACCTTAAATGTCATCAGATCTGCCAGAAGCATCATATGACGAATGTCTATTGTCATTCCATGACTGGACATGGTATGCTTGATCTCATCGATTATAGAACTTCTTGCAGCTTCAATTCCAAGTGTCTGCTGCACTTCCATGATATGATTGCTTTTGGTTTCATAGCCATTAACTCCTTCAGTGCCCATGACTCCCAGGAGACCTGTCCTGCAAGAAGCAAATGTGCATAATTTGTGAAGACAGCTTGAAAATTTTCAATATCTTATCCATCAACAATAGTTTCACAATCTCCTATTTCAAAAAAAAACCAATCACTACAGAGACCATCAATACTCTGAAGTCAATTAGTCACTACAGTGTCATTGACATCTAACGGGGAAACGGGAAGAAATAAAGTTGCTATCTTCTGCTTTGTTAATTGAAGTATTGGTACAGATTTCTTGTGTTTATAGTACAATTTTTTTTCTTTCTTTGGAAAATATTTAATTAAAAATGTATCCATATACTCCACAAGGACATTTAAGCTTGAAGAAAATTTTATTCAACAGAAAAGGCGCATCACAAATTTGATAAAAAAAGAGAACCAAAAACTACTTCAATACCAAAAGTTTATGCAAAAGATCACAGTAACAAACTTACCCTTCAGCAAACAAGAGGTACTTGGGAGATTCTCCAGAATCCTTCTTTTCATCTTTATTAATGACAACCCGTTCGATAGTGTTGATTCCCTATCGTTTCAAAGATAATGGAGAAAACTAGAGTGATACAATTTTTCATATTAAATAATGCAAGTAAATTTCATATTAAAAAGACTTTTAAAACTAAATTCTCGTCTTACTGTGACAACCACGGTAGGAAGCTTATTTTTAAACGTGTGGAGCTCAAAGTGAAGTTTACTTTTGTCAGCCTGGGGAACTACTTCCAGCTTTCTGGGACTCAAGACCTTAATATGCTGCAGAAATTATACATCTTTTGAGAAAATTCTGTGATAGAGTAGATGATCAAGCTTAGAAACTAACATTCAACCTGTTCCTTCAGTTTGATTCTTGGTGTCTGCAGAATTGATTCTTTCACTCTATAAGCGTCTGTACAGAGCCGAGATGCTTGTATTATTTCCATGTCAAGTGTTATTACTATGGATGCTAACCTTGCTGACATCACAATCTTTATACTTTTGGCTATCTACACATGAAAGATAAGGTCAGCAGGGTATGAACAGAGTGATAAATAGAGAAAAGATAGCGGCAAGCAAAGCCCTAAGCCCCCCAAAAAACACAAGATTCAACAGGTACTTTTAGGAGAGATGATTGAAAAGCCTTAGATGTGGTCATTCAGTCAAGGTGTGTTGCTCCATGTCTACAGTAGACTGCCCATCACTAGTACCAATAAAATAGTTCCAATGCATCACACGTTACACCCTTGTCAGATCACTAATTTACAAAGATAGTAAGTCGGAAACAGCTGACCTGCCCTAAAAGTGTTTTCTCTATACGAGCCTTTGCAAGGCTAGCCTCCTTTGCATCATACTCATCTTCCAGTTTTGCAGAAATAATTGGAGTACTGATTCTTTTAGCTGCATTTATAATTTCTTTTATACGAGGGACTCCAAGCGTAACATCTAAGACAGATTTAAGGTAACAGATAAAATATCTATAAAAGGAAGATTACACTACAATTATAATAAGCACCCTGTAAAGGATACTCATGCTTGCAACTCCAGCAAAGTGAAAAGTTTTTAGTGTCATCTGTGTGCCTGGTTCTCCAATACTCTGAGCTCCAATTGCACCAATTGCAGTTCCAGCTTCTATTCTTTTTGTATGATATCGTGAAATGCAGACTCTTAAAAACACCTAGCACATTAATAAAAACAAGTCCTGTAATATTATAGAAGCTTCTCTAACTTCTGAAACATATGTGCCCAGTAAGAATAACTCGGATTAAAGCTCACAACCTTTCATAATATAATAGATTGTGAACCACAATAAGCACTTTATGCAAATCCTTTGCTCAAGAAAAATAAGGAAGGATAAAGTTTTAAACTTGAAACTGCTGTATTATATAAATATTAAAGTACAGAAACAATCATTAGACATCTATTGGCTATGCACCTGAAAACTGAAAGCACTATTCATACATGCTAAGATGTCCTTTAAGATTTTTGTGATGTTAAGATTTAACACCCAAGTCAAGATGCCCTTGATAGAGAAAATGCAACCTGAGATGTCCTTGAAGATTTTTGTGATGTTAAGAGTTAACATGATTTACCAATAGAACAAGGAAAGGCAAGTATAAAATGGGTGCAACAAAGCACAAGTAACTATACTTGATATGGGAAGCACCACCTTACATCAAATTGTGTTTAGTGTAGTGGTTTCATTCAAAAATAACATTTTGAGGCCCATCACAGATAATTTGTTCCATAAATCACAATGTGCACAAGAGATTGCCTGCAAGTTATGTTAAGCTGAACGTAATTATAGACATTTAAGCAAAACATACTTGGGCACACAGCTTCATCCCTGTTTATAGTAGCAATGTTTAGTAACACCCATCCTAGCTCACCAGTTTTCCAGCTGACAGACTAGATAGCAAATGGGATGTTTCGGTTGAGATGAGTAACAGTTTCTCTTGAGCTAACTGAGCACAAGCATTCCAGTAGATTTTACCTAGGCGATCCATCCTGTTTTTAGCAGAAATTATTTCAAGGCAATCCCCAGGAAGAGAACCCTAATTGTGTAGTTTCCATGCCTTACATTGTTTTGTCTCATTCTCAAGCAATATGTCAGAGAACAGCCAAAAAAATAATGCCCTTTACCAGGGTACTGCAGACTAGACAGAGACCCTTCTACTTATCCCAATAGCTGGAAGGAACCACATTGACCAACTGCTATCTAGCAACCATTCAAATGCATTTCAAACAGCTAAAGCACCAACCCCATGAGGAAATTTGGACCCTCACACAAAGTTAGTAAACCTATGCGGAAATTCCAAAAGCCGGATGACTTTCATGAATTTTTGTAAAGAGCGTCTGAAATTCCATGGCCTCAGTGGTCCCAATACATCAATATGCAAAGAAAAAGAACTTGTACGCATAATGACAAATTTCAGACACATTAGAAACAGTTCATGCAAAATCCTTTATAAATGATAAGGCGATTAAAACAAAAAAATCTAGTGCTAATAATTTTAGTGTCTCAAAAACACCCAAATAGTTACAGTTCTTGCATGTACTTGATGATAATTCATTAAGAGATCCTTTCCTGGAAACATATATTCTGGCTATAGCAAGCGACTTCAGAAAGACAGCATCATGATTATCAATTGATCATTGGGAGGATATTGAAGGTATTCTGAGATTCATAATACAAACTACATGTCCAGCGATAATGCACAGAAAGGTTTTTAGGTAGTTAATTGCGAGTTGTATATCATAAAAGAACATTAGGAATCAGGTTTTCACCTCTAGCTGCCGAGAAGTAATGCCAGATATATTCAAAGATATATTTTCTAGAGAGTTCTTGTGGTCTCCCCCTTGTTGATCTCCATGTGGTTTCAAACCTTCAATTGTTTTTTCCAAGCCTTTGACACATTTGTCTTTCAGGAACTTAGACAATGAATCTCTAAAAGCCTCTGAGCATCCAACTTCAGGAGTCATATCATGTTCTGAGAGCCTTTCATCAGTCTTTTTGCAGATTTCTAATGGGGACAAGCTCTTCTCGTCACCAGCAGGACAGTTGGCCTGTCAATGGAAACAAATGAGTGCGAGAGCTTTTGGTTTCAATTTCATGACACCAGGTATAAGAGATCTAGGGATGTTGTATGCATGACCTTCACTTTCATAAGTAATCTGTCAAAGTTCAAAGGATGTCCAGTTTTCTCTTCCATTTGTGACGGATCCATACCATCATCACCATAAACAAATTGAACTATACAAGAACTAGCATTTCGCACAGTGTTATCATAGTGAATTGACAGATCTTCCAAAGCTTTCATAAGTCTACGAGACATGTATCCAGTATCAGCAGTTTTAACCTATAATAATAAAATAAGTTCAAGCATCATCACTTTGACCATGAGATTGATCACATTATAGAGGATTGCACTAATATATCTTATTGTATATAAATAAATCCCAGAACTGCTAAAAAATCCATACAGTTTAATGAGTGACAAGACATTGTAAGAGTTTTAATGACAAGATATGCCTGGGTAAGGAAACATGTAAGCAAACCCCAGATTGCAAACTCTATGATGTTAAGCTCTTGTACCTTTGCAAATGTCCACAGGAAACCTACAATTAGTACTTGACAAAAAATTTTAGGCTGTTAATAATTATATTGAAACTATGCACATGAAAAATTAACCTTGTCAAATTTTCTAGAAAACCTAATTGTGAATCTACAGCTCATTTTACACCAAAACCGATGAAAGATAAAGCAATAGATGTTTACAGTCTCTAATCCCACAAAACAAATGAACCAAAAGACACTAAATGAAAGTCTGAACTCTGAAGTTAAAAACAATTTAACTTTATTTTCTAACTCACAGCAAACAATCATCAAACGTGACTTCAAAAACATGAAACCAAGAGGACCTCACATTTGAGTGCCATAGATAATTCTAAAATCTTTAGCATTGTTTGAGTTAGAATGTGAAAAGGATTTAAATAAGCATAAAAAGGAAGCAATAGTACTGCTGCTTATGGGAAAAGAATTTATGATCCAACTGAGATCATAGCAAAAATAAATTTCAAAACATTGTGTGGCTTAAAAACTCAAACTAACCAAAACTCAGAGATTTGATATTAGATTAAAAGAGCAATTAAAAATCTCAGGCCACATGTAGCACCAATTAAGACCATAAAGCTATGAAGCATTATTTTTATGCTGCTGTTACAGCACATAAAACTTCTACCAGAAAACCTTGGCACCAACAAACGACTTTCACAATATCTTCAGGAGAATTCACTTCACAAGAAAGAAAGTGAATATATATCTAGAAGTACTACTAGTGCATGTAGACTTTTGCAAGTTCAATACATTATCCAATGAAAAAGTAAAATGAACCCAAAAAAATTGCCATCAATAACCAACCAAAAAAATAATAACAATAATAGAGCAAGTAAACAGGCAACTGAATAAAAGTAAGAGACCATACATACCGCAGTATCCACAAGGCCTTCTCTTCCTCCCATTGTGTGGAAAAAGAATTCTGTTGCAGTTAAACCGCTATAAAATGAATTTGCCACAAATCCTCTAGCCTGAAAGTAAAATTAAATGAATTTACATTCAGATTAAAACTTCAATAGTTAGCACTTGTCAGAACAAAAATGCATCTTTTCACATAATTAATGGCATTACACCATCAAGCCATATTCTAGGAAAACAACTGACACGCAAGTTTTGAGTCTTCATGATCAAGGAACAAAAGGATAATTATAAACTCTCACGCGATAAATACACAAAAGATATAATGAGACTTCAACAACATTCGAATAATTCAACAGAATAGCAATTCCCATGACTAAAGGTTGTGTTAGGGAAGAGCCCCATGACATGAGAAAAATGTATGGACAATGAACAAGACTACCTGCCAAAACGGCATATAGACTTGAAGCAGAGTCTGCAAGTCAGCAGCTCAAACCACCATTGCAGAGGTAAAGTGACCAATTAATTCAGAAAAAAATCCCAAAGAATTACATGCACAATATGCTTGGGGAAGTTGCTCCAATGTATATAATTGGTTAAAATAATTTTACTTGACTCATGGAAGAATTTATATTGGCTAACAACATAGCAAATTTAAAGCTTCAAAGAAATGTATACATCAAAAGTGACATTTGATTTAGCTAAAATACACAAACTTTCAATTGGCCCAAAAGTTAACGTTGCCTAAAGGAAAATAAGTCAATGCCAACAATAGAAAAGCCATCAGGCAAACACTTGGACCAACTGCTCATTTGAACATAAAAAACATGAGACCACTCTTGGCCCTAATGATTTATGGCCCTAATCCTCTTTGAAACCCATAATACACAAATCAACCTTCAAGACTTCTAAAAATAAGATGCAAAATATGAAGTAGTAGTATAATCAGTAAACTCACAATTATAGAACTGCCACTCCCTCCTATTCTAAAGTACTAAACTGCCATGCTGAAACATTATACAGGCTCCTTGAAAGATCCCTAATCACAAGTAGCGGAAAGTAGGTTGTTAATGTATTTCAGACTCTAGACACCAAAACAAATTTTTATTCATCGTTTACGGTGACAGATGCGGAAATTAAGGAAACCCCTCCAACTTCCACCAAAATACTTTTTCTTTACCAACATAACAAGAGAAACAAAATTAAACTGGTCTCAAGAATTTAATATCTAAAAAACAGGCTAAAAAATACCTACACCATTTACATGATAAACTTTCACATTGCTACTAACACCAATATCCTAGATTAATTATCTTTTAGATTCATCTAAGATGATGGACGTGATGGTTTAGCTGAAACTAGCTGAAAGAGAAACAAACTCTTCATAAACAAAGCTTGCCATCAACTCACTAATGTTCGAGCAATATGCGTTTATAAATAAAGTAAGACAAGCTTGATCATGATCAAAAGCTCAAAAGATATTGTGATGTAACAAATATAAATACACTTACTTTTCACACTATGGTTCCCAAATTCAAATCCTTCTCTCTTCATCAACCTCCTCAATGGCAACATCCAGATTAATTTTTTAAGATTCATCTAAGAATTTTTTTTTTTTTTGGGCGAGCACGATTCATCCAAGATGATATGCTAGAAAATGCTTACTCGAACTAAGCTACTGAAAACAGTCTGATTTCATTTTCCAATAATTTTGCACAGATCAAATTTCACTTCAGGATGCTAATCAGAGGTGCCTGAGGCATTTAATAGGTGAGAAATCAACGACACTGGTCAGTTCATGTCTACACAACTAGAGAAGAAACTCTTCATGAACAAATGTTGCAATCTACTATGGATACTAGAGTTCTCAATTACAAACCCTCTTCTCTTCTGCTATCTGCTGTTCCACACATCCATGAAGTCCCTGCAGACCCATTCCTCCAGTCCCCACCTTAATTCCTTCTTCATTATTCCCTATTCCTAATACACATTTTCTGCTGAGAAATGAATTTGGGCACAGACCAGAAAATTTTACCAGCAATAGGAAAAGGGATATACCTTCGGGAATTTTGATTTTCTGGGAAAATGGGGAAGGCTTCGATCAATAAAACCATTTGGAGCCCGACGACCCCCAACAGATTGCTGTCCAACACATGCAACCATCTGACTGATATTTATAGGGGATCCCTTTGAACCACACTGTGACATAATCAGAGGGCTATTCCTCCACTGCAGGCACTTCATACATTCCTACAAAATGTTACAAACCAATAAAAAAGCTTGCCAACTACAATGGAGAAAACGATCTGTAATATGAAATGGGGACGAAAATAAGTCCTAAAAGGCAATAGAAAACCTATAAAACCGGATTAGAGATGTTCATGCCAGAAATGCACAAGATAATCATGGACAACTGCAAATTGCATCTTTTTCAATGTAGAATAAAAAAGACGGCTGCCCCCTTCACTTCTATTTATCCAGTCAATCTTAACTAGTCAAAAGTCTCTACATTATCACGTCTTGCAGAGTTAAATTTGAGTGAGGTAGAACAGAACAGTAAAGCAGGACAAGAGCAGGCAGGGACATGGTCTACGCTGGCAAAAAGGAGGAGCAATCATCAGATATATCCCCCTTGATGCCAATCTTAGTTGTTTATCTATCCACATTTAAAAATCCCAAGCAATCTTCAGATGCGAGACATGCAAGCACTGCTGTAACAAGTTGAACAGAATCATACCTTTGCAGCATTTTCTCGAATATCATTTAGAACTTTTGTTATCTTAGCTTCAAGTGTCAGAGCAGCATCATGACCTGGCTGCAGCTCAAGCTCTCCCTTGTTGTACTTCTCTATTAAAACATCACAGTCCGTGTATCCTGTGCAAATCTGTTCATCCTTGGCAGTAATTAAGCGATCAGGTGGTTGCACATCATCAATTCCAATAGAAAATCCATGATTCCCTATCCATCTTGCACTGCAAATAAAATTTTATGATGAAATAAATGAATATGATCCCATTGCATAATTACTTCGAATCTGTGAAATTTTGGTTCACAGAAAGTACCCACAGAAAGAGGTAAATCTAATGCATTTTAACAGCAATTCTATTGCTCAATATGCAGTCGACCTCACGTGAAAGACACTAACTTCCATCTTAATAGTCCAAGATAAAATTGTTTATCAATTAGCAAAGTGACAGACACAGAACAAGGTTAATTACAATCAAGCAGGTAGAACCATAAAGCAATAAACATTTATGAGCAACGCAAAGCAATGGAATTGTAAAGATACTTTGCAAATAACCTAAAGATCAGTAAGTAGTGTGTGCATATATATATATAGAGAGAGAGAGAGAGAGAGAGTCGAAAGTGGCATTTATTAGATTGGCAGATTACAATTTACTGGAGAATTTAAAAGATATGAATTTGAATCCAGCACACTCAAATTCTTAGTCCAAACAGAACTACAATAAACATCCAAGCTCAGTGGAGACAACTTATGTTTCGGGTTCAAATGATTCAATCAATTAGATCTTGCCTTTTTTTTTGTTTTTTTCGTTTTGTTGGGGTTTTTTCTTTGATTTTTTTTTTGGAGGGGGGGGGGGGGGGGGGGATTGTGGGGTGGTTAAAGCATAGTTAAAAAAAATGCTGATAGTGGTGAGTGAATCGGAATGTATACATAAGATTTATTTTATTTTGGGTAGTAATGTAAATATAAGATTTCCCTTCATTGGACAGCGACATTATATATTTATATATTTCAAGAGCGAAGTCACTGCAAGATGTACAAAAAGATCTTCTCAGTCAAAAAAGGAAAAGATCAAACATGAAAATAATAATAAGGATATTCGACTTGCGATGTAAAGCCATAATGTCTTGCTGTCAAGATACACAGACAAATATCCTTACTATGGAGATACACAGCCAAAATCAAAAGATAAATAGACAAACATAAAGCCTGTCTGCAGTATGGGTTTCAGTAAGTTTGAGACACAATCAGCATATTGTGAGCAGCAGGGGAACAAAAGAGCATGCCCTTGGTAGTTAGTTACAGATCTCATTTTGTTCTGAAGAAACACAGAGAGTTTGGTTAAAGGTATTTTTCAATTGATTTTTTTTTTTTTTTGGTTTTTTTTTTTTAAGATCATGAGGGTAAAGATGGAAGCTGTCCTGCTCTTTCTGTGCATCAAAGGATCTTGATTACAGTATCCAATAGTATTTGAAAATAATAGGTCTATAGTTATTATCAAATTTCACAAGAGGTCACTTAAGCCTGTTGATAAAACTACTATCTGGGAAAGATTCACGAACAACTGAACAGTTTATTAGGCATCAAGTGCTCAACATCTGAAATTTGGATTAAGGAAAAAAAAAAAACAAAATACCAAAATCAATCATTCAGTATTGGGAATATAATATCTTAAGTTACTGAATGAGCTTATAAATATTAAACTCTGATTTTTAAAGCAGTCAACACGAGCTGCAACCGTCTATGATTGCTAGTAAGATAAAAAAGAGAGTATGGCAGAGGAATATATGCAAAATTTTAGGAGTTTGCAACGCAAAATAAGTACATTTTTCAAATAAAGACTCAAAATATACAAATCAATAATCTTAAAACAAATGTTGAAATGAGTAATTGGAAGGTATATCAAACACTAATATATCTGTTTGACAAGAAACATTATCAATAGACAATATTGAGGCAAACGGAAAGGGTTGATCACTAGTCAAAAGTTACTATTAACATACCTCAACTTTGCTAAGCGATTCATGCATGCTGAAGCAGCATGTGAATTATAGTCCCTCAGAAGGACTGAATAAAGACCATCCTTGTTTCCATTCCCTGTTCCAATTTCAAAAGCAAGTACTTGTGTTGTTAGATTTACATTTTAAGGCATCAAAAGCCACCAAAGAAGGCAAAAGCTGCATATTGCATAAATTTGTAGTTAAACCATTTCTAGCTAAAAATGCCAAGCCAGACTGGGCTTAAATACAGTCAAATTCATTTCCTATCGCATAAAATTACTCTAGTTTGCTCTTTCAAAAGCCAAAGATAAGGCCCCTGGAGAAAGGGAGGGGGGGGAGAAGAGGAAGGGAGGGGTGAGAGAGGGGGGACTGACACCAGAAGAATTCCAAACACATAAAACAGGAACACATTAAATTTTTAGGATAATCAAAGAAAAAGAAAGAGAACGCACCTAATGTAGCTTTTCCCAGTTGTCCACTGATCAGCTCACTATTACGGAAGCAAACAAAGCCATCATTTGGGCACATGGTTTCTTTGGGCTTAACGTAATTCTTTTCAGTTACAGTAAGATTTACGTAGACTTTCATTTTTGCATATGGACGCAATAGTACAGTGAAGAGCTGTTTACCGGTCCAAAGCTCAACTGGCTGCAAAGAAGGGGGGAAAAAATTACATGGTATTGCCACCAAATGAAAGTAACAACAATGACACAAACCAGACAAACAAAACAAACAGTGTAAGAAAAACACAAAAGTTTACAAATCCAACTACTTCCACAACAAAGCACCTCATTTACTACTAATGTTTTGCTCTTTTGAACACATCCATTTTTATGACCCAGCTATGAGGGAATAAATCCAGTTGAATATCATGACATTTCTTCCCGTAGTTTAGTTTTAGTCGTATGCACCCTTCAATTTGAAAGAAAAACTGCAAGAACCTGTTCATATACACTTAACAAAAAGGAAAGAGGAAAAAAAGGCCTTAACAGTAATAAAAATATCAAGTGCATACTCCACTTTAGAGTTACCATTAGGCTCATATAGAATCCAAGACTGCACCTTTTAAGCGTCATTTCAACCTAACAATTCTTAATTAGTGAAGAATGTTAACTGTGGGCACGTCATAGGATTACATAAGCTAGGGCAGAGAATTGACCCATGCACTTCTGCCTCATGAAATATAACTGAATGAATGAGAGGAGTGGCATTGAAGTGTATCAAGAAACTCACATGCAAAGGCTTTGTTGCCCAAAAAGTGAATAAAATAGGAGAATATATAAGAGAAAATAATTGAAAACATCAATTCACAAACCTTAAGTAGTGCAGGAGTTGGCAAATCAATCTGATCCATCCCATCCCCCATGTATGAGCACATAAGTGAAAAAGAAGCACGATCATAAAATGTGTCTTTCCTTGTAATGAGAAAGGAAGATGTCAAAAAGTCCTGTGTGGAAGCAACCAAAATCTCTCCATTTTTTGGAGTGCATAAATTGTTTTGCACCTGCAGAAAGTCAGAAACATATCAAATAGAAAATGAGGAATCGCATACAAAACAAAGAACTGCAAATACAGCCATTAAATTGTATTGGCAATCACAACGAAAGATGTTCTCAATTTGAGTACTAAATAAAACCTGTGAAGAAGGCACAAAGCACAACTTACCCCCATCAACATTAGAGCCTCTGTGCGAGCCTCCTCTGTTTGAGGCACATGCATATTCATCTCATCGCCATCAAAATCAGCATTATATGGATTGCAGACTGACTCATTAAATCTCAATGTTCGCCAAGGCATTATCCTTGCCTGAAAATTTTTTTTTGATAAAGTAAGTAAATGATGAAACAGGGACACTCTAATACTCAAGTACTTGCATTGTGGTAATTACCCTATGGCACATGATAGACATTCGATGCAAACTTGGTTGCCTGTTAAAAAGAATAACATCTCCATCTTCTAGATGACGATCAACTATGTAACCAAATTTCAGTTCATCCGCATGACGCTTTCTGGAAGAGAACATCAATGATCTGCAGCATAATGGACAACAACACTTGTCAAAGCAGGAAACCTAAAACCTAGCCAGCCAATAAAAAAAAAGCCCCAACACTCACACTCCTTACATCTCAGTACCATCAGGCTGCCTTATAAACTTTGCTCCGGGGTACTTGTTAGGCCCATTTCGAACACACTGCCTCAACTTTTCTATATTATGATAAGAAACCCGCTCAGGATATGTTAAAATCCGAGCCATCAATATAGGAACTGCAACCTGGAAAAGAAGCCTGTTAAAGGGAATCAATAGAAAGGGGTCGACACTGGTATGCCTGGGTCTATGAAAGGCTAAATTGCCTCACCCTTACCTACCTAGAGAGGATCATTGCATGGTGTATGCCATCATACTAAAATAAAACTGAGTAATCTTAACAATGAGCTAAGATCAACCTTGGAATATGGAACAAATGAGCGGTTCAATGTTTAATCTGATATTCAAGTTAAATGACAGACCTCAGTGATTTTCAAATTTGGATCAGGAGATATGACAGTTCTTCCCGTATACTCTACACGCTTTCCTGACAGATTTCCACGAAATCTTCCCTGCTTCCCTTTGAGACGCTGGACAAAACCACTTAGAGGTTTCGTAGCTGGTGCAGATAAGGGACCTCCACGTACATCACTATTTATATATTGTGCAACCTCCACTTGCAGATCAATCCAACCATTCTAAACCAGGTAAAAGAGAAATGACTAAAAATGACATAGAAGATATACTCAGTTAAAAAATGATATTCAAATTGAATTTGCACAATATAATTAATTTTGCGACATATTCCTCTACATCAAAAAAGAGCAGAGAGATTCCATTCCCACATACCCGACAGGCAGAAGAGAGATTGCAGTGTGATAAATTCAAATGCATTCAACTACACTCAAGTTCATGCAACAAAACTTTTACAGCCCAAACAACAGCATCCACAATACAAGCATATAAATAAGCATGCGATTAATTGGATAAATGTGATCACTCACAGATAATAACACTTCCACAATACATTCTTTGCCAGGCACAAGAAGAGAAATGCCACTCAGATTTTCCAGCTGGGACAAAACAAAAGTATGTTTATTCTTTGCTTTCTTATGTATCCTTTCAGCAGCAGGGTCGGAGCTTGGCATCTCATTGTGCAATGGCTTCTTAAATTTGACAAGCACTTTCGCTTTTAGAGTAGAATATACGAAAATTAATCAGGGCCATAAATGATATTCCAGCTGTTCCTCTTTCATTCCAGTTCTATGTTACTTGGGAAATACAAAAGCATGTATATCTATATCACTAGCCAATCACTGGCATCCAAATTCAGAATTACAAATGACACAATTGAAACTAAAAAAAATTAGGAAATAGATTTGCAGTTATAAAAGGTTTCCAAGGCAAATCTATTTAACAAATTATTCCAGACAGTTATCAAAGTAATAAACAAACCAAAAAGTGAACATAGAACTTGGAAAACAAAAGTCATACCAAGCTTTTGGTGGGAAGGCTTGTGTCTGATATTTCTTGACGAAGACTAGCATTAGCTTGAATAATACGTTTTAGTCTCTCCGTAGTGTCATTCTCGTTACTGCACATGATAGGGTTGTACAAAGTTACTGTCTCAATCTTTTCTAACAAAGAGGAAACTCATTCATTCCAAGTTAATAAAATTAAGGCAATAAATGATCCTGAACGAAAACATATTGTCAGTTACATGAGAACCAGTTGATAATCCCTCAGTAAATATACTAGTGACTCATCTAACATACACCATATGCCAACACACGATACAAACAAAGAAAATGATTATCACAAGCAAATGCAGAGGTATAGACAGATCCTAAAAGATTTCATAAATCCCCTTCTTGCAAACAATCATCAAATAAACCTCTATCTAGCACATTATATAGAACTTTCCCTTGCTTACCCATTTGTGCCAGCTAAAAATTTTAATTGCATGAAATCTGTCACAACACTCAAAAATATGTCTAAACAGTAGGGAAAAAGAAAATATCCCAGCATACTTCAGCTAGGTTTCAGTGCCCACTCAACAGTCCAAATTAATTTTGTCTACATTTGAGAGCATGTATACAAACCCAAGGTTCCTCAAAGCTTCTCAAGATTGATACTCCATGTTAGTATCAATATAATACCAATTTCTACCTGCTATCCAAGCTGATTCAACAAAACCAGAATACAAGATGGATTTAATTAATTACAGATATAAGTGACAGTGATTAAGTGACTCAGTGACTCGGATATTCAGTTCCTTTACACTCCAAGTGAGCTGGCTTCAGGCTTTAAAATAAATATATTGCATCGATCGTAGGCCAAAAAGAATTTGCATTACCACAATTTCTTTCCTGTTCATTGACTGTCCTATTATTTTCTCATTCCAAAACTAAGTTATATAAACTATTAAAATTACGAATAATCCAAATTCAGCTTCAAACCAAATATCCAGAAGGATGATTGACAATCATTCCAGCCACACTGTATATGATTAAATTTGATATTCTAGTATAAAAACCAACCAAACAGCTTGAATAGGCATCCACCCAAAAGAGTTTCAGGATATATAGTACAACAATAAGCATGTTAACGTTTTAGATAACCACAAAGACCAATGATTCAAATACTAATTGCTTTCTTGCTTTTTTTTGAAAGAAAAAAAATGCACAAAACAGCAAAACTGAAACCAGTGTGTTTTTAAGATTTTAAGACAACCTCTGCATGCCACCATCCACAAAAACTGAAGGACGAATAGCTGTTGGAGGTACAGGAATGCTCGTAACCATGAGTTTCTCAGGTCTATCATTTAAATTAAGCAACTCGCAGTCCTGCAGAGAAGATTCAAGATGCAAAGAAAACAAAAGAAAATGAAAAACAATTGCATAAAATGTGAACCAAATCAGGTAAACAGTCTGCAGATGATCTATACTTCAAGGCAGAAAATTTGTCTATCATACAAGAGACAATACCTCATCCAGCATTCTCTTGAGAAGGGAATGAACTACTTTAGGATCAATTTCATTAGGAACACTAAAATTAGATGTATTAGACTCTTTTGTGTGGGAAATTGCAGAACCATATTCATTTAGGTAACTGTCATTGATTTTTGTCCTTTCATGAATGATCCCCAACATTTTAGTATTCTTTTTCACCATACCTGCAATGCAACCAAGTTGAAATACCATCAGTAAACTTCAAACTATTGAAACCGGAAAAACTCCAACAACTCACAAACTTACAACCAGATTTAATTAGATTGTTCCAAAGCATACACTTTTTTTTTTGTAAACATACAAAAAACAAAACTACTCCTGTTCATCATATCAATAACAGCTTCCATTCATACTAATACTGATTAGCCAAGGAATGCTACACTGACATTATGAAATTAAAAACATAGTTACACTAAATTATGATGACAAAATATAGATTATTGAATGCACAGAAGGTTTCAATTCAGGGAGTAAAAAATCTTCATAGAAGGAAACAACAATTTTTTCCCAATTTGATGATGATATCTCATTGACTTTACTTCCATAGGAAATATTATGCCTGTAATGAGAAAATTTTTCTCAAATCACTGCTACTCAAATTAGCAGACGAAAAATGAATAATCTATCAAATACTGACAACATGATCAACTGAAGCTCATGGAAAAGGTTCATTTCGTCCGCAATATGGAAAAGAGTAGGACAGATATCACTGTACAGAGGAATTTTTTCTCGAATTCACTGCTACTTAAATAAGCAGAAGAAAAAATGAATTCTGTACTTCGACTGCAATATGAAAAAGAATAGGACAGACCTCCCACCCCCAAGTAGATATTAATTTGCCTGAACCTTCGCTATCAATGTAACTCCAAGTAACCTCTACTCCATGACATTGGGATCACAAAAACCTTTCTTGATCATCTTTACAAGTCTAACAACGTAACAAAACTGAGGTAATATTAGCATAACTTTGAAACACTTTCTAAAGTCCTATGATTGGTGTCTGAGGGAGAGGACAAGCAGCATAGTTGACCCCCCTCACCGCCCCCCCCCCCCCCCCAACTACAAGGGGAACAAATAAAAATTAAGGAAATATTATATTATATATACATGTATGTCTTGTGCCCCCTTACATCTGTCTCACCATCACACTAAGCCCCCCAAAAAAATAGAGCAAAAATTTATAATTACACTGCTCTTCCAAAACAAAATTGAGCCCTGCCACTACAAAAATAGTTGCTTTGTGACTTGACTTGGGGAAATTTGGCCAGAACACTTAGGTTAAAAAAATCAAAATATGAACAGCATTTCTAATTTTTTATCTTTTCTTTCTAATCAATGACAGTATTGGCAACTCATTCATCAAAAATAAGCTCCGCTATCACTTTTTAATAACTTCCATCTTCTCCCGTAAAAGGTTCATTTGTGGCCATGCCCAAGTCACTATCAAATGAAGTTCTGACGCAGCACGAAACTTGGTAGGCTAGACAGATTTCTCTAACAGGTTTGGACTTGAATTTCACCACAGTTAATGCAGTAAACTTGTAGTAAATTTCAGAAAATATGTGGATAGGATAAGAAATCAAATTAGTAACGCTAGGAATCACTCCTAGGATCCTTTAGGCATCACACCCAAAGTCAGGTTGCATCACACAAACCAAGAAGAAGACCTTAAGTCTGCAGGAAATTTTATTACGTAAAAATCTGCTTCTCTTGATAGAGAAGTATGATACTTATGAACATCTAAGACACAATTTGACTCCAACTCTAATTAAGACTCTTAACTAAAATAGAATTCTACTAGAAAGCTAAGCTCCCTTATTCCCCAAGACAACTAAAATACTAATTATTAAAACTAATTACCAAACAGAAAATTCCCATAAACGTAAAATTCCTGCGAACCCCTAAAATTACTAAAATACCCCTGATGAGGAAAATCAGAAAATAGACTGTCTAGACCCAAGCCAACTCCCAAGTAGGTTCCTTGTCATCAAGAGTATGCCAAATCAAAGCTTGGGCATTAGAAGCATCCTTGCCACGCCTCTTATAAACCTTAGGTGATTGTTGCAACTTGTCTCTATCAAGTTCATATGAATTGAAGCTTGTCTGGCTTTCTTTCTTATTTATCCAAGTTGCTTCAAGGTATTTTATTCTACCTTTTTTATTACTTCACTAGAAAAAGAAAAAATCATTTAATTTAATGGTTTAAATATCAAATCTTACAGAGACTAACCTTTTATTTTGAAGAAGAATTAAGTTTAATGATTGTGGATTTTATTATTTGTGCATTGACCTTGTGAATCCAAATATATATATATGCTATATTCTTGCACTTGAATTCTTATTTACATCTCTTTAAATTTCAAAGTTGCAATCAAATTCATAATTTGAGAAGATGAAAAAACACTTGGCTCAATTGCATATGACTAACAATAACACAGAGAAATGTACAAATGAACGTGTGTGCATCTGTAGAGAGAGACTACTGGAAAGGGATTTATGCTGCTTCTTAAACAAATTAAACCCCAACAAACATGCCTAAATCTCTCATCCATGTAAAAGTTGAAGAACTTCATGAAGTTTCACAAATGTAGATCAAGACAATTTCTCAAACAACAAGCAAATATATTTATTTGAAAATGCTAACAATATGCATTATCTTTGCATTCTAAAGTAACACAAAATTAATGGGAAGTTAGATACAAAAGAATTTCACTGTTTCACTTTATCTGCACGCTACTTTCTCTTTCCGTTTCCACTTTCTTTCCTTCATATGCAATTATATATGGTTTTCTTCCCCTTTTCACAATCTCCGTCTTGCTTTAAGAGTAGTACAGTGGGATTAAGAGGCAGTTTACAAGAATATATATTGCTAACCAAACATCATAATTTTGAAAATAATTTTAGAAATAAAAAGTACAAATGTCATACCATTTATATATCCACATCTAGAACAAGTAGCTGCCTTTCTACTACTTGCTAGGGCATTACACCTTTTCACTACCATTTTTTGTAACTCACTCTTCCTCAAAGGCTCCATTTTGGGATTTCTGATCTTCTTTAAAAAGTTAAGGCGTTCTTTCTCCCCAAGAAGCACGCGGGAACATCGCTGTTAAAAGGAGAAAATATCATCCAAACCAGGAAAAATAAGCACGAGTAGAAAATGTATAAATAAGCTCAAAGTTCAACTCTGACAAAGCATTCAACATGTCCAGCACCATACAGGGAAATTAGAGAGAGAGAGAGAGGGAGGGAGAGAACGAGACCAAAGAAGACAGCAATGTGGAAATCTTATTTATCTGCTATGTGTCGACTTCCAGTAGCTTAAAGGACGCTTGTGCAAGAAGCTTTATCCAAAGTTCAGTAAAAATTTTCATTACATGAACCTTACCAGATACTATATCAGTAGTTACACTCTTAACCAGTAAATAGAAAAGACTGTTTTAATCCTCTTAATATATTGAGACCATAGTCTTAAACTGTTCCAAACCATTCTTACAGATAACTCCCACAACGAAGGTTTACTCCTAAAATGGAATGTCTACCGTCTTCTAGTCATTAGCAGATTTAGCATTTCAACCATTTGGAAGTTAACTGCTTTTCGAAACAGCACCTATTTGCAATTTCTGGAGTAAAGCAAAAACGATAGCTTTTTGACCCAGTAAATATGCAATTTGCAAATAAAAGGCCGATTGGTAAGAAAGTTTTCTTCCAAGAAATGAATTATCATCCTACCATTCCCACAACAATTATCCAGTTCAGTCCTATATGGTAAACAAAAGAAGAGCCTACAGCAAATATCTCGTATCCTTTGCACAATATCTCGAACCCCAAAAAACTAATATTTGCACTTCAAAATAAACACTACGCACAAACACACAAATATCATTACAAGCAGCTAGCTACCTTGCAAATGCACTTCAAGATGTCGAGGACGGTACTCAAATATCCCACATTGTAAACTGGTAGAGCAAGAGTCAGATATCCATAATGCCCCGGACATTCCCGAAAATTCCCATGGCATGTTTCGCAAAATCCATTCTTGTTTGGTGGACCCTGTAACCAAAAAATGCCTTTCAGACATTCCTCCAATATCAATTCCACAAACTTAAATCTAAAAAAAAAAAAAAAAAAAATACACTTCAGAATTGCAAATGAATTAGAAAATTAGCAAGTCACTGGCAGTCCTCTTTACTTATGACACACTAATTCGACTAATTTACCGCAAAAATAAAAAGAAATTTGTCATCATTATTACCATGTGCGGGTCCAATAAGCCATGCTCAATAGGCTTTTTTGAAGGATCATAATATACACCTCGGTACACTTCTACTTCAGCTGCTTTTAGTATCTCCGATTCTCCAAATGTGGAGAATTTAATACTTTCACTGTTTACAAATAGCAAAAATTTAAAAACAAAAAAGAAAGAGAGAAAGATATCAAACATTTTGCAATTAAACAAATTTAACTTTAAACAAAAATAAAGAAATTCAAAACAAAAAAATAAAGAGAGTGAGGATCCTTTACATTTTCCGGGGACCGACGTCTTCAATGTAGGGTTGTTTTGTGAATTGAATTGGTGCTTGCACTCTCCTCATCATCTTCTCTAACTTTTTTGAAAATTTTACATAAATAATTTAGGGAAATAATAAAAAAGAAAAAAAAAACTGAGGTTTAAGAATGAATAAAGGAATGAGGCGGGAGGGTTTATTGTGTCTGGGGACAACTGAGAACTAAAGCTAGCAGAAGGCGGACTAAGTTGAATTTTATATTTTGTAATAAAAAAACTTATCTGACATTTTCAGCCCTAATTTTCTTGGCGGCGTCATGGTGGTGGAGGAATTTGTGTCTTGCACCTTAACCACGGAGGTCGTGGGTTCGAGTGCGCGAACGGGAATTTCCTTTACTATTCTAATTTGCTTTTCCTTGCATTTTATGAAAATATAAAGGGACACTACATTTTTTTTTTAGAAAAAAGGGACATTACATGAAAAATTGTTAATTCATTTTCTAAAACTTTTATTAGGGCATTATTAATGTTTGACATGAATATCACAAGGAAAATGTAGATGTATGGAATTAAAAAAGTTTTCTTAAACATTGTCGAATTCGTTTTCTTTGTAGAAGTAAAACTTAAGTAGATAAAATTATCGTATGCTTTACCTTAAGAAGTAAAATCGAAGAAATAGAAATATTCCGTAATTTTTGTATTCAACCAAGTATATTTTCCAAAACTGAGCATTGTTCCATTGAGAATGTAAGCAAAGTAATAGTTAGCATATATTTAAGATTAAAATTGTGTGAAATTCCAACCACAACTTGAAAAACGATTATATTTATCTTTGACAAATATAACCAACGCAATTAATAATTTAACTTTTTGTTTTTTAGTCTTTTTAACTTGTGTTGCTGTTTTCCTACCATGTAAGGGAAAAATTCGAAAGTTAGTTTAGTAACTTAGGTTACTTTTTTATATTTTACTACATGTAAATTAACAAAGAATTTAAAATTAGCTTGCCCAGTATACTTTCAAAGGATTTCGTGTTATTTACCATGTCTTATCACGCCTTCTATAACCTTCAATCCACGGAAAACAAATAATCATAACTCTTTCACGAAGTCAGGCAGAAAAATCAAAATTTCAATCATTAAGCATGGATATATGACAAGTAATAAACTCTCTTGCTTAAAATCAAAAGTGGTATTTAACTCGCCTGTAGTTCTGCTCGGTCACTTTTCTAGGTTTTATTAAGTAAAAAAGCTAAAAGTCCTTTTGACTTGGACTATAAGCTTAACATTTTTGTATAGAAAAATTGAAGGGAAATTTGCCAATTTGGTCCCTCGCGGTCAAAAAATATATATATTTGTAGCCTTTCACATTCAAAATCAACAAACATAGTTCCTCAAATATAAAAAATGTACTCAATTAGTCACAAAGTTCATTTTTGCTCAAATTGTCAGCAAATTCAATGGCAAATTTGTAAACACACTTCGTTTTCCTATCATAAAAAAAAAAAAAAATATGACCATCCCTTTCCCCTATTTTCACTCCACAAAACTCTAATTTCTAAACCATAACTTGAGTGACTCCATTAGCCAAGCAAATCTGTTCACGTAAAATGCCCTGCTGTGGTCCATAGTCTTTCCTTAAGAACAAGCTACGACATAGTTTCTAAAAGTTGTTATGCATGTGTCTCACTCACACATATTATGCTCAACGTCTTGTGGCAACTCTTGAATTGTATAAACTGATCCCAATACTGATTTCACAAACAAAAAAAAAAAGAAGAAAAAAAAGAGTAAACAGATTGTTAACATTATCATTAAGACCATGCAAATCAATGACGACAACAGCAGTAGATTTTGTATTACCTTTTGGTGGCTTAGAAATTAAGGTTTTGTCAGATGAAAACGAGGGAAAGAGAAGGTCAGTTGTTTGTTTGGTTTTTTTTTTTTTTTTTAAGAAAGGGATACGAAGTATATTTTCATTTTTACCCTTTACAATCATCACAAATTGAGCAAAAATGAATTTTAGGACCAATCATACACACTTTTTACATATGTGGGACTATTTTGGTTGATATTAAATGCGAGGGACTAAAAAAGTTTTTCTTTTTTTTTTAAATGTAAGAGACCGGATTGGTTAATTTCCCAAAATTGATTCATAGTTATTTATAACTATTTTAGGTTTTTTTCTATAGAATACAAAAAAAGAGAGCTATAAAACTAAAGGTAGAAAGCAGAAAGCATTTCCTAACATTGTTTCCAAATTCATGTGGTGTGATGAATTTAAATTGTTTTTATTTTTAAGGCTTCTATTATGTTTTAGGGGCCATTTGGTTCAAATTGCTCGATCATTATCACTATGGGTATCATTAACCTTACTATAGGTTTCAATGATTTCCTCTAACATGTTTGGTTTAATAATAGAATGGGTATCATTATAAAAATACTCATTTGGTTTACTGGAATGACTTTCAAGTAAATTTTTAATTTTTTAAATATTTATTTATGATATACATATTTTTTAGATTTCTTATTTTTGTATCTATTTAAAGAAAATTTCTAAAAAGATTTCTTTAATTTTAAATATAGCCATGCTTGAATTTGAGTTTTATGCAAATGATAACCATTAAAAAAAAAGTCATTTTTATTGTACTAATAGATAGTACTATATATCTTTGATTTTCAGTTCTATTTTAAAAAAAAAATTGAATGCAAAAAAATTTATTAAATAATTTTTATAAAAAAATTTATAAAGTACTAATAAAAAATATTCAAAATCAAAAAACAAGAGAGAGAAGAGGAATAGTTTCTTAGGGTGGGTAACTCAAAAGATATGTATTTTTTAGTAGATGTGTGTTTACCCTTAATCATAAGAGTTAATGGGTTTGATAGAATAGTATTTTAGAGAGAATCATTAACACCCCAATTAATCACTATCATTCCCATTGAATGATAGTAATAGTTGTTTAACAAACATCAACAACATGTATCATTACTTATGATACCCATTCTCCTCATTGATTTCCCTAAACGAAACACTCCGTCACTCTTCTAGTCGAGTTGGATGCACACAAAAATATCAATAGTTTTATCAATCCCGCCTATAATTATTGACTCATATTTCATATGTGCCATTTTTGTTGTGAGAAAATTGATTTTTAACATGTTGCATTGTCCTTTGACATAAAAATAAAAGTGAGATTTTTAAAAATTATTTTAGTACAAACCTTTTTATTTTTTATTTTTTTAATTGGGACAGTCCATTTGAGTTCCCGGGCTCGCTCAAGGGTCCGAGAAATCGGACCGGTACCCGGCAACGGCCGTTCGCCTCCAAAAACCCGTTAAACCCTAAATCACAGTATTTACCCAAAAAAAGATTAAAAAAACTTGAAATTCCCCATGAAGACCGTCACTGGCAAAGTGGTATCCACAAAGCCAATAACTTTATCGTCAGCTGCTAAAAATCTCTCCGACTTCACCTCCCTGGAGTTCAACGGAGCTTCCGACGCCGTCCGCGTGTATCTGAAACGCGCTTCTGATGCTTTCAACAGCTTGGTTCAGTTCCACAAGGACCTAAAAGGGCCCCACTCGCATCGTAAACGTAAGGCATCTGAACCTTTTGATTTTGATGCAAAAATTGAAATTTTACCGGCTGTTGAGACAAACCCAGATGAGGAAAGGATCAAGAATGTTGAAGATAAGAGGAAGCGTAAGAAAAATCGCGAATTGGAGGTGGATAATGAAGGCCCTCTAGAGACTGAGCAGGATAAAGGTGGGCTTGATGGAGTTAAGGCGGAGAAAGTTACGGCAAAGAGGGGAAAAGATAAGAGAAAACGTGAATTTGAGATGATTAGTGAAGGCTTATTGAAGATTGAGCAGGGTGCAAACGGGGTTGATGAAGGTAAGATAGAGGGGAGTATGGAAAAGAAGAAGGAAAAAGATAAGAAAAATCGCGAATTGGAGGTTAGGAATGAGGAGGGAGGACAGATTGAGAAAAGCCCAGGTGGGGTTGGAGGAAAAAAGAAAAAGAAGAAACATGGGAAGATTGAGAGAAGTGAAGTTGGGGAGGAAAGAAATGAGGGTAGGAATGATGCTAAGCAAGAGAGTGTGGAAGTTGGAAGGGGCATGGATGGAGTTGAAGGTGAAAGTATGAAGAGGAAGGATAAGAAGGAGAAGAAGAAGAGAAAGAAGAACTGAGGAGGGTGAGGAAAGTTTTGGTGTGAAAGAGGGGAAGAATAAGCGGAAGAGTAGGGAGGTTGATGGTGGAGAAAGCAGTGATTCCGCAGAGCAGAGTGGAAAGAAGAAGAGGAAAAGGAGCAAAATTGAAGGGCGTGATGAATAATTGTAAGCAATGGTTTTGGTTTTACTTTCGATTTTGTCTTGTTGTGATTTATAGGTGATTGAAGGAAATTTTGCTTGTGGCACGAATTGGGTTAAGATCTTGCAGCCTGACTTGGTGGTAATACCTGTTTTTCACGTAATTGCTAGAAATTGTTGTTAATCCAATTGCAATAGGAACTTTCTTTCTTGTTGCCCGATTAGCTAAGTGATTTGCATTTCAAGCTATTTGCATTATAAAATAGGATAGTAATTTGTTGAGATATATAGATCTTTTGAATAACAACACAAGGACACGAGTCCAGGCTATATTGCGTTGATTGTTAAACTGACAATTTTTTTTTAATGAGAGATTCTGCTAATGCTAGCGTTTGGTGCCTGTTAACCTGATAAATAATTAAACACTAATACAGAGCTATAACAGAAGAACATAGTGAGGCTTTGCCAGAGGTGGAGTTTGATATCTTATTGATGTTCTTAAGTGGAGAAAGTTAACATCTGCATGTATCTTCTATGTGAACGTAATAGGGACTTCTTGTTACTGTGAAGTTCTATAGTTTCATATGGTAGGATTTAGACTGCATTATTAGTTTCCACATATTCACTACATTAATCGAAACTAAGCGTATCAATTACGCATCTATGTAGGCAGTTCAAATCACGTATCAATGATCATATTGTGTTTGTTATTGTTTATTGCGGCTTAACCTTATTGACCATGGACTGTTGTTTCCAGAATGGTATAGTCAATTAGACTTTTGATCTCTTACTGAAGTCTTTTTGTATACTAATACGTTTCTTTCATTCAATTCACTGAATTGAAGATCTCAGTGCTAGACTGGATATACCAACAGTTCGTGTAAAATTTCTCATGAATCCAATGTGGCAAAAAACAATAAAAACAATTGGTACACTTAGATTTCACTAGGATCACTATCCTTAGAACCTGGAAACTATTTCTTGAATTCCACTTTGTCCAATCAGCATATCCTTCCTTCCCATTCCATTCTTTCTGGCTATTCAGTATTCCGTTTTTGCATTCTTCAGTTTTAGAACAGGCCAAGTTGCTGAAGATTGCAACACCAAGACATTTGTGGATTCTTCTAATTTTTCCTCTTCATCATCGTCATCCTCTTGATCTTCTTTTCCTCTGAGTCCATAAATTCAAGAAAAAAGCCTCCAATTCTTTTCTATTATGTGACAGAATAAATAATAAATATTGGAAATTCTTGCTGGAAGCAATTTTAGATGAATTTAACTCTGTCGCTGGTAAACTGTGCTTGATTTGGCTGTTTTAGTGTTTTATTCATTCCATAGTTGAGATTTTTACACAATTAGTATGGATGTTTAATTCATGGAGTAGTGCTTGAGTGGAGTTTGGGTGACACTCTAGTATTCTTGAATCAGGTGAGTTGAGTTTGAATATTCATTTGATATTGAGTTGAGTTCGAGTTTCAGGATGCAACTCAGCAGATTGTTGATTTCCAGTTCGAGTATAGTGATTTTGACTCAAGTCAAGCAGTCTAAGCTATGAACTCGACTCGGTTCAATTACGTCCCTACTAGCATAGGATACTCCGTTGTACTTGTTTTAATAGCCATAATGTGAAAATTTTCCAGTAAATTTTTCATGATTTATGTAGTTTTTTGAACCCCAAAAAGAAAGGCATGGTAAGGATAGACATCATGAATTTATTCTCCAGTATCATTAGACAATAACAATGTTTGAATGGAAGATACCTACATTTTTGAATGAAAATATATCAGCGAGACTTGCAGATGGCCAAAAGATCCTGTGCCTGCTTCTCATAGTAAAAGTTGTCCTTCTTGGAGTCATCTGCAGACCAGATAAAGATACCTTCAAGTTTGCCTTGGCTTTTGAGGATGCTGCTGGCATTGAAGAACCCATTTTGAGGTTTTAGGCCCCCACTTGCATCGGTGCCAAAACTTGCTAATATTTTACCCCCTTCGTAGTTACATCTTTGAGTCTCAAAATACTGTAAAAACTGGGTTACATTCGTATCGTTTTTATAGGCATAAAATTGGAAGTTAACATAGTCTATGAGATGTCCATACTTTCTCCAGAGTGCCAAGTAATGCGGCTGGACATTAACATCTTCATATGGCGCTATTGATGTAAAGGATACGATCCTGTTTTGCTTAAGGTAGTATAGAAGTCTTCCAATGCACTCAGCGAATGTATCAGGATCTGCGTTGAAGTGTTCGTAATCGATATCAACTCCATCCAGATTGTACTCTTTCACTATCTTAGTAACCGAATATATAGCATTTCTCACCCAAGAATCAATGGATATAGGATTGAAGTAGACATCAAATCCGTTAACCGTATCTCCAGCAAGACTCATTGCTACCTTGACGTTAGAATGCTCAGCCTTGATGCAAGAAACTTGAGAAGGGCTGAGGTTCACAGTATCCCAGTAGACATTAAAGTAACCATTGGTGGGAAGTGGAGTTGATGAATTTGTGTAGTCAATGGCAAATGATAGAATAAAGTGGAATTCAACATTGGCATTGATAGGAACATCAAAAAACGTGACATTCTTGCCCTCAGCTCCTATATATTCTCTGAAGAGATTTGAGGTGTATCTTGGAGCTGCATGGACTATTAAAGAATTGATAAAGAGAACTTGTAGAAGAAAAAAGGAGATGAAGAGCTTGGAAAATACATGCTTGCAACGAGATCAAGTCTGTGTGGCTAATTGTATCTTATGAACATGTAGCTTGTGCTTACATAGGCATATGCTTTCTCTGACATTTCCTTGTTGCCTTATATAGGAGGGATGTTGTCTTTTGTGTTGGATTCCTGTTCAAGACGGACTCGTTCAAGACCGACTCGTTCATTGACTAAGAATCCTTAATGGTACGTCCGGATAACAACGGGTGAGCCTTGTGGTTTCTATGCTGCAATGTCATGGAAATCGGTTGGTAGAATCTGTCAACAGTTCAAGACTTGTTAAAAAGTGATACCCTACTAACCAAATCTTGTCACATTGAGATTTTCTGCTTTTTTGTCCATGAAACCGTCTTTTTATTCCCTGAGGAATTGCAATTTAGCAAGCCTGCGGCCTTGGACTATTTTATCTTACTATAATAAAGGGAGAGCAGGGATTCGGTCTGATGGTCTATCACTCTCTTTTATATTTTTATCATTTTAAAAGTCCTTTTCTTTAGCTTAATTTTCAGGAGTAACTTCTAACAAAAAATCACTCACAAATTCTTAACTAATTATGTAACTACCAATCTAATAACAAAATTATTATATACTAACGTTACATTCTGGCATTTATTTTGACAAAAAGATGAATAAATTATTTAACTTTATGATCAAATATGACTGATTTAATTTAATTTCTAAATCATATAAAAATAATATTTTTTTCAAGTGCACCCCCTGCCGGCAACACTAGTTTATTTTATTCGGGAGTGGCTAGCCTCAAAATAACCGCAGTAGGCCTTGAAATATTCTTGCCTATAAATTGCCTGTTTTCCAGCGAATTCACTGAATCCAGACCGACTGTAAACTGGCAAGAATTGTCGGATTCCTCTTGTAAGTTTCAACCTTCTACCCCAACTCCAAATGGGCCGAAGGAGATATGAGATGCCTTTGCAGGCCGACATGCACATCTCTGAGAGTATCATTTTTTCGGCAACGTAAGAAGCATTTGTGCTGTTATGTTGGTCCTATAATAATAGATCGTTGGAAATTAATTTCCTATTATTGGTTTGAGAATACAAGGTACCAAGTCACAGAAAAAGGCGCAGCATGTTAATTCCATCATAAAAAGGATTTCGCACGACCAAAATCGGTAGCTAATAATTGGTTTCTGGTGCAGTCAAGTAATGATAATGTGATTGTCTAATAACGTCAGAAATGAACATTTGCATGTTTGGATGACATGCCATTTCCTTCTCCACTGAACTAAATCAAAAATCGACTTTTAACTTATTAAACTGTGTTGGCAATTTAGACCAAGAAACAGTTGGGTTTTTCTCTTGTTGTTTTGTTTTTTCAGCTATTGTTTCACTTCAAAGGCACAAAACAAATGCCAACACCAGTTCATGTCTTTTCGCAAAGTGACGGTCCCTTTCTTCATATACAAAAGCGTGAACTTATCTCTTAACTTATTTCACGCATTTTTGTTGAATAATGATCCTTGGATGGAAGTGTTAAATGATCTCTTTAATATGCATATTTGGCAACTCTAGGTTGTTCACTTTTTTTTTTTTTTGAGATAAACTCTAGGTTGTTCACTAATATACTGAATTCCCTATCCAACAGTGTAGGAAAGGTTTATTAAATTCTATATTAAGAAAAACTGAGAAACAGGATCCGACAAAGATCTACACGTCAATTAAAGGAATAAAGACAAAAGATTATACTTCAAGAACAGAGGTGCTTTACCTAAACTAAGAGAGGATTAATCCTAATAAAGCAGGTAAGCATGAGTAAATTACAAGCAAGAAGTGGCGTTTGGAAAGAAAAAGGAAAAATCAAAAAATAATTAAATACGAAAAGGGTCGGGGGATCCTTTCTTTTCCATTTAGCAAGAAAAGAATGACAAGTAGTCTCAACTCTCAAGGCAAAAGAAGTGTGCTTCCAATAAATACTACCAAGTGCTTCCTAATTAAGGGATTAGTTTTATCTATGAATGATCTCAAGAGATTGAAAATGGATAGGGTCTCAGGAGGATCATTATTTGCATGTCAATGGAACTCTCTTGCTTTTGTGTTACCAATTTTTATGATATTAACCTGCGGAATTGCTGCAGAGAGGCCAAATGAGAAGGTACTCTTTTAAGTGATATAGTATTTATTTATCTTTTTGTCTTTAGACTTGCATTATGAATTTTACGATGCACCAATGATTTGCATTGTTGGATCAGTGACTATGGATAGCTATCGGGATAAAATACTCAGGAGATCTTAGCATACAAAAATTTTTATGTAACTCATAGGACTGCTAATTTTGGCGAAATTTAAGATGACAATTTAACATAAAAAAAAAAGAGATGACATATGATTTTTTTTTCCATAATGGGATGACATCCCTTTATTCTTGAAGGTACATAAGCCTCTTCTTTTAAATTTTTCCTGTATTTAACTACATTTCACGAAATATCTATAGAAGATATAACTATATTATAAGGGTAATAGTGGAAGCATTTACAATTTTATGTCTTCTCTTTTAATACACAGTAGTTTCATATTTTGTCTTTAGATATTTATCTACAAATCAAATAAATAAAATAGTTTGATTTGAGTGGTAGTACTAGAAGTTCAATATTCTATTTCATCACACGTAACATATTAACTCTAATTTTAAAATTTTGTGCATCCATTCATGTCTGCTGACAATAAGAGTAAAATGATCTATTCTTCAAAAGCACAATGAAAAAAATCGATTAAAAGGTAAAAGCTCCACTTTTTTTTTTTTTTCCTTTTTTGAGAAACTAATTGGTCCAATTTAGAAATGTTGAGAACCCATTATCTTGAACAAAGTTGCAGAGTAATTGTACCTATGCAGTGACCATAGAAACAAGCTGTATCAAGGGTGCAGAAACTTCAGACCATGTCAGCCTAAGGTTTGGTGATGTCAAATCCAATGACATTTTAGTGCGTCACTTGAATTCCAAACACGTAAGATGGGTTGATCCCTTGGAACCCCAAGTTCTTGATGATGTGCCACGAAGGCCATTCCAAGCTTGCATGGTGAATCAGTTTCTAGTTACAGGGCAATGCGTAGAATCACCCATTTGCTACCTTTATCTGAAATTGGCTGGCAAAGATGATTGGAGGCCTGGTTTTGCACAAGTTCAGGTTTTGGAAGAACCTCATCTCAGCTCCAATTATTTCTATTTTCGTAGATATTTGCCGCGCAATGCTTGGTACGGTTCGGACGTTTGTGACACCGAGGTCACTCCATTCGGGACCAAGTATAGGAGAAAAGTATTTGCAAAGAAGTCTGCTCATGTAAAATAGGAGATTCTTTTGGAATTCCATCTTAGTCAATTATTAGATATCTTTGTGGTACTCGTTCTTTGTAAATCAAGTTTATTTGTTGCAAAGTTTCAAGGTCTTTATCTCAAAATTGCGATTTAGAAATCCAGTTTGGTGTCCCTTGAACTTTAAATTTGAAACAAAGTTTCAAATTTGCCACTAGTGTTCAAATTTGCCAAATGTGAGTAAAAGCATACACCTGATCTAGACCTAATACAATTTGGCTAAAATCCCTTTTATTCCACACTGCTAAAAACCATCCGAAATTGAAGGACAATATGCAACTTTCCCTAAGCACCCAGTGAAGAGCCAAATTAACCAAAATCACTACCTTAACACCGACTATTTGATTCCCATCAGTTAATGACGATCTCAGATAATAAATTGTCTTTAGCCTCCAGGCTAAGCAGACCCCACACAAGGGCAGACCACCACCGCACCACCACCACCACCAGCCACCTCTTCCGCCACCTCCTTCCAGCACTGCAAGACAGACTTTGGGGTACCCACTCTGCATCTGCACTCTTCTTTCACCCCAGCACCAAAGCACCGGTAGAACACGCAACCGCCACCTGGCAACTCTTGCTTCACCCCATTCTCACACATGTACCCCTCCACGTCACCACCCCATGCGAGGTGGTCCCCACAATCGTCACCACCTCCTCCGTAGCACGTGATGGCAACACTGAACTCAAGTGGCTCAAAACACCTAAGCACCCGTTTCAACACTGAAATCACTAGTGTTCACTAAGAAACAAAGTTTCAATTTGCCATAAAATTTATAAGGTTCCTTTAATTTGCTGAAGGTCATAAATTAGATGCCACTACTAATTAACATTGCAGCCATATCCATAAATGGTCGATTTTTTGCATGTCTACTGACTTAACAAGAATGTACTTGCACTTAGATTCTACGTTGTATTAGTAGCAAATACTATCAAAATGTGATCAAAGTTTGATTTATCAAATCACTGATAGACCAATGAGTAAAATTCCTAACAAATAGAGTTTCTAATTAGGAATTACAATTGGTAAGACCAAAGACTTAAAAGAATTCTAATTCATGGAAAATTTGGTGCCAGTCATATCAACAAATTAAATGTGCTGCAATGCAAATTGCAATAGCACGCATTGGTCTACAAACTGTCCTCTCTTGCACCAGACACATAAAAGTATTAGACAACTGTGTTTCAAATGGTCTGAATTTCTTCTACCTTGGCTTACGGAAAAAGAGTTAATTACTGGCGTTGATGTCACCATCCAGAAATGGATCCAACTTTCAAAGACAAGATAAATTAATGAATGAAGTGTCAAAATACTTGAATGCAACTCAACAGAACCCTCAATATATTTACGTACACAATTACGTACATATACACAAAACCTTATCCAAGGACCGAAGAATTAATTGTGTAACCTTGATCTGTAACATCAATGAAGTTTCTTGATGTGAAATCTCGTATATGTGAGTGTTTCTTTGTTTCTTATGTCATGCATAACTTTTTCTAAAGCTAACATAGATTTTCTATTTACGTGTTTAATTTGTAGAATATTTTAGCATAGGTAGCTCTACAAAAATAAGTATAGTTATTAATTATATATATATATATATATATATATTCTTTTAGTAATTTATCAATTACATTGTTCCTTTTTTATTTCTCAAGTTTGTTGATTTTTAAGTCTTTGAAATCTACTAGCATGGTCATGATTAGATTCTGAACCATCGATATTAGCTTTTATACCATTTGTAAGGAAGTTAATTAGTGAATGCACTGGTTTGCTTAATAGTCGAAGTTTCGCTTGCCATTTCATACACCTTTTAATGATAATACATTAATATCAAAATCCTTAAAATACTACCGGTGCTTGCAAAAAAATCTCTATCCAATACATTTTGTGCATTTGCCAACAGGACCTTGTTTACCGATGGACAAAGACTATGGTTAATATATACCTGAAGAACATAGTTGTCATTTACACACGTGAGAGTCGCGGTTTAACTGTATATTGAGTTGTATTGCAACTATCATTCATCGAAGAAGAAAAGAACATCTTTCTATTTTTAGTCAAAATGGTTATTATTGTAACTTGTAAGGGTAAAAATCATGCATAATGGGAAGGAAATCAAGATGATCAAAACGCCAATTTGGCCCCTTGCCATTTTTTGCAAGTTAGGATGGTATAACTGTTCAACCTTTTAGTGTAACTATCTAGTATTTTAGTATAACCGTCCAAGATTGTGATGTAATCACTTTTGCCTCCAAAACTACCTCATTTTTTTTTTATGTTCTTTCAATTCAAATTGCTCCATTTGGTACACAACTAATCGTCTATTTTGCCACATTAAATCAGAACCATTAATTGCATAAAATGTCACTTATGATGTCCCAAATCTGATGAAGATATTCAAATGATCACTTCATGAGTAATTTTCTAATGACAACTGGGATTTGAGATTTCATAAGTTGTGCCTTTGCAATTTTGGACAATTTGAAGTGTGTTTAATAGGACAGTTAAAATGTATAATTCTGCTGAATCATGATGTAATTCTACTGAAACGTACTATAAGCACTTTTCACACAAAAACTACGTTGTTTTTTTATTTCAAAATTACCTTGCTAACTTAATCTTATCCGCCTATTTTTGTCTCCTTGAATCAGGAGGGGCAACTTGACCCAACTTAAACTCGTGACTCCCTATTTCCTGACAACCGGCAAGTGGCAACTATGAAAGTCTAAAGTCTAAAGCAAACGCAGATCTCTAGCTACTGCTTAGTCCCTGTTACTCAATAAATTACAGTCCTTCTTACTACTTCGTCAATGCCGCAAAACGAAATTAATCATAAATAAGTCTATGAGCAATTTCACATGAGAACGTTGAGGACATAAATAGGTAAAAAGGAACGAGTGAAATGGGGAACCAAGAGGCAATAAAAGGATCAACTATTTGGTTCTTAAAACTGTGGTATAAGTACGATCCTTCTGAGGCCTATTGTTCACAAATTTCTTCCTTACTACTATTCACTTTCTTGGGCTCGGATAAATAAACTGGCAAGTAATGTGATGATGTCATTGTTGGCCCTAATCATTCACGGAATTAGAGTACATGAATTCAAAAGAGGAGACCATTGTTCATATAATTAATTTTTAGTGACAGCGTTTCCTGTTTTTCTACCAGTGGAGTTATGTTTTTAGCTACTGTTTCGTTGAAGTTTTTGAACAAATTAGTGGTGGCCGAGAGATTACTACTAGTTGCTTTATGTAACTATAAAGTGATTACCTACCTTGGTAGCCTGTTTCTACATAAAACTTTCTTGTAATAAATAGAAACTATATTCCTAGTTAAAAAAGAAAGAAGAAAAAGATTGCTTACCTTGGTGTGCAGCTTCAAGAAGCTTGGAATGTGTGCATTGGTTTAGGAGTTGGTTGGATTTTTATGATTAGCATTTCAAATCTTTATTCTTTCAAAAAAAAAAAAAAAAACGTTTCAAATCTTTATCAAAATCATTTTGTCAAGATTTAGTAAAACGAATCACTTATTCAGATTAATGTAGATTATCTAATTCAATTACTACTCATATTATATGCAAAGCTATAATAGACATGGTTTCTGAACAAAGCTAAATCTATTTTTGGCTCTATGCAAGTATTTGTAAATCCCCCTCCCCCCCCCCCCCCCCCTCACCCAAAAAAAAGAAAAAGAAAAACCGCATTAGTCCCAAAACATTTTCTCCACAACACCATTTTTCGATTTCTTTTTGGGCCATTATACAGTTCTCAAAATGGAGACCTCTTATTAAATATTCTTGTTTTATTTTTGTGTTCTAGAGTTCATTTATTCTACCTTAAAAAAGTGAAGAAGAGAAAATGTTCAAGTAGTCGTCCCTTCACGGATGGACATGGCCAGTCAACGGCGAGCAATGAAAGCAACGACCAAAATTGCCTATAAATTCTAATTGGACGGCTCAATAATCAATGCGGATATAGCAAAATTATTTTTGTACAGAGAGCTTAGCAGAGCATGTAAAGCCACCATAGACAAAAATATAGGATACTTAGATTACTGAATCTGAAAGGAATTAATAATTGAATATTAGACTGTTTGTCCAAAGTCTAAATGCACCTGCAGTCCCAGTTTTGCTGTTTCCCTTCTCTTCTCTTTTCTTCTCACAATTGTCACAAACTCACGCATAAACTGACACTTCGATTTTGGACCAAAAGTATTGCCATTTCCCGACACTAGATGCCTAAATCACCCTGATGGACAGCCTTAGCAGACAAATGCCCCATAGAAAATGAAGTCTTCAGAAATAAAACTGACAGTTGGAACTTATAAAAGCACTACACTTCATAGTCACAAAATAATAATAATAATAATAAAGATAGAATAAAAATTAAAAAAAAAAACTTTACAATTCATGACATAATCCATCTTCTAAGTGCATTTACTGTATCTCTAAACTAGCAATAATACCCACTACAAAGAATTGAACGAAGTTGAGGGTACAATGCACTTTGTCTCATTTTGTATCTCAAATGTCTCTTTTTATTAATTAATTTTGTAGTAGCGATATTCACACTGCACCTTTTATTATTAACACCTTTATTATTTATTTCGTATTTTGTTGTAAAATTTACAAAAGGAGATGAAATGACCGTTTCAAAATGTGGAATGCCACTGCTACTACCCAAAAGTTGTCGAATTACCCCTATGAGCTCTTTACCTGTAGTATATAATAACACCACTAGTGTAACAATTGCACATACCCATGAAAACCCAATTATGAAATGAATTTGGTTTGCATATCAAATGACAATTCACCGTAAATGTATCATTACTTCCGCTAATTAATATTTATCCTTCTTTAGTGATATTCCTGTAACCTTTCCTAAAAGAGATATTTCTCCACTTATAAATGAAAAACGGTAAAAGCTAATTATGTTTTCAACTTTAAATAGGTCTTAGTTTAGAGTAATAACCTAAGTTTAAACATTAATACGGGTGAGCATAAGGCGTTAAGTGCACCTCCTAATCTGGATTATCCTTAATGCACGAATCAATTATGATTATTCTTATTCTTGAGATATTAAAGAGGAAGCATAATGCACAAGAAAACAAATAGTGCAAAAATAATGATAGCAGCATTGCAAAAGGAACTATCATCACTTGTTTTTTTAGTTCTTCAGGAAGGGAGGCAAAGGACACGTACGAAAAGGAATCAAGCACTTCTCATATTGTTAATTGCTGTCTACAGATTTTACTGTAGAATTTCCAACAGAAACAAAAAAGGTAGTGTACTGAAGTTCTTCAAAGTTCAAACCCTTTTGCAATAAGTTAAGCAGAAAAAAGATAGGTGGTGTATTGAATTTGTCTGCCCGATATGTTGCATCCAACCTGCATATGTCTACTCCAATTTCTGCTAAGAAGTAAATAATATAGTTATGATGACGAAATCATTCAAGAAACCCCCCAATGCCCCCCATCCCCGAAATGTCTTTTCTCATTCAAACACACACACACACACACACACACACACACTCTCCACCTCTCTCCCCCGTGTGTGCGGGTGTGCATTCTCTCATTGAAGATCTTTATGAGGGAAAGCAAAAGGGATTAACGGCCAAGATGATTGTCGGTGTCAAGATATTGCGATGTAGGTGGTAAGGAATGCCACCTTTTTTTCTTTTTTTGTACAAAGTTGTTGGATGAATAAGATTTGGAATGTTTGCATCGAAGCGACTAAAAAGAGATAAGTTTTTCTCAAGAAAGCTACAAGTTATCGATAAATCTTAATAGTTTATTGAGAAAATTTATTTCTTTGTCACTTAGCTTTGCACCACCAAAACAATCTCATATAGATTTTTTGCATACTTAAAATATGCATAAATAAATCTTAGCATGTGGCTTAGATATGTTTTTTTGTTTGCATGCACAGTCAATCCAATAAGAAACAAAAATTTAATAACTCTTTCTTATCATAACTTATGAGAAAAATAATAAGTTTTTGTAGAAAAGCTATAAGTTAAAAAATAAAAACTTAATACGTTTCTTCAAAAATGTAATTGAAATTTATTTCTCATATTGAGATATGCTTTTTTTGTCCTCACAAGAACGGTTTCTCAATCCAATTTTTTTTATTATATTCTATTATATCTAATATAAAACTACATTGTATAAAATTACACAAAACTATACCGTATTACTAAAGTTATACAAAACTTTGCCATGTTATTTGGTGATAAAATATAGTTTTATGATAGAATAATTGAATATAAAAAAATTGGACAGAAAAGTTGAAGTGTCATTGGAATGCACGTGAATTATTTTACAAATTATCACAATCGAAATATCTCATCAAAGTCGCGATACCATTGCAATAGTTTTCGTCCATTGACACGCACACATATATATTGCATGAAATTTGTAACATTGATATGCCGTCCTCACCACTATTCCCTCAGACATAAAGCATCAGCATCACGACTTGGTTAGTCAATATTATACTTCAATTCCTCACTATGATCTGACGCCCGATCTTCTATATAATGTGTCATTTGCTCTTGTCTCTCCCTCTATTTATACCCTAAGTTGAAGCCTCCAAGTTTCACACAAGTTAGTGCAGCATTCCAATAGTACCAAAAAAGCGAACAAACAAAATGTCTCCATCAAATTCAACTAGATGGTGTCCAACCCCAGAACAGCTCATGATTTTAGAAGAAATGTATAGGGGAGGCATAAGAACACCAAAAGCTTCTCAAATACAAAAGATCACAGCCCACCTTTCCTTCTACGGCAAAATTGAGGGCAAAAATGTGTTTTACTGGTTTCAGAACCACAAAGCCAGGGAGAGGCAGAAGCTTAGAAGAAAACTCAGCAAGCAACTCTACCAGCAACAACTATTACACGAGCAGCGATACATCCATCAACATCAGAACACTCAAGAAAACAACTTTCTTAGCTCAAATGGTTCTCCTTCTTCCACTCTGCATCATCAACTATCCATCGACAAGGCAGCTGATTACCTTCGTCAGGTAGTCTTTTAATCTTTACTAATTAGTGTATGCATGCCAAAGTTTCTCTAGCCTTTTTGGTTTTATGATCAGATTGGATTTGGATTCTAGCTAGCTATACATTATCAGATAAAGCAAGAAACCTCTTATCTTCATTTAAACAGGGTGGATTTCATGGTGCATGGAAGGAAGATCCTCCAAACATGTACGAAATGCAAAATACTAGCATGATGCGAAGCTGTGGCGATGATTGGAGGATGACGCTGATGATGATGAGAGATGCGGGTCCTACTCTTAATCCCTCCTGCTGCAGCAGTACTAGACCCCTGCAAACCCTAGAACTCTTCCCCATTACATCCCCAAATGTCAAAGACCATCAGGGCAGCATTTCCGAACCCAGCTCTATCTCTTCTTCTACGTCACCAAACTTAAACTCGTGAAGTTCGAAAAGTATTAGATACATGTACTATGAAACGTGTTACCTAACTTCCAATGAGATACAAAAATTTAATAATAGGAAGAACCTGTATATCTCATAGGGAATTAGGTTTCGTGTTATAGATAGCACGTATCAAATACCTTCTTCGTGAGTTATGAGTTATGACTCCATCTGTATCTCTATCTTCTTGTCGTCTTAGATGTGAATGGAGCTGGAGATATAGATAGAGTGGGATCTTCAGGTTTTTTTTCCCCATTATCTAGCAAGTAGTAGTATTTCGTTTATCGTATTGTGTGGTTACTGTTTCGTTTTTCCTGTAGAATTGGAATTGTCTGAATTGTCTAATTTGTAGTAAATGGTATGCAGTACTTACTGACCCTAGAAAAATTTCAGCTTGAGCTGCAACTACCACTATTTGATCGTATGCAATGGACTTGTTTACCACTCGTACTGGTACTAAACTAGATTCTGCAAACATTGAAATCGGGCTTGTCTTCTACTACTATTTTTATCCTAAAGCTGCTATAGTTCGACTGCTGTCCTACTATAAAAGTATATAAGATGTGACCATATATATCAGACTCTATTAACTAATTTGTCCATGGGAGATAGACTCTTGGACAAGTCAATGCATGCACATGCATACTTCACAGCTTGTACATTACAAGCCAAAAAAGAAGTCATCAATTTTCTGATGCAAATCAAAATTTGATTTTTCTATACAAATAATGAAACTCAACTAAAACAGTCTTTACATGCTGCAGTAATATTTCACTCATGTCACGCAACCTTATGTTTAAAGAGTATAAAACTATAAAAATTCCCACAATACCTAGTTCTGCATCAAAAGTTAGGTCTAATCCTAGCTAATTGGAAAATTTTTTTACATGGATTTGATTGGCAATTCTGCGTGTGAATTTTGTAATCTAAGATAGAGTCACATAAATATTTTTATATTAATTTTTTATATTAATATAAATTACTATATTTATGTAGTACTCTTTTATATCATAATATTTCTAAATAGGGTTCGAATCCGGTCCATATAAGAATCGCCTGCTAATTAGTGAGATTTGAAATGGAATCTAGGAATAGAAGATGGAAAAAGAAAGTTCAGAAAAAGGAAAATAGAACTCTGATTTCTTTCATTAATGGTGAAAAGATAGATGCTTGTGAGTACTGACTGGTTGGCGTGAGGTACATTTCCTGAAACGATGGTATGAAGGGTGGAAATGGATTCGGCCTGGATTTCGTGTGGCAGTTCGAAGTCTTTGTGGGACACAAATGTCCTAGTCCAGGGGATCTTCTTGAAACATTACTACTAGGTGAAAAATATTTAATGAGAGAAATCAAAAAGGTCTGAGATGGAAACAGGATATTCCGTCCAAATTATTGTGTTGCAATTACTACTAATATTAGTTTGTTGTAGCCAAAAAGCAAAAAGAAATTGATTTCCGATTTTTTCCATGCATTGAGAATTTTGTTATTAGAAGTAATTTCAATTTCAAATTTTTTTGACATAAGTCATGCAAAAATAAAATATGTATAAATAGAAAAAGAAATTAGCAGAAAATTTTTAATTAGCATGACAAAAGAAAACACAAACGGGTTCAACTGGACAGTCTAGGTTGACTTTGACCGGTATATGGCTAATTTTTAGCTTTTCTGTAAATCTGACCTAACAGAACTAAAGTTCTCGTTCAAACGAATAAGACCAGTGGTGGCACGAAGTCCACAGCCAAGAAAACAGGGAACGAATGATGTAAGAAATAAGGGAGAAAATAAGAGGAATATGACACCTCTAGTGCGCAAGTTAAAAATGGTACGTGCTATACTATTCATTTTTTGACGTTTTATTATAGTAATCAAGAAAAAGAAAATGTACAAATGCCAATTCGATGGTACACAACTGGATTCAATTTATACAAAACATCCATGACGGGTAAACCAGGGTGGGTTTTTTTTCAGTAAGAAAAAGACCAGAGGGAGGACCATTCATTATGTTTTTTTTTTTTTTTAAATACGTTTTTATGCAAGTATAAAAGTAACTGAGAACTTGTATATGATGTAAAAAGTGAGGTTTTACTATTGAAACACTCCATCAACTATTCAACTACCAAGTGTTCCTCAAAATGGATATGGACACCCAGCCTGGCTTTTAACTTAAGTAGCATACTGCGATAAAGCAAAGAGGTCCATATTGCTGCTGCATCTCTTCAATTTTAACCACATTGTTAAGTATCTTTTTATTGTCGTTTTCTGGTTTGAACCTTCGGTTAAAGACTTAAAGTGTGTCACCTTGATTGTCCTGGTTTATATGTTTGCTGCCTTGTTTTTCAAGTGCGTATTTCTCTTTCGAAACTGACATGAATGAACTGTTAAAGTTCAATAAAGACTTTGCAAATTGCAATTCATTCTTAAGGGCTAAGGCCTGTACGAAAGCTACTAACATCAAATGATGCAAATCTACGAGATAGGAAAGAGAAAATAAAGCTAGTAAAGAAGAGGATTCAAATCAAATTGACTGCCTTAACTAAATCCTACATCTACATACTATATTGTACAATAATATGTCGTTACACATTTCTAATCAGAAATAGATAAGACTATAGTAGTATTTTTCTAGAAGTTTTCCTGGTGAAAATGGAAGCGTGTTGCGGATTCTAAGCTCGGTTCATGGCATGGCTGTTTCAAGTCTTTGTAAGTGTAGAACTTCAACAGTAGAGGATTCCTGTAATAATCCATCAATTGTGACAATATCTTTAACTAAGCCCTGATAAAGCTGCAATCAATCATCAATGGAAGGGGATCGATGAGAATAACTCACCTATCCCCAAAGATGGATGCTTAGTTTCTAGACCAGAAAACATTCTTCTCCTCTTTGATCTTGCAAAATGTGTTTTAATTGGTTATTATGTTGTGTCAGAAAACAAGATTGAGGTGATGAGGGAAAGTTCTGTGAAAATTATACGTGTAGTCGTGAATACCCAATTTTCTGAGACCAACGTCAACTTGAGACTTAGCATGTTGCAGTTACTGCACAATTCCAATTAATTCTGATCGAGCATCTCCTTCTTCATACTCACTAGACAGGTAATTACACATTTCTAATACATGCTGGAAAAACAAAGATTAATGCAGCCAGAAAAGTAAAAGAGAAGAGTTTAGTTTAGTTCGATTCTAGTCTAATAAAGGGAAGTGAAGAAATGTCGTTTTTTGTCAGTTTCTACATAACTCACATAATCATCATACTCTGCCATGTCATCCATGACTTCTTTGAACCATTAAAAGGATCCTTGTTCCTGCGGTATCCAGTGAAAGAAGGCTCTTTTAGGACCCTGCTTTTTTTATACTAAATCGTCCTGCGATAGTCTATTTCTGATTTTTGTACATGAATGCCGATTCATTGTTGTGAAAATCAATTAAAATGTTCAGGTACTTGATACTTACTAATTCAGTTCCATTATGTAGAATGTATTTTACAATGGAGACGAATGGCGTTACTCCAGTCCCCAGTCCAATGAGAATAAGGATGTCGTATTTTTTATAATTTTGAGCCGGTGCTTCGTAAGGTCCGATAAAAATTGCTGGGAACCCGCCCCCGCAAAATAAATAAATATTAGACGTGAAATATTTGAACAATCTGAAGATTACTGATAGGGATTCACATGCTTAACCCTGCTAGTGATTGCTGAGCAGTAACAGGGTACCAGCTGGAAGTGCCCGTGTTCCAATTTTACAATAATTCCTGATCTAGCTTGTGCATCTTAAGGTTCAGTGTGGCCTCCACGTGAGTGCATCAGAATACAGAAAAAAGCAAAAGAAGATGTAAAAACACAAGATTGACAAAGAAGAGTTGCAAATTGCAATATGCTTCTGGCATTTTTTATGCGTGTGAATGAAAAAATGGAGTGCTAGGACTGATCAAATGATCCCGTGAGGCTGGAAAAGGGCATCTGATGTGTGTCTTGCTAAAAAATTTTGCCTACAATACTTTGAGTTGCATAAATAATGAATAAATTTCCTAATCTGGTGGTTATCCTAGATGGTCTAATGGAAACAAAGCACCTAAACTTGATTCAGAATAAATAAACTGGGTGAGGCAGAAAACCAAGTATCACCTAGGCAAATGTGTATTTCAGCTCTGTATTCCAGTCTCCCAGTGTATGTATGTTTTGACACTGAGATAGAGATCATCTGGTGTAGAAGTGATGGAGAATGCCTGCCTGCAAGGGTGAAATGATGAAAGCTATGAAGTATATCAGTAGCGGTAGACGGAGATTAAGGTCATATTGAGATTATTTCTGCTGTCCTTACCGCTTAAAAGTTGATATTTAGAATATTCGACTAAAGGTACATCCCACTCTTGCACTTGAATCCTACAGGTTTGCTCCTGTATAGTGATAGAACATTTCCTCTATATATAACAGCCTGCATTCGAAATGCATTGATGAATTAATCTTGTTTTTTCGTGAATTTGAGGGAAATTATGGGAGACATAGAAGACCAACCTTTTTTATGTCCACCTGGTACTTGTAATCATATGTTATGATAATTCTTTCACTGGCACACATAAATATCGGAACAGAAAGACACATCTACATCTGCACCAGAAGAACATTCAGTTAAATACAATTCTAAAGCTATCAAAGGCTGTCCTAGAAAATTGTCTAGTGGAAATATCGGTTTATGTTATCCCTCATGCAGAAATTTATTACTGAGGCAGCATTTTCCGTGAATCCGTACAGTTAAAGTGACACAGTTGATGGAAGAAACCTATTTTTGGTGCAAAATAGAATGGTTCCTTAACAGTCATTCAAAACATTCATCAGAATGTGATTATGACCTTGCTGAATTGAAAGTAACTCAGAAACTGTTTTCCATTGAGCATTATTGAAGCTTCAAATCTCTCAACGGCATTGTTCTACCAAGAATAGAATTACGGAAGCCACAGCAATGTGCTACATCACAATTTGGAAGCTATATACGTTTTTCAGGCACTTGTGAAAACATGGTCCTGTGCTATTGTTACCTTTGATATTGTAATGTTGATCTACATCTACCTCAATCAATTAAGTGTTCTCGAATTAGAAATTAAGGAATATCAGCATACCATCTTTCGATTCCATTCTTTGGTAAAGAATAACAAGCTTTTATGTAATATTAAGAGGACGTTTCCCATGGCCAGTAGATTTGCACACCAGAAGAAATTGAACCCCGACAAATAGTTGAATGGGCATGGCAGTTTTACAGCATTTCGCCTGAATGAATGCAATGCCATGTAAAGGAGAAAGTCATCATAAAGACCATCATAACTCCGGTTGTGCCAGGAATACTAATCATGAGTTCGAAATAAGTAGGCTGGTGTAAGTTAAAGTCACATCCATATAAGTCCAGGAATTTATCAGTTGGACAGCTTGACAATATCAACAAATTGCAACTCAAATGAAAAATTATATAAAAAAAAGTTTACTACAGCAATTGCCAGAACAATATTTGTGGAAATTCATATGGTCGTTAAAGGGGATTACGGTACTAAGGAATGTTTCTGATAGCATAAGAAGAGTTCTTTCGCATACTGGAAGAAGAATCAGAGCCACGTTGAACTTCAGAGTCTCAACAGCCCCCTTGGCCATGCAGACACTATCCCAGTCTTGGAATGTCTGTCTTTCTCTTTATTGGGGTGAAAAAAAAAAAAAGACTTTTGAGTAAAGATTTCGATATACACACTTAACCACAATGTTGCCTATGCATGTCACACATGCAAGAAAATGCCACATCTAATCATTGGCAGCTACAATTGTTATTTTTCTTGACACCCCTTTTGTTTCCTATGTATTCAAGTTAATACCAATGCAGGCCCCAAATTTTCTCTAAAAATTCTCCCATCAACCTTATTAAGATTGAAATATTTCGATATCACATTGCTTATTTGCCTCCCAGAAGTTGTAAGATATTTATTTCTGGATATGAAGCCCGGTTGACCATCTATCACTATCATTAGGCACATCAGCCATATTATCAATTTTAACCCTCTCAAGAGTCCATTTCCCTGATTCCCCTCTATACAATTCAGTGTTGTCGATTGATTCCCGTATCTTTTTTCTTCATCTTCATACAAGCAAGAAAATTGCAAAGTATTACCAAACAGTTGCCAGGTGACATGTAAAAGTGGTGGAAATTAAAAAGAATGAGATGTAGAGGAATTCGGTTGCAAAGGTGGCAAATGTAAAATCAGTTAATTCAGTTAAAAATTTTGGTTTTAGACACACAGCTTTCACACAAGGAGAAGACCATCTAGGATCTTAACACATCTTAGAATATATGGGAAATGCATACCATTTGATTGCACAATGTCCCTGATCAACCATTGATTTGTTCTGCATTGGTGATTAATCTTGTATCTCGAGTTTACTGACTTGGTATGGTTAAATGGATCAGTTGTTATAATTTTGACTAACCAATTTTTTAGAGCTTTTTAGTCAAATATTCTGATCACCAATCCATAAACAGGCACAAAGATGTGATTAGAAATGTCTCTTCCGAGCTTGTTAGGCAAATTTTCTGATCGCCAAATACATTGTTTTTCAGCAGTAGCACAGAGATTTAGCATTTGCAATAAAATGTCCGGGGCATAAAATTGATTCTCTTTAAGTTTCCAAGCAATGGTAGTCAAAGGGCAAAGTCCCCGGCAAAAGTGGTGTACATTTTGTACTCAGATAAAAGAGTTACGAGGACTACAAAAGGCTTTTTTGAAGATGGATTGAAAAAGAGATTTGAACGTCACATAACCAGCATAAGTATAAACTACAGGACTTGAGATGACTGAAACAAGTTTACTGTACAAAAAAGTAAATACTTTGGAATTTGATTCTAGTTGTTCATTTGTTTTTTGGAATAGAATCCGCTAGTGTTATTCTTTTTTATTTTTTTTTTACTTTGCAACTTTTTTTTTCCCCTAGAAATTATAGAAAACTTCTAAATACGAATTTAGGATGTAGGAAAATCAAAAAGAGAAAAAGTAAAAAAGAAAAGACTTGTATTTATACTTGTCTGGATTGGTGGAAGCAGAAAAGTGGGAAAAGGGAGGGAAGAAGAGGGTATAATTTTGCAAGACAAGTCAAATTGTTTGGAAGCAGAAATGTGGGAAAACGGAGGGAAGAAGAAGGTATATTTTTGCAACACAAGTCAAATTGTTTGACTTTTTTTTTTTTTTGAGATAAGTATAAATACAAGTCAAAAAACCAAGAACAAAACTTGTAAAGTATTAGTAGTACTTTTTTTAAGCTAAAAAAATGAAAAAAAAAAAGAAAATACTGGCTCCGTTTGAATATCATTATTTGAGCATTATTTGAGAATTATTTAAAAAATTTTTTTAGAGGTGTTTGGATAGGTAAAAATTATTTGAAAATTTTTGTAATAAAAGTCAACAATTTTTCCTCTCATTTTTTTAATTTTGAGTGAAATTTTCCTTTCAACAAAATTTTTACTTTATCGGACGCTAGTATCGAACCTTAGCACCATTCGGTACTTCATTACAACTCCATTACTATTGTGAATGGAGCTCAAAATGTTCGTCGCAATTTTTTTCATTTTTTAGAACAAAATTTGTTAAAAAAATGCTATGTTTTTTAAATAATTGTGTAAAAAGTGGAATAAGTTATTAGTAAGTTTTAAACATTCTAAATAAGTTTTTCAAAAAATTTTCAAAATTTAAACACTTCCCTCCATTTCAACAAAAGTCAACAAAACTTGACCAATCTTTTCCACATTTCAAAAAAGTTAACAAAAAATACTTTTAAAAAAATTTCAAATAATTTTCAAATAATGATATCCAAACGTTCCAATAAAAACACTGGCTCCGTTTGGATTGATTTTTTGGAACATTTTTTAGAAAATTTTTTTCCAAATCTGTTTGGACAAGTGAAAAATTTTTTTGTCAAACTTTTTCACCAAATTTTCCCAACAGGTTTTTCATTTGAAATTTCAAATAAACTTTAGAGACTTTTTACACAATTATTCACAAAAGCAAGCATGTTTATGTTTAAAATTTCTTTAGAAAAACTGAAAAAATCGCGAATAACAAAATGAGATCCATTTTCGGTAAGTTTTAAAATAGGATGACAAAATGGATGATGGAGTAAATGTCTACTTAAAGAAGCAAACGTCCGCTTCACTATTTTTTCTAGTTATATAGATTGCATTTTGATTTGTGCTTTCGTCTACTTAAAGAAGCGGACGTCGCTTCACTATTTTTTCTAGCTATATGGATTGTATTTTGATTGGTGTTTTCGTATGCTTAAAGAAGCGGACGTTCCCTTTACCACTTTTTTTAGCTATATAAATTGCATTTTAATTGGTGTTTTTTTCATTTTTTTTAGATAAATTTTCTCAAAAAAAAAAATCAATGTCCTTCGTATACAACCATTTAAAAATAAGTGCAAATTAGTCCAAAAATTTTGAACTATTCAAACACTTTGTCAATTACTTTTCAAACGATCGTTATGTCATTTTAAAAAATTTTTCACATTCAAATACTTTTTCACCTTCCTAAAAAAGTCAACAAAAAATAATGCAAATAAATTTTCTTAATAATTTTTAAAAAAATATTCTAAATAATACTATCCAAATGAAGCCACTAATTTTTTACCATTTCTTTGGCCCCACAAAAACAACGGTCCCAATAGAATTCTTCCGCGCAAGGGGAAAAATAGGCCGCGCTCTCTCTTGTCCCTCACCTCTCCTTCTCTCCCACCTTCTCTACACACACTACACACACTAACTCCTTTTTTTTTTTTTTTTTTTTTTCTGCAGAACCTTCTGCGAGGTGTAAAAGGATCCGTCGATTCCCACATTCATGCCCTTTTATGTCTTTTCACTTAGCTCTTCAATCAGACGGTTCACAGCCCTCCACATGCTCGTCTTCTTCTTGCTCTTCTCTGTTGTCCCACTCTACACCCGCCCACATCAGAAAAAAACCAAACCCCCGTCCCTTCCCCCACCCTCTCCGTCCCTTTCTCTTTCTTCTTTTCTAGGGTTTCCTCTCCTATTATATTTACTCTCACCCAGAAAAAGAAAAAGGAAAAACTCTCTCGCTTCTTTTCTCCTGGTTCTTCATTTTATAAATTCTCATCTTTTTATTAATTGGGTCTTGCCCCGAGCTTATCAACAACATCTCTCAGGTACTCTTCGATCCAATCTCGCTTTTTTCTTCAATATATTCTTGTTTATTTTTTTTAAAGAAATTCTATATATGAGTTTTGAAGATTTTGTAGTTTTTGAATTGTTTTTGGGTTTTTTTGATATGGGTTTTGTGAATTAGAATGTGGGTTGCTCATAGTTTTCGGTTTTAAGTTCTGTTCATTTGGAATTTTTTTTTATTTTTATTCTTTTTATTTAGTTGGGAAAGTTCTGATTTTTTTTTTGGGGTTTTGTGTTTTGAATTTTGTTAGGGGGTTATATGTGTGGTGTGGTGGTGTTGAATGGCGATTGAGAAGAATAATTTTAAGGTTTCGAGATTTGATTCAGAATTTTCGCCGCATAGTAGGGATAATAACACTATGTTGTCTAGTGAGGATGAAGAGCTTCAGAGGCGAAATATTAGTGCTGTTGAATCCGATGATGATGATGAAGATGACGATTTTGATGACTGTGATTCGGGGGCTGGCTCGGATGATATTGATTTACTTGATATTGGTGAATCCGGGGAGGAGTTTTGCCAAGTTGGTGATCAAACTTGCAGCATTCCGGTTGAGTTGTATGATCTTTCTGGGTTGCGTGATGTGTTGTGCATGGATGTGTGGAATGAGGTCTTGACTGAGGAAGAAAGATTTAGTCTTACTCAGTATTTGCCTGATATGGACCAGGAGATGTTTACGCGGACGTTATTGGAGCTCCTTAATGGGTGTAATTTGCATTTTGGAAGTCCTATTGATAAGTTGTTTGACATGTTGAAGGGAGGGTTATGTGCACCGAGGGTGGCTTTGTATCGGCAGGGTTTGAATTTCTTTCAGAGGAGGCAACACTGCCATCTCTTGCAGAAGCATCAGAATGCAATGGTGTGGAATCTTTGTCAGATGAAAGATGCTTGGTTGAATTGTAAAGGGTATAGCATTGAGGAGAAGCTTCAGGTTCTGAACATAATGAAGAGTCAAAAGAGTTTGATGTATGAGAAGATGGAAGAATTAAAAAGTGACTCATCTGACATGGATGAATCTGGAGATGGTATGTGGGGAAAAAGGGCAAAAGATCGGAAGCTTGGGCACAAAATTTTCCATCAGAATATTTATGGAATGGGTTCAGCTTCAGATTTCCCCTCTAATGGCAGGAAAATGGCCTTGGAACCAGCAAAGCCTGAGAAGCAGAACAAAAAAGGGACACTCAAATTAGGGGGACCAAAGACTGCAATTGCAAAAGAGCTAGTAGGTTCCTTTTCTTCTCATGGTTCAGCATTGCCTCTTTTTCATCATAATAGAAGGGCAGGGTTTGATTATGGGGCAGGATTCCACGTAAGGGATCAAATGATAGCTGATGATGATGAGGAAGAATCGATGTATGAAGTGTCTGTGCACAGAGATCAGGATTTCTCTCGACCTGGGTTTTCAAGAAGAGCAGGGGCTTTCAAAATGGGGAAAAGGCATGAAGGTCTGGGAGCTCAAGATTATACTGACAATTTTATGGGATTACCTAAGAATGAATTACATTTGTATGGCAGGAACAACGCTGTCAATCAGTTATCAGATATCAATGTTTTAACTTCAAAGCCATCTACTGCAAGGATCCCCTATGATTTTGGGAGAAAGTTTAAGGATGTTGGAAATTTTCGGCAGCATGCTGCTGAAGATCAGGTAAAATATGGAAAAGGTCGAATACCAAATTTGTCACTAAAAGGAAGCCAAACGGAAACGTTTTATGTGAATGGTCCCTTCTGGCTTAATAAAGAGCAAGGAGGACCTTTCTCTGCTGAGCAACCATACAAATATGGAGATTGGAATGCCAAAAGCCAGAAGTGGAAAATGGGCAGGGAATCTTCTGACCTTGGAGTAAAGGATTGTTTATTTGATTCTGAGTACCAACAGAAGCCATTGCAGGAGAGAGTGATGACAAGTTCTACGCAAAATAGGGGACGTGTCAGGGCAAGTTGTGTGCAAAATGGCAGACGTGCTATGGCAAAATTTAAAGGCATCAATACTTCTGCAAAGAATGATGAAACAGAATCTGATTCATCTGAGCAGATTGACAAAGATGAGAACGATAATCCTCTCATGACAAGCAAGTGGGCTTACCCTTGTGGTGTTTCTGATCTAAAACTTGGCCAAAACTCAAAGAAGTCTAAACTAGTTAAGAAGGATGCTAAAGATGGGGGCTGGACTCTTGAGAGATCATTGCATTCCTCAAGACAGATGTCTGATTTTGGTGAACACCCTCGGATGATAAAAAATGGGAATCACCATGGGAGAGCAGAGCAGAAAGGCAAGATGCATGATATTGGTCAATTTAATTCTTCTACTAGAGACTCAGATGAAAATCATTTCTCTGGATCTGAACGACTAACTGGTGAAGGTGAGTGGCACATCTCCGTGTTTAAGGCTCCAAATTTGGAGAGGTGGAGGAAAGGGGAGTTGTATAGGGAATATGGTTTTCCTCAGTCAAATTTTCTACAAGAGAATGATCTTGAGGAGAATGATGATTCCATTTTGATAAAATCATTGGCAGGCCATGCCAAGGTTTCTGGCAGGCTGGGGAAGAAAGGTCAAGTAAATGACATGCATGTTGGTGATCATTTTGAAAGATCTAGTGCTCAATTAATTGGGTGCAACTCTGTCACTAAAAAGCGGAAACTAAAGGATGATGTGACTTACTTGGATGAAAGAGAGAACAAAAATATTTTACACTCAGATAGTCAACTGAAATTAGATGGTACTGATTCCTCGAAGAAGCAGGGGCAAAAGAAATTGGGAGATGATTGCCATATTGGAGAAAACGGAATTAATGAAGTACCCGTTACAGAAATGGAAATGGGAGATGTGGAGCCAGATGCCAAACCACAGAAAAAACCTTTCACTTTGATTACTCCCACGGTTCATACTGGCTTCTCATTCTCAATCATTCATCTTCTTTCAGCTGTTCGCATGGCAATGATTGCTCTACTTTCAGAGGACTCTTTAGAGGTCGGATTTGATCAAACTGAGGGAACACAAAAAGAAAAGGGGGGCCAAGATATAAAGCAGGATAGCACGAATGGAAATCATCCTATTACAGACTTAGATGCTGAAAAGTCAGCAGCTTTGTCTCAATTGAATGTTCCTTCTTTCACTGTTCAGGAAATTGTCAACCGTGTCAGATTAAATCCTGGAGATCCCCTAATTCTTGAAACTCAAGAACCACTTCAGGATTTGGTCCGAGGTGTTCTAAAAATATTTTTATCTAAAACAGCACCTTTAGGAGCAAAAGCTTGGAAGCCACTTGTAGTTTATGAGAAAACAAACAGAAGTTGGTCCTGGGTTGGTCCTGTAGATCACAGTGCACTTGATCCAGAGGCTGTTGAGGAGGTGACATCTCCAGATGCATGGGGCCTTCCTCATAAAACACTCGTCAAGTTAGTCGACTCTTTTGCTAATTGGCTGAAAAATGGTCAGGAGACACTCCAGCAAATGGGAAGCCTGCCTGCCCCCCCTCTGACACTGATGCAATTTAATTTAAATGAGAAAGAACGGTTCAAGGACCTCAGAGCTCAGAAGAGTCTTACAACCATCAGCCCAAGTTGTGAAGAAGTAAGATCTTATTTCCGTAAGGAGGAAGTCCTTAGGTATCTAATCCCAGACAGAGCTTTTGCGTATACAGCAATTGATGGTAAAAGATCAATTGTTGCCCCCTTGAGAAGGTGTGGAGGCAAGCCAACATCAAAAGCCCGGGACCATTTTATGCTAAAACGTGATCGTCCTCCGCATGTTACAATTCTATGTCTTGTTAGAGATGCTGCTGCTAGATTGCCAGGAAGTATTGGGACCAGGGCCGATGTTTGCACTCTGATTAGAGATTCACAGTATATTGTGGAAGAGGTTTCTGATGCACAAGTAAATCAAGTGGTCAGTGGAGCATTGGACCGTTTACATTATGAACGTGATCCTTGTGTGCAATTTGATGGAGAGAGGAAACTATGGGTGTATTTGCACGGAGCAAGAGAAGAAGAAGATTTCGATGATGATGGGACGTCATCGACAAAGAAATGGAAGAGGCAAAGAAAAGAAACAAATGAGCCCTTAGATCAAGGGTCTGTAACCGTTGCTTTTCATGGGCCTGGAGAGCAAAGTGGTTTTGATTTAAGCTCCAATCTAAATATTGAACCATCATGTGCGGATGATGATAAGAAGCCAGAGATTATGTACTATGATGCTACGGATAATGTGGAGGAGAACGTTGAGACGAGTCATGGAACTGAACAAGGTGCTGATCATGGTACCCCTACTCCACTGGCTTGGGATTCTCTTGGCCTGAATCCCTTGCAAGAGAACAATTTGCTATGTCAGGAGAATTCTACTAATGAAGATTTTGATGATGAAATATTCAGCCGAGAGCCCCCAGCTTAACTGTTGAGCACAATGTTTCTTTGATTGACGGTAAGGTGATTTTAAAGTTCATGCCTGTAATGCTTACTATGCTATTTCGAATATCTTTCTGTGTTTCTGTTGCTCCAAGGTTCGTTTTCCTACTAATTAATAAATTTGTGATAACTGGTGAATGCTTCTGACTTTTTTTAATATATTTTTTGCTTTAAGGTATTTATAATCTCTTAATTGGTCAGAGTATATTTATTTCCTTCGTTAATTCCATAACTCTTTTTGTGCTGTTAGGCGTTGTTAATTAAAGAATTACTGTATTTTAGTTGTTTAGGAGTATCTCTCTTCCTTTTGGGGCATTCAGTGATTGCCTCTGCCCTTATCTCCACGACAATGATGCTTGTAGCTATGATATTCAAACTTCTTTGATCTGTACAAGTTTGCTTGAGGTTAATTATTTTTTCCTATCGTAGCTGTCAGCACATTTTTAATTTATTCTAGCTTATCGTATAAGTTGTGTAATCCCCCATGTCCTTTTTTTCTCCCCTTTTATTAAAATATTTTGGAAGTGATTAGGGACATCCAAATGCAGGAGCTAAAGGTATGGGGATGGCTATAGAATAAGAACTTTTTTGTGGGATATCCGCGTATTGGAACTGACGGGGTATCTAAATTGAATGGGGATGGCTGTAGAATAAAAACTTTTTTGTGGGATATCAGTGTATTCGAACTGACGAGGTATCTAAATTGATCTGTTTCGGGTGTTACTTCCAGTCCTCACTTTGAAATGCCATGTGGGGAAAGCCTGTGAGGCAACCTCAGTAGGATTTTGGGGACAAGGGGTTATCTTTGAACTGGAATTAATAGACCTGTGGGATCTTGGAGCAAATATGTAGACGAAGTTATATTTTGTGTGGTTTTTTATTAGCCTTGACTAATATGATTTGTATTTGGAAAGACTTCTAGGCTAGTTTTGGGCAGATGATTTTTCATTGATATTAGATCTTTGTTTTAAGGGCATAATGTAGATTTAGCATTTAGGGGACCTTTGTTTTTCGTTTTTTAACTGTTTTCTTTCTTTCTGCTCTGTACGGAAAAGGCAAACACTTGGTACTGCCGCTTTTAGGTAGACTGCTGGGGATCCGCATGGAACCAAGTTCACTTCATCATTCACGAGTTGGAAATGATGTTTAGTGTAATAATATGGTTTGATTAATGGAATTGCAAGCATTTATGTAATTTAAAGGGATTAGGTTTTTGGTTTCTTAAAAAGAAAAGAGTTAAATAAATTTTATCTTTTCAATGGGCTGAGAAAAGCTGATGCCTATACCTTAGGAGAACCTACCATAATGCTGCTGACGAAATCTATGATTGAATAAGAACAGGCTAGAAAGAAGGTTGGGGCCCATTAGGTTTGCATCTGGAAGTTGCCTAATGCCAGAGAGCCGAGGATCAGTCCATGGAAATTATCAAGGACAGAGAAAAGGTAAGTTTTGGTTGCCATGAAAGGTGGGCTGATAGAATCGGGTGTTATGATGGGTTGCTGCCTAAAAGATGCGATTTTTAGTTTATTTATGGCACAAGTTGTTTATAAAGGATGTTATCTCTTAGGATGTTATCTCTTAAGTTATTCATTTACATTAAAATTCACATGTTTCTAATTTTGAAGTCACTTCTATCTCTTAGAATTAGGTGCTAGTTTCTTATCCAATCATTTGGATTCTTTGATAATGTGAAGTATTATAAACATGCAGGCTGAAGTGCACCTACATTGAGGGTGTCAGGGTGTTATGTTGAAGACCTTCAAGCTGTGTGCAGGAGCCAGATAATTCATATGTAAATCGATTTTAGTTGGGAAAAAAGTGTAGATTAGTAATCTTGATGAAGTCGAAGAAACAATATCACAGGTGATTCACCTTTTGCCTCTCTATATTTTACTAAAATGTCTGTCCTAATTCTTCTCTCTCTCTCTCTGTTTTTTTTCCCCCCTCTTTACTTTTTCATGCTCTTAGGTCACATTTAGTTTATCCTCCATTTCTCTGGTGGTCAGGATCAGTTGAAGTTGTAGACTTGTGTATTTGACTCCTTGTACATAGAATTAGATGTGAGAACTTAGTATTTTAGAAGTGCCAGTACTGATATGGGTATCTGACTGTTTAATCGTTTCAAATCTTAATCATATGATTATTTTTGCTCAAACATTTTATATTTAGCTGCGCTTCGCCTCTGTAGTCATCTGTATGATCTTTTGGTAGACTAAAGATCAGATTTTTGAGTGAAGGCATGTCAATTTAGACTCTAATGTTTCTTCTTTCCCTGTAATGGACAGCTGAGCACCTGTAACTTTTTTCGACTTGCCTCATGCTATCATGCGTTTTTTTTTTGTGCGCGCGTGTTTTGCATAAGCAGCAGGCTGGTGACTACAGAGAAGAGAAGTAGAGAGGTTGCTAATTCGTCAGTACTTTGACAAAGTTACTCCTCAAATCCTAGACGCGTCTTCTTAAACTAGTTCCATGTACTTCGGTCCTACTACCAAGTTTTTGTTGTTCAGTTCTTGTAGGGACTGCGCATTGTGACCGTCACACAGCATGCTACTATAGCGAATAGCACTGTAAAATGACAATGAAAATGTGAAAAACAAAAAGGAAAAAAAGAAAAGGAAAGAAAAAAATGAAGGGGAAAAGGGAAAATGAAAAATCCCAAGGGAGTAATAAAAATGAAAATTTAAGAGGAAGGTAGAAAATTATCTTGAAGTAATCTTCTTCAGCACCTACACAACTTTTTTTATCAAACTTATATTATTACATTTAGAGAGAGAAAATAAAATGATGTTGGTGAGATACAACTTTTTTTATCAAACTTATATTATTACATTTAGAGAGAGAAAATAAAATGATGTTGGTGAGATTCGAATTCTCAATTTCTGAGGTGAAGTAGAAGTTGTTGAGCATTAACTTCACGATTTTTTATTCGTTCCCAACACCTTCACAGTTGATTCTTGTTATTCATTCCTAATATCAGGTCAAGAAGTCCTACTATATTTCCTTCGCCACAACCTATTCGTTCCTGACACCTTTACAACTGATTCTCGTTATTCGTTCCTAATATCAGGTCAAGAAGTGTTACTACATTTCCTTCATCACAAGAAGAAGCAAGCTACTAGCAGTGCCGCTATACTCTTATCAGCAAAACCTAGGTCGATGGAATCCATTTCCGGCCTCAAGACTATATTCCTTAAAGTGCATTTCACTGCCATAATTTCGTTTCAATTCCTTTCGTTCTTGGTAATAATTAACGACAAAACAGTGCATTTTTACAGAAATCCTAAAAGGACAAAGTAAAATTTGAAGAGAATGTCGAGCACATACGGTGATATTATGCCACTATGCATGGAACTACTACCGTATCTAACCAATCTTTTTGCCCCATTTTGTATTACAACATGACCAAAAATTTAACTGTGATAACATAACGTACGTTAAAAACTAAAACGACAAGATGCATCTTCCAGTACTGAGACCACAAAAGCATTTAATTATCCAAAATACAAAAGCACTCAGTTCCATTATCCTGCCCAAGGAATTTCAAGGTTTGAAACTCCGTCGAAAATCCCAGACCTCAAAGAAAAACAAAACAATCAAGAAAAATCAAGATATAAGATGTTTTGCTGTCAGTGGACCATAAGCCACCACCATGCATCTCAATCGAGAAAGCAATCAACAAGTATGGTACGTCGGTAACTAATTCTAATTACTGCAGCTATACCCTGTACAGTCGTGCTACATTGTCTACTATACTAACCAGTAGGATCTAATAGTCCGCTCCTTTAATTAATAGCAGTGAGGGGAACTCTAGAATCTTTCAAGGAATAAGCGGCTTCAACTATATGCTGCTTTAGATCTCCATTTGCTTGCTTCGATGATTTTGCATCCCAAAATGACTTCAATAGTTCTTCAAAAGATGGAGTTCTAAGCTCTTCAATGGAAGTAATACTTGGAAGATTGTATGCTCTCCTTCTTGGTGTTGAGCATGATGGTTGATCAACCTGCGACAATTACAAATTGTGTAACACTAAGAATTGATGCTGTGATGATGTACTAACGTGAGGTATAGTTTCTGCAATATACGGAAATTGACAAAATCTATTTTATAGCTGCATCTCATGACTTTCAATATTCTTACCAAATATTCTTCTAGAAGGCATTTCCCAGCATTTTCTGTGATTTCTACAATTTTGTGGTAATGTCCACTCTTCAGTTCCCTCAGCTCTCCACAGCAAGGAACAATTAGTGAATCAAGATTACCACATGCATCATTGTCAAGTTGCAGTGAATCTGTAAGAATTTGTTCAGTAAATTTATGAGTACTTTTGGAAAACAAGATTATGTACCAATGCATAAGAAAGAATCAACTGTCATCTATAATAGATTAGATGACTTACGGTCAATAGAAGAAAGTAGGTTCCTGCTTGCGACATCAGTATCTTCAAGTGCAGATGACACAGCAGAAGAAAAACGTGCACGTAAAGTTTGATTGGCATCCATTCCTTCCCTATGTACAATGCAAAAAAATATTTTAAGGATGACTAAAAAATATTTTAAGGATAACTAAATATGCACGAGTACTAACCTGACTATGTCGTGGACAGTATCCAAATTCCTCTTTTCTAAATTGAACAAGGATTCCTGGGCAACATTCCACTGGTGTGCACCCAATTTTGCCTTTTGCAAGCTGCAAAAGTACATTAATTTTAGGTAAGACACTAGGAAAAGAATTCAGACTTCAGTAACAGCAATTAGCAATGTGTAAAAATCACTGCCATACCCCAAAAAAGTAAAAAAAAAAAAAATGCAGGCAGCAATTTATACCAGTTCTGAAGAACCACTTCCATTTCTTTCTTCCCACTTTCCACAGCACTATTGTCCTCAAGATACTGGGATTCAGCCTTCTCAACATAATCCGTCCATTCTGCTTTAACAGAGGCAGTTGCAACTTGCATTGTCGACATCTCCTGTTGTAATTGGTTAGTTCTACTGGCTGCACTCTCGCGGAGGCCGTTAACTGCCATTTGAACCTGTTTCATATGAACCTCCGTTAGAATTTGGCCAGAGTACCAGAACCGGCAAAACCAAAAACAGTATTTGACAACCGCATCCTGGAATTTACATTTCAAACATCACCACCCATGATATATGAATAGCTCATCATTCGGGGAAGAAACGGCTAGAAAAAACATGATGTCTTATCTAGACATTTGACATGCATCTAGCTAGAGGTTTGACATAGAAGAATTCATCATTCTCTTTGGATGACCATCAAAAAGGTTTGGCAAGAGCCATAAGCATGCATAGGAAAAGTCCAAATAGTTGGCCAGAGAATAGAAGCAGGCGAATGAACACGGATATGCTACCAGAATAGCAAGATCATAGCCCGGTCTTAAAACTATCAAACTGCACTTGAATTTTGATGTTGTTCAACATCACCAGTGTTGTTTCATCAAATTTGACCACTCTGCTAGTAGCATTTATGTTTCTGTAATAATAATTTCTTAAGTTCATACTTGAACAATTGAGATTTGGCACCATATATTGGCTTGAAGGATTCAGGAAAACTAAGAAAGGTGAGAACTTCTGTTCTTGTATTTCAGCAGGCAGGTAAAACTTGAGTATGTATCAACTAATAATCATAATTTGATAAAGCAGGACAAGAACAGATTGCCTTCTTCCAGATTTATCTGAACTTCGGCTCATACCAGTTGTTTCTTCCTGACATTTGAACTAGCGAGAAGCTCTGCTACTTTTTCTAAGAGCTGTCTTTCTTCATTGGCAGCACACTCCTACAGCAAAATAAGAAACCCAAACAGAATTAAACAAAGCATGACCACAACTTAAAGCAAAATTTAGTTTCAGATGGAGGAAAGTTAATCACCTCAAACTTCTTCTCCAGATCAGATAATTTCTGATCATTGATTGTCTGTGCTTCTTCCACAATTTGGCCTAATTTGGAAACATGTACGTCTAAAGTTTTGAAAAAGTTTGCAGTTATTTGAGAGATTGACCTTGTTGTTGTGACAGCTCTTTGATGAGCCTGCAAAAGATTCCAATGTAAATAACGACTAGCCTGTGCTCTGAAACCGGAAACTAAGAGACTGAAAAGTTTTCAGTCCAAGAACTTTCTGTCAGTTTCTTAAGCAAATGCCAACCTCACGTTGCTTCTGTGCAAATGCAATTAATTTGCCCTCCTGACTGTGGAGACTATTTTGTAGATCGTTAAGCAGTGTATCAGCCTCGAAAGAGATACTCTTGAAAAGCTGCATTTCAGGAACATAAATCAAGCAGGCTTGGAGGCACGTCATCATGACCGTGCAATGTGCAATATCAAGAGATACTCACCTCAGTCAGAGCAGAAGAATGCTCAGAGACTTGGGAATTTAGATGTCCAAAAGTTGACTGTGAATTGCCATCAAGTTCCCCAGCTAAACTGTCAAGAGACTCTATACCAGAACCATACATGGTTTTCAACTTCTCCAGGCGGTTTCTAAGCTCCTCGGTTGCCTGGCAAACAACAGAAACTGTAAATCTATTGACAAAGAATCAAAGCAAATACAGGCTTGTGCTTCTCATATGGATAATACCTCTATCTTTGTGGATACAAAAGATTGCATATCTTCCTCCATTTCCTTTAATTGTTGCTCTTGTTGTGTTGCTGAAGATGCCACAGTCTTATGCAAGATGTCAAGCTGTTGGGTTAGCTGGGATTGGAACTTCTGGACAAGAATTCTGTTCCCATCTTCTATTTTGTCCTTGTGCTCTGGATAAGCAATCACACATGGATATCAAACACACGACAAATTGAATTTATGCATAATAAATCCGTAATCTATTCCGATTCTCTAAGCTCAGCATACAAACCAATCTTAGCAAACAAATTGGAGACATCTGATGCAGCATTCTCTAGTTCTGCTCGAAGCTCAAATGCCCGCTCGACAAGTGCTTTCTCTGGTAGAAAAAGACCACATAATGTCACAGAACTGTTCTAATAATGTCTTGATGGATGCAGATAGATTGCTTTAAATCATGGATAGGATCTGTCAAGACATGGTGAGACAAAGCAAAGAAATAATTTTCTAAATGTTTAAAAAAAAGGGACATCATGCTTTCACCATTCATAACAGAAATACCAAAAATCAATTGTGATCTATTAGAAAATCTTTTGCTTCTTGTATCCTTTTTCACTCTTTTCTGTTTCCCATTAACCATAGGCAATTTTATAAAAGCAAAATTATAAAATGGCCAATCATACAAGACAATAGATCCAACCTATATATTGGTGGGTGTCAGATTCAAACAAGAAGGAAAACTGCTGTGGGCACAGGGATAGAGTTGCAGGCTAGCAGATGAGATGGAAAGAAATATATAATTGCAATTTCATAAGGATGACTTGCGTAGCATAAGTGACAGAAAATGAAATTAGATGCACCGTAATCTATTGCCTTGTATGATTGGCCAATTCATAATTTTGCTTGTATAAATTTGCCTATGGTTAATGGGAAACAGAAAAGAGTGAAAAAGGATACAAGAAGCAAAAGATTTTCTAATAGATCAAACAAGAAGGAAAACTGCTGTGGGCACAGGGACAGAGTTGCAGGCTAGCAGATCAGATGGAAAGAAATATATAATTGCAATTTCATAAGGATGACTTGGGTAGCATAAGTGACAGAAAATGAAATTAGATGCACCATTTATGCTGAGGCATTAGTAATTAGAACTAGATGTGAATGATTTTTTTAAAATTTTCTAGACATGGGTCTCACCAGACTTTAGAAGATTGGATATCAGATATTCCTTTTCCTTTATTGTGGCATTAGCCAGTCTAAACCGTTCCTCGAGGTCAGCCAAAACATGCTCAGTTTCCTGTAGCTTTTTCTGAGGTACACCAAAAATAAAATTGTGGCATCACATGGAAAAGAAGAAAAAGCACAAGGAACCATTGAAGTGCTACAAGACAAACTGATTTTACCTCAGTTTTGTCAAGTTTATCACTTAATTCTGCTGTCAACAGCTGTTGAGATTTGTAAAGTTCCTGAAGCTCCACAAATTGCTGTTCACAGATCATAAATTGTAACCAATCACGTCTTGCAAGGGCAGCCAGAATAACGCACAGTTAATATTCATTTAACAAGTGTACCTTGTCCCTGGATTCTAAATCAAGTTCCATGCGTTCTATCTTCTCAGCCATTGCCTGAAATTAGAGAAACGAAGTTACTTAATTTCAGGGAAATTCTCAGGTAATGCATGTCATCAGACCAAATGACCAGAATGGAACCTTTTTCTCGGCTTCATCCTGCAGATAACGTTCTTTTGGTATATAAATCCCATTCTTTTCTCTAGCAGCATATACCTCTGACAAACATAAGATTGTTAAAACAGATTCGATGTCACATCACCATACTATGTAAAAAATCATTTTCTGTTATGCTTGACCCATCTATAAAGCAAAATATAGTTGTATTTATGGAAGTGTACACAAGCACATGTAAGTGCACAGACATAGAAAGAGCAATCAACAAACCTTGCTTCAGTCTGTCAATTTCAGAGTATAAATCTTTAATCATTGCTGATTTCATCATCTTCTGATTAATCTGAAATAGCAAGCAAGCAAAGAAAAAATTATTAATAGGTTCTAACTGAAGACTGTTGCAAATTCCATGAAGGAACTCAATAGGAGAAATAGAAATCACTATGTGTAATGACAAAGTAACGACAACCAGAATACTGACCTCTGGTCTGTTCTTTATGTTTTTGGCTCGGTAAGCATAGTCTAAGGTGTTGAGCGTTTCTTCCAGACAATGAATGGATGGTGAAATTGTTGCAATTATACATGTCTTTGTTTTTCCTCCCAAAGAATCTCTCAGCAACCTTGTTAGTTTGCTATCCCTGATATATCGGGAATAGTAACATTAAATATTAACTTCCCATACTTGAGCAATCTCTTTGGTAACCTGGGGAACATAATGGGAATAGTACCTATATGGTATATGACCCGAGTGCTCCACCAAAGCATTTATCACTCGACCAAGAGTAAGCAAACTCTTGTTGATTTCACCAGCTTCCCTGGCTCTTCCCTGTGGACACAAGTGTTATCAAGCCAATGTAATAACGAGTAATATCACCTCTAAGTTGCGGCCATATGGAAATTGAGAAAACACGTTATCTGGAAAGATCAGATTCTAGCAACACACTCTCACAGAGTTCACAAACTTATTATATTATATTATTCTTTTCAGAAGTAAATGCATGAACAAAGAGGTAGGCGCAGAAATTTAGCATTTATACAATTTGACATATCACTCACCTCTCTGGCACCAGAACGGGATATATTCTCGGAACCAGCCAAGTCAACAAGATTCAGTTTCCCACATTTAATCATTTCCTCCCCTTCAGGAGTGCACTCCTTGATGTGAATAGTGATAGAAAATATTGAGTGAGAACGGCTGCTCTGTTTGTTGAGAAGGGTCTCAGCTGTACGCCTTTTAGCAGAACCTTTCTCTAGGATTTTATAAATTTCATTTGCAGTACAAACTATTTCCTCCTCCAAGCCTCTAACAAAAACTCCACCTTTGCCGTCCTCCATAAGGGCTATTGGTTTCTTCGATTTTTCATCTACGAATTTTGGGCCTTCCTCGGGAGCCAAGAGGTCTGTTATCTCTTCATTGTACAGCTCTAAAAAAGTCACTTTCATACTGTACTCAGCATGTTGAGCTTCTAATATGTCAAAAATTTGCTTAACGGCTCTTGGAATTACACCTGCATCACTAGGAAATTCCCCATTCTAAAGGGGTGAAAAATCAACCATTTATTACAGAACAGCAGATGTAAGTCATATCAGCATGCTAAAGCATAAACGTTATTTAGAGAAAAGAAAAAGGCAAAACCTACCTTTTTTCTTCCTCCTCCCTCCATCGTATATGTTTTTCCCGTTCCGGTCTGGCCATAGGCGAAAATCGTGCAGTTATAGCCTTCTAAAACTTCAAAGACTATAGGCCAGACAGCCTGATCATACAACTCCTTTTGCTGGGACGTAGGACCAAACACCTATACAACATTATCCCACATCATATTCTTGCCGCATATGCCAATGCAATAGCATCATTGACTAACGAATGAAATTCAAGGGAAAAGAGCAGTTCTTCCAGCCCTATACTCGTGGTAATCTGAATCTCTAGTCTAAGATACAATTAGTCACATTTTTTTTTCACTTCCTTTTGTTTTCAGCTGCTAATAATTCACAATCTCTATGCTAACAAATACAAAGTATCATTAATCAAGTCTGAAAAAGCCCACAAACCTTATCAAAAGCAAATGTCCGATCAATTTGCTTATTAGCTATGTTCTGAACAGCAGAGATTTCTCTTCTGTTCTCATTGCAAGATACCACCACAGGCGTGTGCAATCTCGTCTCATCATCACTCAGTGGCCTGCAAATTTTCACCAAAAAAAAAAAAAAAAAAAACAGATTTCATAATCATCAAACAAATCTCTTATTCAACAAACCAATAACCTTCTAGATTAACTAACAAAGTAAAACTCACCTGCACCGCACAATCACCTGTACATTTACACCTTTATCTTTATCGTGCTTCCCACTCATACTTCCCTCCCCCGATCGCAGATCTCTCACTACCTTATCACTCGATTTCGGAGTTTGCGCCGGCGATAGCGAAACCAAGCCATTTCCTCCTCCTCCTCTTCTCTGTTGCTGTGATTCCATTCGATCTTGTTATATTGTTTCCTCACAATCTCTGTATCAACATTTATACATTAAAATCAGCAATGAGAATCAAATCAACTCGCTCTAACTCGCCGAGTCAACTCAAATGCTAAAAATTCAAATCTGATTATTACAATAAAATTAAACGACGAAGTTTTGGTTTAAAAAAAGAAAGATCAGAACTCCGATGGAGTATATATGTGTGCGTATATATATATTGGATGTGTTTGTATAGAAGAGGACAATGGTGTATTGTATCGTACTAATGTAGACTTACAGCGAAGTGAAATGCCGGCCGCTGAAAGCTTCAATTGCTCTTTCCTGCTTAATAAATATTACTACTACTGCACTATTGTTGTCTACTGCCGGTGTTATGTCTATATGTATATATGTGTGGGAAAGTAGTGTAGCATTAGTGTGTGTGACTGTGTGAAACTTTTAGAAAGAGAAAGTATGGAGAGAGAATGAACATAGATAGAGTGGGAGTGAAGTTTTGATGAATTTGCTCATTTTTAATGTTAAATAACTGAGAGAGAGAGAGAGAGAGAGAGAGAGAGTTTGGGTTGGAGATGAAGATCAAAATATGGCCGTTACGGAGCGTTTGAAATTTCTCACCCTTACTTTTTTTTTTTTTTTTCTGTTGAGGTATTTTTGCTCTTGGTTTGGTTGAGGATTTTTTGAAAAGAGGGAAGATAATTGTCATCACCTATGGACTTCAATTCTATTTTCAAATATTTTACTTTCCTTTTTGTCTTCGTAGTATGTATGGTTTATATTTTTTTAGCAAGTACTAATAAAAAGATATAAGAGGAAGAGAAGTGACGTGACCATTTTTGATTATTTGAAAGGTTTGAATAGAGGTATATAGAGAAAAAAATGAAGAGCCTAAATTGTTACATAAATTTTTATATATAGAAGTGGAAAAGAGGGATTGAGAGAAAAAAAATTGAACTCAAGAGAGACAGGCAAGTGCTATTCTTGTCCTGTGCAAGTGTGGTTTATTTGCTAAAAGATTTGATGTAAAATTATAACATACCAAGTTCTATATTATCACTAAATTTACAAAAGAAGAATTTGGTCAATTAAATTTTTTACAAAAAAAAAAAAAAAGAACTATATCCCTAAAATGTGAAAACACACGAAAGTGATATCCACGGTATTTCAATATCATCCCATTTCAGGTATGATTTATGAAATTCAGAACGAAAAGAATGTTTAAACCATTGTCAATGGAGTTTTCTCTTCCTGCCTTTTCGCCCCTTAACTACCAAACAAGCCTTAAGCAGAGATCGAAAAAGATTGAAGGGTGACAATGACGGCGTTAGTGGCCAGTTTGAAAGTAATCTTTTGACCGTTATGAAATGGACAAGCTGATTTTCTTTTTTTTTTTTAAATCGAAAACGAAAATGAGGGTAACGCGAGATGAGGGTAAACTGCTGCTCACGGGTTTCTTAATTATTACAGACTTGCCATTCATGTGTCCACGAACGTAGATCACATAATTTACGAGTAGTGACAAATTCTCTCTCTCTCTCTCTCTCTCTCTCTCTCTATATATATATATATATATATATATATGTGCCTATTTCTCATCCTGTTTCACACAAAATATTCTAAAATGAACTTTAGAGACATATATTTGGCCAAAAAATGGACCTTAATCACGGTTTCAATTAAATATGAATTTCAGTTTCTCCTTTGTTAAATAATCCCCTGTTTGTTTAACTGATGGATAATAACCTTGTTTGCAGTTTGAATATGCTGTGATATATAACTCCACAATTAGAGAAATTGGCTTTCGTGATTGCAATTACCTGCTTAGAGTAAAGAAAATGACGACGTATATAACTTTAAACTTGTCGACTTTTTAGTGTTTGAAAGTAATGGACATCAGTAGGGCTGTCAACGGTCCGGGTCGAGACCCGGACCCGACCCGGACCCGTTGATTTTTTCCGGGTCCGGGTAAGAATAAAATTTCGTTTATCCGGATTCGGATCCGGACCCGTTTTTTCTTAGTAAAAAACGGGTCGAATCCGGAATGTCATGTTCCGACTCGGACCCGACCCGAACCCGTATATATATATAATAATTATAAATTATATATACGTATTTTAAATTTTTAATACATAATATTCAATAAATAACAATTATAATATACATACATACGTATTTTACAATTCTAATACTCAATACTTAATAAATAATAATTGTAAAATATATAAAAATATTTTATATTTTCAAAACCCGGACCCGGACCCGAATGGACCCGGACCCGAACGAACCCGGATCCGGGAAACCAAATGCAATACCCGTCGGGTCCCGGGTCTGGGTCCGGAACCTCAACACAAAAACGGGTCCGGGTCCGGAACATTCAATTCCGGCCCGGACCCGGCCCGTTGACACCCCTAGACATCAGATATGGCTATTTCGGTGAGTGTGGAATTGTGGGCTACTATCCAAAGTTGCACAAGCCATTTGTCTTATTGGCAGATTGAATGAGTTTGTTTAATCAATGATATTTTGAATTTAGATTCTCGATTGAATGCACATGAGATTTGTTTTATGCATAACTTGCATAAACTCTTGCTTAGCTAGAGGATCAGAACCCTCTTTTCTTTTCTTTTCTTTTTTAATGAATGTTTACATATAATTTGTTGAACATTGCGTAATTATATATGTTGTTGGAACTGTATAAATTTGTACTTAAAATATTAATGTTATCATTTAGATACACAATTATATAAGGATGCATATTAGTTGAGTACAAAACAATGATATTACTTTCTTAAGTGATCAGACTAAACTTTTTTTTTTTTTAACTTCCTTTTTTCCCCACCTTTAAATATTTTGAATTGGTATCGGGTTTTAGGGAAAAAGAGAACAAGACACTGTTGGTTTGTCTGTCCTATTCTATTCTCAGTTTGGGTATAATATATAGGTCAAATGTCAATATGTGTGTTCCACCTCTAACATAAACTAAAATGCTTCCATTTTGAACGCTCCATATAATTTCTATATTCCTTATCAATCTTTAAAGTTTGTCAACAATGGTAAAATAAATAAGAGAAATTTAAGGTTTTATTTGATGTGATGATATTAAATTCGATTTTTGATGATGAGTAGAGAAAAGTAACTTGTTGGACTTTAAAGGCATGCTATTTGCATTGAATATTTCTCACCTTACAAATCATGTCAAGTCAAATGTGAATTGATTACTCAAAGAAGTACTATTAGATTCTCAGTATTCATTAATTATAGCAAATATTTTCAATTATAGTGGTAAGTCATATCTTCTAGCATTATTTGAGCTCTTGCTAGTATTACATTTCGAGTTATTTCAAATTTCCAAGTGAGAATTTCAAAATAGAGTTCAACATTAGGAAGTTATTATTGTATTTGTCCATTAATTAATTTCATTCTTACATCCACTATAAATTTCTTAATTATTTTATTATACCTTGATAATATTTCAATATTAGACTATCCCCTTTTTGAGACCAAGATATAAACATATAGTTTTGCCGTAGTTTCAATGGATTTGAAGATATTTGTTAGCCAATTGGCTAAGGAATATTTCCTTCTACCAAAGATCAGGGGTTTAAACCCCGACCTTAGCAGTTAGGATAATAGGGAAAGGGGAGGGGGAGTTAAATGTTAAGTATATTAGGAGTCATCCTCCTAATTATGTATAGCAAAAATCTAGGAACCTCACCCTAAACTATGTGAGGTAAATATCTTGTAATGAGAATTAATTAATAAAATTTGATTTAAAAAAAGAAATTGGTTATTTTCTGTCTCATCAATGTATTTAATTTTCCCAACCAAAGAAAATTTAAGAAATGAAAAGAATGAGTGCATTGATTAATCGCCATTTAATCATGTTGGAATGGTAGCAAGTTAAAGTGATAGTTTTCACAGTTATTAGTACAATTGATATTAGAAAATCAACAAATGCTGTTAATAATACTTTCATTAGAAACTAATGTAGAATTATTGAGTCCTTCAATTCATGTACATGGGGCAATTAAACCATACATGAAAATTGGAGACAACAAGATAAAATAGGAGAAAAATGAGAAAATAATTTAAAAAAAGTCCCATGACAAAGGAAAGGTAGACAAGCTGGGCATGTGTGTGGTGTCAAAGGTACCCCACGTGATAAAGACTGGTTCTAGCTTCACATGCCTCGGCTGTCTGGTTCAATTAATTTCAAAATTAGCTAACTTTTTGGTACCCACCGCAAGTGATTATTACCTTCCCAAACAAGTTCCCTGTTGTGAATTTTTTTTTTTCGAAAAAACAAAAATAGGCCCTCTTTTAATTGATTTGAAGATTCAACTTTTGGATGATATGAAATAGTGAAAAATATTGTGATAACTTACGCAACAAAAATGAGCGATAATTTTTATTATAAAAATGATAACAAAGACGTCATCATAATAGTATTCATGGAATAGATAGCTTTTTACCTATCTCGTTTTTAATTTGAGTTCTCCTTTTTCCCCTCACCTAATTCCTCAAATTTGAAATCAAATTGTTATTTATTACCTCATAAAATTTCAACATCTGGATTTATCATACTTGAGGGCTACTCTATGTCGATTTTTAACTAGATGATGTTTGAGCGAAGCTGATGTTCTTGCATTCAATCCCTCCAAATGCTTGTATGCACACACATTTTTACTATTAGAAACGTCAATAAAAGCAAAGAAAAAAGAAATGTGCGTCCACTATCGAACTAAAAATTCCATCATTTTGTGAAGGCTTTCAAGTACAAATAATGAATTATCGTTGTAATTATTCTCAATTCACAAGACTTGCTAGTAAAAAGCAATAAAAAAAAACTAATATTGCACATACCAGCACAGACATTATACCATTTATACAAGTTAAAGTGACATATTTTGATTAAAATCTACTATTTTTACTAAAAAACTGACCAATTTTTTCGTTAAACTGAGACCACACCATATTTTTTGTAACTGAAAAGAACAACACAACCGATTAGCTAAAAAGAGAACGAGCTACTGAATGGATGTGCAAGTCAATTAATTCAGATATCAGCATCAATTCATCCATGTAGATTGTAGAATATGTGTACAACCACATGCAAGACAGGTACATTTCTGACAGATTATTGAAAAAGTTTAGCTGTTTACTTTCCTTCCCTACTTGATCACTCAATCCATCTCTTCTTTTTTATTTCATATCTTTTTTTTTTTTTTCCTTTTTTGTGGGTTAGAAATCGCCCATCCCATCTACTTCCACATGCGGACTACTTGAGTGTATGCATACTTTGCCTATAGCTTGTGCAAGAAATTTCTGGTCGGTGAACAGACTTGCAATTTTTATAATAAGAAGAGTGAAATCGTTACTGATACCAGAATATTCCACTTCAGAAACAAAACAGTTATAAATCTAGAAGCAAATAGATAATGCTGTTTCAGTCTGTCAGGTGATCCATAAACTTGGGTCATACTCTAACCAAAGTGCTTCGTACGCTTTACTTCTCTTCTTTTTTGCAGCAAGAGGGCACACACTTTCACAGTTTCATAAAATCACAGGTTTTTGATTCTCTTTCTGCAAGTCCTAATGCGGATTAAATTTTGGTTTTGCTGCTTTATTTTTTAGATTTAGATATAACATCAAATGGTATACCACGGAAGAAAATGCTTATTGTGCTAAAAGATTTATAACGCAAAATGTACAAAATCGACAGATATAATTGTTAGATCCTACATTTTAAATATATAAATCGAGGAGGTATTTATTTAAATTACAACTCTCATGGTGCCTTAACGTTTTCAAGCATTTCTAAAATGAATTTAATTAAGATTTTAAGATTTATAGCACACACTGAATGCTAACTAATTAAGCAACGAGAAAATTGTTAGTAAAATAGGAAATAAATACTTGAAATTTACAGCATGACACCACTATGGATTGCTTAGAGTGTAAAATATTAATGAAAGATGAGTCTTTTGCTTTTCCAAATTAAATATTATGATGGATGAATCTTGGAAGTAAATTTGCATAAGATGCATTTTTCCATTGTTTTTTTAATCTTTTCAACAAGTTTAGTGACCTACTATCACATTGTCTCAAAATTCAACTGAAAAAAGTGGAACATGAGCGTATAACAGAGATCTACAAAAAAAACCATTTTGATATCCTTTGAGACTACTCCAAAATTAAATTAATGTGTTTGAAGGGTCGCTATTAAATCAAAGTAAAGAAAGAAAAAGCCTACCCAAGAAAAATGATAGTGGTGCAAAAACTAATTTAGAAAAAAAATTTAGGGTGTAAAGAGGAGCCAAAATTTTCGTGTCTAGAATCCCATAGGCACATGCATTCGGACCCAATTGGTGGACGGTCGCTTCCGTTGGGTACCTACTTTTTTTTTTTGGCTAATAGAAAGTTAACAAAGGGTTACCCATTCAGGTGACTTTAGGAATTTCAGTCCACTAGAATTTGCAGACAATATGTTTTCCAAACAAAAAACAAAAAAGGGAATTTGCAGACAATATCGAGTGGAAGTGGCCATGGCAAACCAAAAAAGTGAAAATGGTTGCAAGAACCAGTTGTTGTGGGTCTTGATTTGGACAATGCTGATGTCCCAAGAAACATGCATTCTACGTATAGTTCCTTGGAAGTAAAATGAAAAATTGTCCCTAAATTAAGACATAATTTCCTAAATTGCACGACACAAATTTGAAATTGAGTTTGGGTAAAGAAATTGAAAGTTGGGACACGATGATTGCAATTGATATTATATCCAAATCATTTTCGACAATTGTGTAAGTGCTTGATGTACAGGTCTATTCAGATTCAGTCTATTCACTCAATTAATTATGGGTAAAAAGAAATTGGCACAATATTTTGGACACTGACCAACTAATAAGTAATTTACCACCACTTAAATCTCTTTCTTTAATGGTGGGAAAAGAATAAAAATAAATAGAAAAAATATTTTATCCACCCACTTCGCCAATCGCCATTCCCAGAGGAAGCGCAACCTTCATAGTTGAAACAGCTTTCATGGTCTTCTGGGCTACTGTCTTTTTGGTTGGTGAATGGACCACACAAATTGTCAGATACATGGGAACCAAGTAGGCCAATCCATTAGCCTGACAAGCCCAACATTTGCTTAATACATGAGAAACCCAAACATTTTGGTCGTTTTGTCATAATGGTCTAAAACCAAACCCCATATTAGCAATCAAGTTGACCCGTCCGGCCTTGTGTGGTTGCCCAAAGGAGGTGATTCCCTCTTCCTTTTTTGGTTTATTTTCTTTTTGTTTTTTTAGTTAATTTTAAGTCAATTTTGTTACCGAATAAATAGGAATAGGAAGAAGAATGCTCTGTATCCATTGAAGGCAAATTGAATAACAAATTATTTGTAGAAAAACTCCAAAAATAACTTGGGGATTCATTGAACAAATTTGGCTTTTTTTTTTTCCTTGGGGACTCCACGAACATTTGGTCGGCTTATGTAACTAATAGGTAGTCAATAACCAACAATTAAGTCAGTGTACTACATATTTTAATCCCACATAAGATGCTTCTCGGGCGGCTTCATTGAAATGGTCACCCCTGAGCCCACTAAATTGGGATCTATAATTCCATTTTCTTGTAGACCAATATTGCAAGAGAGGTTTTTTTGGGTGTCTTTTAATTGTTTCCAGATCATATTGCAAGAGATGTAATTTCTAATTCTTACAATTTCAAGAACAAGAACACTAAGAAATCGAGTTCCCAATAACTTCCTTAGGGATTAGGATGAGAAATTCTCAGTGATTAGTTAATGTTAATTTTTGTTAATCCATTCTATGGCAAAAACAGAATTTTATTGCTCTATTGAAAGTCCCAAAAAGAAAGCACTTTATGAGGGATAACCTCGGTAGCTTATGAACTTGCATCCTTAACAGTAATTCTGATGATCAAGTATTTCCTCATTTGGTCAAAGGGTACGCTGTTAATAAATACTTCAAGGAGAGTGAAAACTTGATATCAGAGAAGAATTACGAAAGCAGCATAGATAAATCAGATACTAAGAATCCACTTTACATTGAATTAGAATCTTTTGAATCTAACCATACCCAAGATGGGAGTAACTGATTACGTTAATTATTTTGTCCAAACATGACGGTTAGAACTAGAACAGCTGATTGGTGGAAAGTAGCTTTACCTTGCTATATATATAGAATTGCATTTCTGAAGTGTATTAAGAACAAATTAATTAGCTACCACTTACTTAAGCAAAGCAAACATGGCTCTTGGTGTCAACCTTCTGGCTATCCTCTTTGTCTTCTCTTTATCCAGATGCCATGGTAAGTTTGTTTTCTTTACATCAAACATTGCACTTGGTACATGGCCATTAAATATGGTGTATGAAATTATTTGCATTAAGAAATGAGGTTCTCATTAACGTAAATAAATGGTGTAACACAACATTTTGTAGCTGAATTTCTAAGTAGGAGATGAAGGTATCAAAATTTTATATCATAAAGAGTCAGAATTAATTTTTATAAAAGAAAATGTGAAACAGAATCTTGGGTGCGACTACCCCTCCTCCTGCCCTATAGGAACCCTGTAACAGCTAACATTTTCCTTTCTTGATTGTCTTTGTAGCTGCAAATTTTAAATTATTCAGGGAGTACATTGGTGCAGAGTCTGATTCAGTCAAGTTCTCTGATGTCCCCATAAACCCTGAAGTCGAATTCCACTTCATTCTCGCATTTGCAATTGATTACACAAAGGAGGGAAACAAAGCAACACCCACAAATGGAAATTTTGATGTTTTCTGGGAAACCAAAAACCTTGGTCCTGCAGAAGTTGCCCAAATAAAACAAACACATCCAAATGTCAAAATTGCAATCAGCCTCGGTGGTGCCACTGCTGGGGACCAAGAGGTTCACTTTGCACCAGAATCTGTCCATTCATGGCTCCAAAATGCCGTTTCTTCGCTAACTAAAATCATCCAAGATTATCGTATAGATGGAATTGACATTGATTACGAGCATTTTTCTACAAGCCCAGAAATTTTTGCAGAATGTATAGGGCAGCTTGTGACACAACTTAAAAACAGCGGTACAATTTCTTTTGCTTCAATAGCTCCATTCGAGGATGAGCAAGTTCAGAGCCATTATTTGGCTTTGTGGAGTAAAAATGGAGACATAATTGACTATGTGAATTTCCAGTTTTATGCGTACAATAAGTTGAGTGTTTCTCAATTTGTGAACTACTTCAACAAACAAGTTTCTAATTATGGAGGAGGTCAGGTTTTAGCAAGCTTCATGAACAAGGGTGGAGGGCTAGGCCCTAATGATGGTTTTTTCGATGCCTGCAATGACTTGATAAAGCATGGAAACCTTGGAGGTATATTTGTATGGTGTGCTGATGAATCTAAGAAAAATGGGTTCAGATACGAGAAGAAATCTCAGCAAGTGTTGACGTTGGCTTGATCAGATCATATGCAATGCAACAGCATCTCCGAAGCATCTTAATTTTCCAGACATTAAGAGATGTGTACAAATTTCCTTCGTAAAGTCTTTGTCATGATTGGAGAACCCCAAGCGAAACCTCTTTATCCGGATCGTTTGGAAGTCGAGAAATAATTACCCTCAAGTTGTACAATGCACTCTTTTGTTGTGACTAATTACATGATCAGTTACCATTTAAGGACTATTTAATTTGTGTTAAAAAAATTAATTAAAAAATTTTCACTTAGGATTCATTGGGTTGCATGTAAAATATTTTCTTCAGGAAATTATTTTCATAAAAGAACATTTTACATGGAAATTTTATGATGTTTGGATGATAATGTGAAAATCTTTTGAAATATTGATTTTTGAAATTTTTTTATTTTTATGTTGTTAATATGAATTAAAAAGACCAATAACAATTGCAATAAATGTTTGACAAGAAATTGGAATTAATTAAAGATTGTTTTGTCTACATTTAATCTACAAGATGATATAATTATAGAGTATGCATAACTATAATTATATGACTGCAGGACCCAAGATGAAGAAAAAAATTAGTTGATAAGAATTAAAAATAAAATTAAGTTTGGTAATAAAAGTAAGAAAATTAAGTATTTAAGGTTTAACGTCGCTCTTTAACTATCCAGAAAAAAAACTTACATTTATTAAGTAAGTAGGTAAGTTGCTTTGTCCATTTGAGAAAGAATGTTAAAACAGGACAGAGAATTAGATGAGCATTCAATTATTAAAATGGTCCCAAACATTCTCATCCTTAAAATTGCACAAAATATATGTAAATTTGTACCTTAAATGCCCAAAATCTTTGTTACATGAACTCTCCTCTCACCTCACAATAATCGTGGGGATATGCTAGCATCCACATGTAGGTGTTGGTGTCGTGTCGCATTTTGTACGTGTATGTGTATGTATGGGTGGTACAATATTTGTTAACAATATATGTTAATTAGAATCTTTATTATGTCATGCCGTATTCATATCATATAATCTTCATTTTATTCCTATGTATATATTTCCATACCTAAGTCCATATAAAATAGCGCAACACAGAATTATTAGAGAAAACGCTTGAGATTAGCTGTAAAATTTCATTGACTATTCCCACACAAGAAGGATCACAACGGCCCCGGCAAAAACCCGTATATCTTCCCCAGCTTTTTACCACTGATATTTTTTCACAGGGGAGGATTCAACCAAGAGTTACTATATAAATGCACTCTGTTAGCTAGCCCTCCACCTCCAAATCTCCAACAGAACCTCTATAGCAGTACTTTGCATAAAATCTGCTTCAATGGATTTCTCCAAAGTTCTGATTAGTCTTTTCACGATTCAAGCACTAATCAGTCTGTGCTCAATCCAAGCTGTTTCAGCACAATCAAACCTTTTCCGAGAATATATTGGGGCAGAATTCAAGAATGTCAAATTCTCTGATTTACCAATTCACTCCAATGTCGATTTCCACTTCATCCTCTCATTTGCCATCGATTATACCTCATCTTCTCCCTCCCCAACAGATGGAAGCTTCAATGTATTCTGGGACACAGAAAATCTAAGCCCTAATGATGTCACAGCCATCAAAAGTCAGCATCCCAATGTAAAAGTAGCTCTAAGTTTAGGAGGTGACAGTATTGGAGGTGATCAGTTCGTTTACTTCCAGCCTTCTTCAGTTGATTCATGGGTTTCCAATGCTGTCTCCTCTCTCACAAACATCATCCAACAGTACAATTTGGATGGCATCGATATCGACTATGAGCATTTCCAAGCTGATCCTGACACATTTTCACAATGCATTGGAACACTTATATCAACTCTAAAGAAAAATGGTGTGATTTCTTTTGCATCAATAGCCCCTTTTGATAATGATGATGTTCAAAGCCATTATCAGGCTCTCTGGAAAAGCCATGGTCAAGATATCGATTTTGTGAATTTCCAGTTTTATGCATATAATAAGGGGACTACAGTTGATCAGTTCATGGAGTATTTTGCTCAACAAAGAAGTAATTATGGGGGTGGGAAAATCTTGGCCAGTTTTATAAGTGATGGAAGTCTTGGATTAGCGCCACAAGATGGATTTTTCACAGCTTGTACTACGCTCAGGAGTCAGGGGACAACTTGGTGGGATCTTTGTTTGGTGTGCTGATGATTCTAAGGCAGAAGGTTTTCGGTATGAGGAGCAGTCACAAGCACTTCTTGCAATGCCTCAATAAGATTGTAATTCGTATGTAATGTAAAACATATACTCATCTTTAGTACTATCTATTACGGTGAGTTATTCAATATGAATTCCTGTTTGTGTTCTTAATTGTGATTCCTGGAAATGCGTTTGTCCCTTTTTTCCCCTGTAAGACGGAGACCTAACCCAATTACATAGCTGTCAATCTACAATTAGTGTCGGTTATTGTGGCCTATCACCTGCGAGAGTCAAGAAAGAAAGAGAACTCCCACCACAGCTTGAACTCTCTTTGCCAAAATATCAGGACGCCAAAATTGACTTTTTGTTTCACTGTTCAATGAACTTTTTTTGTCCCCAAACTTGAAAATTCAGACTGACGTTCCTGAGTAGTGGCCTGGCCCTAAATCAGAAGATCAATGGGCTTCTCAAAGATGGAACACATTTTGATCCTTGTTTACATGGGCTATACCTAATGGGCTGGATCCATACTCCATTTGTCTCTCTTGAAGGAGAATATCTCAGCCAGACGGCACAAAACAAGGTTACCGACCCAAACAGAACTCCCTTGTATCCTTTTAGTTGACAGTTACAGCTAATTGAGGCTGACATACGTGGTGGTTGTTTTTCCTATCTTATTGCTGCATTAAATTTCTTTTTCGCAAACAAATTCTTTGTTCGAAGATTCTGTTTACCTGTAACTTCACTGTTGCATGAAATCAAGAAATTTGATGTGATACTTCTTTTTTTTGTCTTTATTTTTCTTTGATATGAATCCCAATCCCATAATTTAATTCGGTACAATAATTGCAATCTCTTGATCCTCAGATTAATAATTCCTAATCGCAAGCCTCCTTTCATTTTCTTGGTAAAATAAGCTTCTGTTCAGATCCCTTCAACTCAGATCAAAGGTATCCCTTGATTATCAGCAGCCTAACCAACTAAACTAGAGTTGACTAATGTCACATTCTCCTTTTAGGCTATAAAGTTCTTGAAATTTCAACTATAAAGCCGATTATTCAGCAAACTCCATCTCCTCCTTTCCTCTTTTAGTAGAGAAAATGCACAATGAAAACGACTGGCTGTAGTGCTTAGTTTACCTTATCTCTTAAAGTCCCTTTTGCTTTCTCTTTCTCTATCATTTTGTTTCAACTCACACGTATTCTAGAAGAATAAGTGAACTACAAAAGTGCAAAATGTTTAGACTGTATTTTAACATAAACAAAAATAACTTTAAATATGGGGACAATATGAACGCTTCAATGGCAACTAAACATGCATTTTTGAAAATTGAGTTGAAAAATTCGCATTTGACAAACGTCGTGTTGTGTTAAACTAGCCATAGTTGTCCAGTTGCTAGTATATATGACTAGTGAAGTGGTGAAAAGGGTCAAGATTTGATGTCCTACTGGGAGATATCTATTAGGTCAATGCTCCAAGAGAAGCAAATAGATGATATGGACCACTAGCAACATCACAATTCTAGGCCCCCGAAAGGTTTGATTATATACGAAAAATGAGATTTAAGTTTACTTCGTTTGGGCCCATGAATGTCAGATCGTCCATCAGTTGCTCCAAACAGAACCACTAGCTGTGCTTCCCTCAGGCATTAAATACGGAAACAGTCCAATTTATAGCTGAGCTCAATTATTCACGGGAACTTTGGCATTCCTGTTACTATGATAGGAGAAAAGAATCAAGAAATTCACTCTCTCAAACAAAATTACTGCAAATTGAGGCTAAAGATGAGAGAGAGATTATAAGAATGGATGAAATTGTCATGATGGAAAATGCGCAGAAAGCAGAAGCAGTTAGGCTTGCTTCAATACCAAAATTAATGTGGTCAAGATATTCTAAATCACATAGTGGAGGACAATCAGCGAGTTTAGCCACCCCTTAGAACTTAACCAACCTGTCCCTTTCTGGTGGGAAATAGATTAAACCAATAGGCTTCCAATTGCAAAACCAACCTTATAACAGTAACAAAACTGGGTTTCAGTATTTTACGCATTTATTCTGTCCTTCACTCCAACTGACATTCGATACAATGTTTGGAAGATTACTTCTTTTATCCCAAATCAATTTTTACTCCTATCAGTTATTGAGTTAGCTTTATTTAACTTGACCATTTGAAGTGAGCTGTTGCAGACTGTGAAACAATTACGCTTGCTCTAAATTTTGCTTTGGAATCAGCATATATATGGATTACTTTGGCACGAACTAAAGCTTACTCTCAAGAAGGAATGGAATTAATAATACAGGTCTCCATGCCTCTTATTATAAGATAAAATTCGAGAGCCTAATTAATTCTTAACCATAACCTCACCTGATCATTTATCAGCCCCATGGACAGTTAAAATCGAAAATATCAAAGCACAACAAACAAAACTGCCATGTCACATATTCAACTTATCGAATCTTGACAACAAAATAAACACATGGTCGCTTGCAGTGGAGAAACTGTTGTACTTGTTGAGCTCTTTTGACAAAATCAGAAACTATTGTGACGAAGCAGGGGACACCGCCAATTTCAATATCTTTTTTTTTTTTTTTTGAAAAACCAATTTCACCCACAATTTTTCTTTCCATGTCACACGGACAAGAAGTATTATTGCCTAGTACTAGTACTTGTAGGCATGCATTATTCCGAATCCTCTCTACCAAAACATTGGATGCTTTCAACTTTAGAGATTTTCTCTTTTCCACTGAAAACAAAATTATGAAACGATAACAATCATGTGATCAATTTGTTTTCTTCATGGCCCTGTCAATGATAATTCGTTTAAACTTTTCCATGGAAATTTACTACAAAGTTGATGGCACAAGAATTATGACCTATGGGAGAAAGTCAATTAAGAACTTCAAACAGTACGCAATATACACAATTTCTCTCTTTGATCAGATTATATGGTTCAAAGTCAGAAATAGTAGTCCTCCAAAAAAAAAAATCAGAAATAGTAGAAGTTTTTAAGGGTATGCAATAGGAAAACCAACAATGAAAGGTGGATGGCAACTTCTATTGCCCGGGAGTTCGGGACTCATGTTTCATGCAACATTTGCTTCTCAGTGGTCTTTATTCTTTAATCAAGATCAGAACATATATCGACCAACCCAGGAACGAAACGTTTATTTTGATATTCGTTGTTTAGTTACATCCTTTGCAGTATGCACAATGTCTGTAGGAACACCATAATCATTTCTCAAGAATTCCCACTTCTCTAGACGTACATAAATTTATTTACATGCTAACAGAGATGCTACTGCATTTATGAAGTGGATGGACGATTCTTGCGGACCCAGCAGCTCCAAGATGCTGTAGGGGTCCCCTTTCTCATGGCGAATTGGTGACATGTACTAGTTTTCAAGATTTCTACATTTTCAAACTTTCAATTATCACACACGAGTTGAAGTCAGTCATGTAGTCTTCTATAAGCCTCTGCGACATCAATACACAGCGAGTTTTTCAAAACTAAACTGTTAGATTTCCAATAGATTCAACCGCTGATTCACATCTGTATGTAGATTTGTACGTGGAACAAACATAAATCCTAAACTCTTAGCAATATGGAATTTTGGTATTTTGTTAATTCTAACTAGTGTGTTTCACAGTTTTTTCGTTTTTTAGTAGTGTTTGGAACATAAACTGAACAAAATTTTAGCTAGCTTTTGGTTGGATCTATCCAATTGTCTCATTAGCCCACATTCGGTTTAACGGAGACTATACTAAAACCAATTTCAAAACACCACTGATACTGGTAGATTATTTACTTTTATTAGATTCTAATTTAGGCTTGAATAACATGAATAAAATGCACTAAAATTTTAAGATTCTTCATCGTTTTTATTATTTTCTTTTTCTGTTCTTCAATACTTCTTTTTGTTTGCTTTGTTTTTACATTTGTGTGTATCCCATGACTAAGTAAATACTATTTCGCTAGTGCAGTTTTGTCTCACAAAAAGTACAGATATAGATGACCTGAAATTGTGACTCTTAACGATGTCACTGGTCAAATCAATTCAGACCAATATTGGAAACAGATTCCCCCTGGAAAATTTTGCACGTTGGTTTAAACCACACTTTAATTAGGATTTTAGGAATCCGAATTAGGAACTTAAACCATCTTATGTTATACTAATGATGATTATCCTAGGACTTATCATTCCTAACCTATTATAAATGATTGGAAATGTGTGTGCTGCTCACATGGGCAAGCATCAAGTATGCTTCTGTTTGTTGTTTTTCATCTCTTCTCAATTATTAAATGGTAGGGTCTTATTATTTTTTGTTTTGCAAGTGGGGTGTGAGATTATGATATCAATGTCTCTCGAGCCTTGAGGTAGATTAATATAACTGCTGCAAAGAGATGCATACATAGACACTATTACATAGGACCAACACAAGGATGTGGATTTGATCAGAGGAGCATTGTCTGACCCAAAGGGCATAAGCAACTTCTCAAGTTTCTCCCTCAGAAATCATCATTCTTTAGTGTTTAATTATGAATAGTTTTCTATTTATTGTTCACACTACAGAATTTACTCACTCATACTCATAGTGGCGATCATAACAAAGAAAACTTTCACTACGAGCCAACATGGGGCGTGTTTTCATTTAACCAACCATACGTTTAATAAGAGAAAACATGTTGTAAGTAATGATTTTGATGATTATTGACTTAATCACATAGTTTCACACATTTTCGTTGGTTTGTTGCTATAAATTCAAAACCCGAAAAAATAAAAAGAAAAAACTCACAATTGCTGCCCTATTAGGCTATTAGGAGAATAGGGGTCTCAAAATCATCAACAAGGCGGGTAGGTCTAAATAGATAGTTTAAAAAAAAAAAAAAAAAAAGAGCCAAAGGCCAAAGTCAACGCCTTCAAGAAAATGACGTCAGCATCTACGTCACCCTACAGCTCGTCAGATCAATTTTAAGGAGACTGTGTAACCTCCTCATGTTATTTATCACATTCTTCATATCACCCCAGGGCTTGGGGTCTTCTGTTACACAATTTAGTGTTGCACTCATGTTACACCATTTAGGCGATTGACAAGTGTACCTGTATTTGGAAACATGATTAGTGGGTGTACACTTGTCAATCGCCTAGGTGGTGTAACATGAGTGCAACACCAAATTATGTAACAGAAGACCCAAAGCCTCACCCCAGTCCACAACTTTGAAGAGTCTTATTACACCACCTATTACAACACCTGACTATCCCTCTCTCTAACCATTACTAACACAAGAGACTAAAACCTCTACAAAACCCTCAAGTTAGCAGAAAACCCCACATCATGTATACCAATATTAATATTCCTCTCACCAATGAAATCCCTTGTGGTAATTCATCATCATCCTCGTCGACACCCGAATTCCTTGGCCATTTTTCAACGGCTACTTTACCAGCTCCTTTAGCCATTCCCGTTAACGAGTATGATTCTTTATGTGCACTGAAATCAGAGTTTGGTTATAGCAGTGGATGCAGCAGCTACACCTCTCCAGCATCACTCACCAGTTATGCAACAACCAATAATAATAGTAGTAATTGCGATGGTTCTCCAAATTCCCTAACAAGCTATGAAGCTAAATATAGTCCCAATCTGATGCAAGGAAGCATCAGCAGTAACTCTCTGCTGCATAGGAAAAATGTAGAAGGGTTTTCTGCCCTTGTTTCGTCGCCAACTGGATATCATGACTCCGAAACTAGTCCCGTCAGCGAAGTGTTTAGCACTGGTGATTTGGAGGTGAGTTCATATACGGTCATATGTTATGGTTTGCTATTTTCACGTTTATTCACAGACTGAGTCTCTATCAAATTCAAGTATATTACTGCAAGCCTGCTGTCTGCATCTTCTTCTGCTAACTCCATGTAACATAAATCAACCAGGGTTATGGTTCAAAAAGGTTTCTGACTGTCGACCTGATGCATGAGGGGAAGTATATAAATTAAATCCCGTTTATCTGAATATTTTTGCATCATTGAAGCATGAATGAAGATACTTAATTTAAACCTAGTCCATCCAAGTAGTTTCCTGTACTCCATAATTGGTAGTCTGATTCATGCTCACATGAGATCGGGAATTCAAACCAGATTCCTCTTGCTCCGACAAAACCAAAATGAAGGGGTCATATAATCTCATAAAAATGCCTAAAGAAAAGTTTTAGAGGCATGGGTCTTTAAAGTGGCCTTAGAGTAAATGTCAACTTAAGCGGCTGGGGGAGACCAGTAGTAAAGTGATAAGTTTCTTACCAAGAACATACTTTGGCGTCGAATAATCTGCTGAAAATCTCTTTTTTTCTTCTCCCTTATCTTTGGGGAATCTTATGCTAGTGCTATTGTTTGTACTTTTCTTGCTATAATGAGTACAAGATGGCATACTTCCAGACACTTTATACTGACAATGAAAATAGTCAAATAAATTTCACACTTGGTAGATAGTATTTAATGTATAGGAAAGTTCAAACCAGATGCATATAATTGTAAACTTTGGCAAGATTCAAACATCGAATCATCATAATCCAAATTTTAAATTGTGATACTCCTTCGCATGCATAGATCGATAAAATAATGTCGGTGAAAAATACACATCCAAGGTGATGAATCTAGGCCAAATCTTTTATGGCATACATACAGTTTAATTCTTATTGTTAATTATTTGAGATACTTCCGGACATCTCTGTGTTGATAACAGGGTTTGACTCCGAAGCAACATAGTCATCGGTTAGATAGTTCTCTGGCAATCGAGTATAGGATCATTGAGAGTATGAGCAAAGCCTGCAGATACAGTCCAGAAGAAAAGAAAGAGAGGATTGAGAGATACAGAAGCAAGCGAAATCTAAGAAATTTCAACAAGAAGATCAAGGTTTCTTCTTTTTTTTTTTTTTCCGAACATCTGTTCTTGTCTTCATGTTTTCATTGAACTCAACAGAACATGCACGAAGCTTTATCTACATGCAGCTATTAAATCTAAATCTCGAGAGTAGTAGTGAGGCAAAAGTTTTAGGTGAGAGAGATAAAAATAGGTGGGCCTAAGGAAAAAATGAGAAGCCTCCAAGATTTATACTAGGTAAAAGTCATTCTGATTTTGGGAGTAAAAAGCAAGAAAATAAGAGAACAAAGAAAATGAAAATTTTGGCGCATTAGAGTTAATATTAATAAATTTAGTGTTATACTGTTGTTTACATAAGGACTTCATAAGCTGTTAGTGTAGTTAACACGTGTAACCACGAAGCATGTGCGTTACCTGTAACTTTTGCGGCTTTCTATATGTTTGTGTTTTTCTGAGACTATTTGTGGGGGTTCACGGGGACTTTCAGCCACCCATCTTATATCGCTCACAACTTCAAATTCAATCTTTGGTTATACTTGCGAGTCGAAATAACTTCTCCGTTATTCAGTATGAATGCAGAAAGACATTAGCAGACGGCAGACCACGGATCAGAGGGCGGTTTGCTAGGAATGATGAAATTGAGAAGACTTCTCAAAATCAATGGGATCATGCTGATATTGGAGAAGAGGAAGAAGACAATGACAACTGGATTAATATTCTTGACAAACTCTCGGCTAGTCTGATCCCATAATCGCGTGATTAAAATATTAAGCTCCTAAGTTTTAATGTCGCGGAGCTTCAAGTATACATGTTTAAGATGGTTAATTTTGATCGCAATGACGTATTCTCAGTGTTCAAGGACCGAGTCTGATGATAGAGCTCTTCCGAAGTTTCTGCATCTAGGAGCTCATTTGGGGTTTCGATAGTTAATTTCTGTTTTGTGATGATGCAAATTCATCACAAGTTGGATTTCGTACATTGGCAATTGTATTGTTTTTACCATCTTCATATATCTTTTGGACAAATTTAAAACCCCTTCAATAACATCCCATCAAACTCATTTAAACATAATAATGTCATCTAGCTAATACAAGTTGCATTAATATAAACACCATGTATTCCCATTAATGCGCTTGTAGAAAGCTTTTTATTCAAAGTGTACTAATTGGTTAGACCAACTACTGATTGCAAAACTTCCTATCATGCAGTGACGACTCTTGCTCATTCAAACATATTCCAACTGCACTCCACAAACTGTGCATGCGATCTAGGATACGATCTCAATTAAAATTTTGAAAACCTGGAAAAGACAAACACTACCAGCATATCAAAAAGCACGGAAGAGATTTGGCAAAGTCGCGATTTTTGTAGCCTGACGAGTGACACATACCTAGTCTACACTACGGGTGGTGGATCTACTGCTGCTCATACTAGCTGTAGCTGGGGCATCAAATTCACCAGCTGTGATCTCTATAATGAGCCCAGCCAGCCAAACCACACAATCCAGCAGTCAATTGGCATAAGGAACAATAATTAGCATCTGGAATTTAGAACAGTAACATCAATGATAGTGGAGGAAGGCCTTTTATGCTGCATTGTTTTAGAAAAATGGTGTAAAGCTTGTATTGGTTGTTTTTGAAGCACTGGACCATGAGAGCTGTCGTTGCCCAGTACCATTAGCAAAAACATCCTACGATAACACCAGACATAACTAAGCACATGTCCGAATCGGTAGAAACACGCAAGGCGTTCTTGAGCAAAATAAAGTTCACTTCGTTCTTTGACCCACTCATAAGTAGCCGTACCACCTTCGAAATAATTCGAACTACAGCTGGAGAAGATCAAGCTGCCCTAAAATTATGTCAAATTCACACTCAAAACATAGTATTGCACATATACCTCAATCTATATGTGAATGTCTTTGAAATATTAATTCATGGATGTTTGAGATAACAGAAATATCACTAGGTTTGAAATTCATTGGTCTCTTAATATCTCCAGAGCAGCAACGTTTAGGTGAAAAGGTATACGTTCTTTCACATGATATAAAGTAGAATTCCTACAATAGCCATTTGCCATATTCCTTCAAGAACAAGCAATAAGATATAAACAAAGGTCTAAAGAAACTCCCAACAACCTGCTAAAGCAATTACATAAAAATAAATGGCATTGAATAAAAAATAGACCTAGCTGCATAAAGCCCGTCCCTGCTCTTTTTAAATATTCTTTTCAGAATCAATGGAGTCATATCAGTTATTTAATATTGCAAAAGTTTCAATTTTGTTGCTTCTTTTACCCTAATCATTTGGTCTCTCATGTTACTGAATGAGTAGAAGGTTATAAAATTTTAAGCATATAAGTACAACTACTAGAACTAGTATCTGAATCTAAATTTTACTAAGGGACGTACATCAAGATGGCCCCCCAAAAGTGGGACGACGGCTGGTTGATTCTTGTTGAGACGAAAATGGTTAAGCCCACTACTATGTAATAACTAGCCAAGAGAAATGCAACCAATAAACTATTCTACACAGACCTAGATTGTACACATCCATATGTCAAACCTAAATTAGCATCATGATGAATCACCTCAGTTTCCCTCCCACATGCAGGGGCTAAGCCACTTCAGAAATTTGCATGATAACGCGTGCACAGTTTTTTTACACTCAACATGTATCAATCCAAAGGTTTTTGATGACCATAACAAAAGGACAACCCAATGCACTGGAGATCCTTGTGAAGACTACAAAGCTCATTCCAAAACAGCCTATGATCCTGGAAAAAGGATACCCGTCTATATGGCATCATAGACGTGATGATTATGCAGAAAGTAATCAAGCAGCAGCCACTTTACTTGCTTTTAGAGTTTAAGAAAACAAAAAAAAGGTTAAAGACACAGAAAGAAGGTGGAACATCCCCGGGATTGGAGAACAATAATAGCACCCCCCCCCCCCCCCCCCAAAAAAAAAAAAAAAGCATAGCACATGAAAACCATTACAATCTACCCCCTAGTTTAGATATCTATTGTAGTTACAAAAATGATATGACAGAGGAGACAGCTCTTAGGCACATTCAAAACTTCAAACCCATTATACCATTATGATCATTGCCTCTTTTAATCCGATCCAAAATATAGAAACTTGTAACCAAATGCTACCCTTGGGAGTTTCTCATCAGTGACGGTAGTAACATCCATCTAAAAAGTAAAGATAAGATCTCTATTAATTTTTCACATCCACTTGTTCTTGTCCCTTCTATGCTTAATTTCCCTTGATCCCTTTGTAATCAAAGCAATCAACCAAATCATCTCAATAAAATGAAGAATGAGTAGAACAACATCAGCAGAGCAACCACCATACTGACTCATGATATGTTCTTATAGAAATTTATTAAAGCACAGAAATGTCAAACATTAATAAAGAGAGACTCAAATGTAACTTCTATCAGTATATTCTTGTGATGACATGTTTACTGCAATATATAACTGAAAAGAGTAAATGATGTTAAGTCATTTGCAGTGAACAGCCACCATTGAAATTTCCACCAAAATTTGCAAACCTATTCAATAATTATTGTCTTTAAAGAACTTTGACAAGAATTCATTACAAAGGTTTTTTGGGTAAACCTAAAACAGCATACCAATTAAAGCCAATTGAATAACAAATCAAAACCTCATTATACGAATGGTTGGATGCACAATATCATACTTGCTATTTTTCAATAAAAAGAACAAAAAATAAAAAGAGCACAGCTCTTTCACATAGGCAAAATCAAGTTTCTCACTGCCTATTTAGAGAGGTTTGAATCAGATAAGAATATTTTAACAATTACATCAAACACGAGTCAGTTAATTTGAACAAATAAACAACATTTAGATGCACAACAACCAGTTGGGGAAATATTATATTTTACAAAAATAACCATATTGAAATTTGAAGTCTAGTTAACTATTCATAAAACAAGCTCAAAAACTCGTGAACATGGAAAAATCTACTGATGTTAATTTAAATCAAAGAGTCTGATTATAAGGACCAAATACTGAAAGTTAAAAAAAAAATAGATGGCATTAAGGACAACCTTCCATGATAAAGGAAGAACAGAATAAAACTACAGAAAAAATGGTACATCCTCAACTATTCTACAGTTGTAAATCAACCGATATTAATTAAATGAGAAGGTAATCTTACATACTTAAATTGTATATAACTTGCGAGCCTTCTTCTTGAAAGGCCTTGAATTCAAGATACGTCTGAGAGTAAATGGAAAATGCTGGTGAACCATCCTTCGTTTCACTCTCCCTCTTCCTGCATTTTGGAAAACTGAATTAAACACGATGGTGAGAAATTATAATTAGTTAGTAAATCTAGAAGTAAATCACAAGCATTAAGTTCCGATCGAAGAAACAAACACTTGTTATTGAAAAATAGCACACATAATATTACTAAAAGAAGCAAACAGCACTACAGAAGCAGCCAGCAAATTACACGAAGTCTAAACACTAAATTCAATTCCAAGAACTACATTTTAACCCTTTCCTGTTCTGAACAGAAATAAGCAAAGCTAGGGGATCACCATTGTACCCAGAAACAGTAAGATAAAGTGAGGGCAGGATAAGATTCTAAACAACTTAAGTGTATAAGGAACTGAAAAATCAACCACTAACAAGGCATGGTGCATGTAAGGGCAAAAGGCTGTACCATAGGTTGACATAGAACAGATGATTAATAAAAGTCGAACCAATAAGGAATTTTGTAACTGACTTTTGGACCTCACCCTATGCCATGCAAACCTCAGTCACACCTAATTCTGATACATACTACTATATTTAGTTTTTTTTTTTTAAAAAAGGCAACAACAATCACAAAAAAAAGAGAATAACAACTGAAAAACGCGAATTTCAAGAACGTAAAATTCGAGGAGGTATTTGAAACTTGATGTAAAGATATCAACCAAACCCATATACTGAACCCTATTTTGTCTATAGAATCCAAAAACATGTAACAATGTGTAAGTTGGGAACATCCGTTCAAGTCAAAAACAATAAAATCAATACAACCACAATATTTATGATCGTCATGCGCACGAACAAGAAAGATCTCTTTTGGTTTCAAATGAAATGTCAAATGACAATGTTTCAGTTGACACCATTAGACCCAAGTTACAACTCAATAATAAATTCTTGTATTACCTGATACAGATTTGCTCAGAATTGGACGACAGATTGCAACTTGATTGTTCAATTTCCTTCTTTCCTCCATCATGTCTTCCTGCATCGGTTCAAAAGTCATGTCTTTCTGCATCGGTTCAACTTCTGAAACCAGAGACTCATTCTCCTTTTCTATTGGACTATGAAATTCCTTGTCAAGAATTTCATTGGCAAAGTTAGATAAATTCTCGAACTTCTCCTGAAATTGTTTACTTTCCCTATATTCTTCATTTGAGAACGTATCAAACACTGCAAAAGCTGGCTTTGTCTCGTTATCGCGATCTGTCTCAATCTTGTCTTTTTCCACAGAAGTGTTTTCTGCATACAAGACATCAGTCGAACTGATAGGCATCTTGGATTCTTCACCATGGACGGCAGATAAAGCATCATTTGGATGGTAGAAAATTTCTGCATCAGCAATATCATAACGGACATGAACAGTATCAGCATCACTTGCATTACAGCAGTTTGTCATATGATCTGGTAGAGGGACCTGTTCATAGTTATCTTGGGAACTTTGTGGATGCAAATTATCCAAATCTCTATCAGAAGCAAGTAAGCCTGCATCCAACTCCTTTGAACTTCTCAATTCCGTTACCACATAGTTAATCTCTTCCTCCACTAGAGTAGAATCATTCACAGAACTATTAGGCAGTATTGATATTTCAGAATCTTGATGGTTGGGGCTCTGATGTCTATGCCCCAATAACTCTTCAGAAATCCCATATACTGAAACAGTGACCTTAGTCTCCTCTGCATCAGACAGGTTTTTACCATTATTAAGTTTTTCGGGCACAGACTCTACTGCAGATAAAATCTCCTTAATCTGCAAACCATGAGAAGGGAGGCTATTTAAAGCTGAGGCAAATCCAACAGTTTTTACAGTATTATATACACTACCAGAAGCAGAGAAAGACTTCTCGATATCATCTAACAGCAAGTCACCTTCACCACTAGAGATGGGATCCCACTTGAGCCAGTCACTGAATACCGGTTCTTCAGAATTAACTTTTCCATTTGAAGGCATTACCTCAACTTTTATTGCCTCCTTATAATAATGCTTTTTCCTCAATGCATTACCTATGACAGATCTGCCATTCATGGAAACAAAATATGCTGACATGCTTAGATAACAGCTTCAAGGGAAAAAATGCTAACACCAACAAAAACAATTGCTACGAGTTAACATACCTACAGTTCTTGGAAACAGCAGCTTTAGCATGGTCAAATGGTAGACCAATCAGAGATAACAAATTTGAGACATCATAAGGCCCCCTAAGTTCAGATACAGAAGGAGCAGCACTTGAGATAATGAGATTCTTCCCCCGAGTCCAGTCTACCAGTAGCTGGAAGTTTAAAATATTTGATTTTTAAACCAGAAATCACACATGAAGCAACAAGTGAAAGGCATAATGAAGTTGGTCTTCAAGAATTAATGATATCAAACTTTGAATTCCATCAGAAATATCAATAAGAGCATAACATGCAATTTTGGAATTGATTTCCATTTTTAGATTATATATTGAAAGCGGTACATAAATTAGTATGTAATTCAATGCAAATCAATCTCACCCAAATTTTCTCAAACTCACAATCAGCAAATAGAGAAAAGGAGAATGGGACAAGTTAAGATGTGTTGTTTGGATAAAGAATCCACTAAGCAATGCTCAGAATAAAATTAACATACAATTGTCTCCAGTAGGCATGCCTATACTTCTAAACTAGTATTATTGCCCATCATGACAGTGAAGGGAGACAGTACATAAAGTACATCATTTACATGCCCCTCCCCCCCCCCCCCGGGGGGCCTCTCCCTCTCTCTCTCTGTCATCTCAAATTTAATGGCTGCAAAACTCCTTATCAACACTTGCTGCTTTTACAAGCATTCCATTGGAATTATGGGACCATTATCAATTTCCAGGAAACAAAACTACAATGCCAAAACTGCTACTTAACTAGGAAGAGAAAAGTTTTCTCAAGACTCACCTTAGAATTGGAAATCATTTGCCTCCTCACTTGGGCATCTACAATGAGACTCGAGTAACCGATCTCAAAATACACCCCACGCTGCATACCATTTGTAAAAAATTACCTACAAATGAGAAAACATCAATTTATTTCAATTTCACTTGAATAAAATTATAACCACTGAAGAAACAAGAAGACCCCTAAGCAGAAGTTTCATGTCAGCATATGTATGTAGATTTTCATTTCTACCAGAGAAAAAGTCCATAGCATCCATAAAATGCTCAAAAATAAATTATGCAAATACTGCCCGTCAAAATCAAAACCAGTCAACCTGAAACACTTCAATTAGTGTTGTATACAGCTAACAAGAACAAAATAAATCTCATTAACTAACAATTAGCAACACGTACTAACCTAAAAATTCTGAAGATCATAAGAACATAAAGAAACCATATAAAACAACATACCTGCATTGCAGATTTAATCATCGATTGCTTAATCCTAAATGGCAACTTCTCTGAAAAATCAATAGCAATGATATCAACCTGCAATTTCAGTCAATATAATTATAGCAAATATAGGTTAACAATAATAAATGACGGAAATGCGAATTCAAACAACCATATTAACAAACGTTGTTTACATATATCATATTTAGATTACAATAACCATGCTAACGAAATACCAGGTCTTAAAATTCACAAAACTCATACTAAAACAGAATCATAATTAATTACATCATCATCATCAATTAAATATCTACTAATACTATTTTGAAGAAAAATATTCACTAAATAGAGAGAGAATATACAAACCTCAGCGGTTTGGCAAGCCTGTTCAAAAGCATTCTGATTCATGGGCCTGACGGCGACAATATCATAACTTTTAAGAACAGGATTACCCGAATTAAGAGCGGCGGCTTGAGCCGGACTATCAATAACAACAGTTAACCTAGTGTACTGACGGAAAGGGGTAGAAACGGGAACGTTTAAGAGGTCCCGGTGGAACTTAACAGAGGTAGAAAGAGAAGGGGAAAGTTTAAGGAGAGAAGAGAGAGGAAAGAGTAAGGTGGAGCAACGGTCTGATTCAGACATCACGCCTTTAATTACACGGTTGTAAGCGACGCCGGTGTAGCCCAATTCGGCGGCTTTGACGACGAGCTTCAAGCGGTTTGATTTGTGGGTGGGTTTATCGGTGATGTTGCGGTCGGATTCATAGTAGGGGATGTTGAGGTCGAAGAACCCCATTGATCGGATTCTCTACAATACCTTGTATGTGTTTGTGAAAATGTCTATTTGGAATTTAGACTTTTGGGGGAGGGCCGAAATAAACGGCGGGGAGGTTTAACCAAGAATTATGGCCTAAAGGGTTTTAAGTGGCCGTGCGCTGGAAATTTTTCTGGGAACCCGTATGTGAAAACGGATACGAAACCCGAACCCGTCTAAAAAGAAACCCGGTAGGAAACCCGAACCCAATTTCGCCAAAACTGCCCATCCTGAGCGGTAATTGTACCCGCCTAATTTAATTTTTGTTTCAAACATTCGCACAACAAAAAGAAACACAAATCTATTTTAAAATCACACCACCACGTCATCGATCCGCGTAACTCCTCCAAACCTTCATCCTATCCGTTCATCTCTAAAAAAGCAACGGTTCAAAAACCCCCAAGTTTCTTTCGTCGGATCGACCCCAGAATACTCCCTAGAAAAATTTCCTTAATCATCACTGCTATAAACTGACAACCCACCCCAGCTCCCCTCTCACATCCCAGTCACTTCCGCTACTCTCTCTCTCTCTCTAAAATCAAGGTAGCTCTTTAAATTCTTCTTTTCTATATCCATTAAATAATAGCACTTGTATCTAGTATTTGGGCCACGATTATGCCTAAATTTGTAGTTTTCTTTTTGGGGTTTTTGTTGGGTACTCATTTATCTTAGCAATTTGAGCTTAAATTTTTCTGAGTTTTTGGTTTTTTTTTTTTTTTTTGGTGCGTAAAGGGTTGTTCATTTTATTTAATAATTCGAGCTTAATTTCTGTTAAACTAAGCACAGTTTTTTTTTTTTTAATTGGGCACAGAAAGCAAGAGATCCATCTCGAATTTTCAGACTTAGAAATCGGAAATGTCGGGCCGAGGAAAGGGAGGCAAGGGATTGGGAAAGGGAGGAGCAAAACGTCATCGTAAGGTCCTGCGCGACAACATCCAGGGCATCACAAAGCCAGCAATCAGGCGTCTGGCTCGTAGAGGAGGAGTGAAGCGTATCAGCGGACTGATCTACGAGGAGACTCGTGGGGTGCTGAAGATATTCTTGGAGAACGTGATTCGTGACGCCGTGACTTACACGGAGCATGCCAGGAGGAAGACGGTGACCGCCATGGATGTTGTCTACGCGCTCAAAAGGCAGGGAAGGACTCTCTACGGTTTCGGTGGTTAAAGAGATTGGGGGACAAGGGTAGAATTGACTTTTGTTATTTTTACAGAAGTCTTGCTGTCAAGAAAAGAAAAAAGAAATGTTTAATTGGCATATCTTTTTCTTTTTTTTTTTTTGTATGTGTTTGTTGTGGGTTTTGTAGGGTAATGGTAGCCATTAGGGAGGGTTAATAGTGGTGTGGGTAGTGATTTGGGGGGTGTTTTTGTTGCTTGGTTTGTGCACGTAGGCTGGGCCTTCTGGAATTATGGTTGTTGATTAATGAAATGAATACTTTGTTCTACTAATTTTGGGGAGTTATGAATTTTTTTGGTTTTTTTTAATTGATGATATAAATGACTGAAAATAATTGTGCCCGCCATAACCACATGGTTATCTATTTTATACTCTGTCGAATTTCATCCAACGACCCACCTCAGTCAAAATCCTCATCCCAGCTTGGGGTCCTTCGACCTTCCGACAGATTTACCTAATTTTTGTAGTCTGATAGTTTTATGAAATTTTGCATCTCAGGCGTTAAGATTAATAGAAAAAATGCTAAACTCTATTTGGTAGCATCTTTTGTCATTGATCGACACAAATCTTAGAATACTACTGGATTTTGCTTGTACATAAGTTGCATCTCATATCGTTGATAACGGTAAAAGAAAAGATAAAAGACTCGCACCAAATTCAAATCATGTGCTCAGGTCCCAGACTTTGTCCGGGCAAATCATGAACAATGGTCAGAGTAAACAAAATTGCGCTTCCCATTACGGAAAATCTAAAAATTTTGCAACGTCTAATTTCTCAACTCGTCAGTATATGAGAAACCAACAAATTGAATTAGTAGAACATAACACTAAGATGTTTCATTTAGCTCTCACCAAATGAGATCGGCCCCGGGATTTAAAGGCCATCATTCAGTAAAACAAAACTAGAAAGTCCTAGTAAAACCCTACCATCAAGTTTTATAAATGTCTAACGAATTTATGTAATTAACCCTCCAAGGTTCAAATTGATCCCTGTTTCATAATCATATAACAAAGACCAGGTATGACCAATTTGCCGGTTTGCGGCTGTATGAATAAAAGGTATTATCAGCCTCACAACATCTGCTTATTATATTTGTCTTCACTCGGCCTTGTGCTTGGAAATTTTTGTGGATGTTTGAACCCCGCTTGTACACCGACCCACAAACTTGAGCACTTCATCGATCAATATGACTGGGAGGGCAACCAACAACACCAACAACCACTCGTTCAGGCTTAAAGGGACAATGCCAAAGACTTGAGCTAGGAATGGCACGTAAAGAATCAAGAAGTGCAGGCCAAATGAGACCGACATAGCGACAAGGAGGTATGGATTAACCCATGGAGGCATTGACAAGAGGCTTCCATCTTCAGACAGAGCATTGAGGGAATTGAACATCTCAATGGCAACCAAAACAGAGAGGGAGAGAGTCATGGCCTTGATTTTGCCAGTGTGGAAGTACTCACATGGATTCGTGTCAAATTTGAACTCAAGATTTCCAGCCGTGTAAGGTGAAACTGTAAAATTTTTCCATGAGTTGCATTGACCCCAGTTAGCTAGCTGGGCATAGGTGACAAGACTGTGGCCATCTCCACTTAGATCTATGCCAAAGAAAGAGTCGTGTGTATACCAGATGATGAAAATTCCAACTGTTGCCAAACCAACATAGAGTCCAATCACCTGCATCAAAATTCAAATAAGCCAAACAAACAACAAAAAAAAGATAAACATTGCAAAACCCAAAGAAATTGGTTTCATTATCAAGGTCGAAAAAATGGTACCAGATAACGGAACAAAATCCAAGGACTGATCAATGAATCATCGCTTCTCCTTGGAGGTTTCTTCATTACATCCTTATCTGGCGGATTGAACCCCAAAGCTGTTGCCTGGGGGTCCATCAGTAACCAGGTTGACCCATAGAAGCTGAACTGGAATTAGACCCTCAGGAATACCTAAAGCTGCTGTCAGGAAAATGGAGAAAACCTCACCAATGTTTGAGGAGATCATATACCTGTAACAATGAAAAACATGTTAACTTATCCTTTACTGGAAGACAACAAAATGAAAGGCTACATCCAGGACACTGCTCTATATTTTGCACAAGTAGCATACCGATGGTTAATCAGGTTGCCTTAAAAGACTCAAATAACAAAAATTCCACAACAATAATTGCAACAAAACACAGAGATGCACGCGCACACAATTTAACCTTCGGATTGGTAAAGAAAAATCTTTGAATCTGCTAGAAGATCAAGAAGGAAAAGACAAACCTGATGAATGCCTTCATGTTGTTGTAAATAGATCTGCCTTCACCAACAGCGGCAACAATAGTGCTGAAATTATCATCTGCCAGAACCATGTCAGAAGCTTCCTTTGCAACCTAACGAGTTAAGCAAATGTGAGATATTCAGTGCTAAAACAAAGAATACAGCACAAGGATCAATTTAGATGAAGCAAACAAGATGGAAAAAATTAGAAAAAACTGATCTAACACAGAAAAGCACGACAACACAATGGACGGACATATTTAAATACAAAAAGAATACACAACATTAGTTGCACATTCACAATAGCTGCAAAAGATCCTCACACTACGTCTCCCCTTTTTATCTTCCCTTTTCTTGTAGTAGTGATTAACGTTCTAGTCCTATGTGAAATTATAACCGAATAAAACCTGGCATAAATAAATATTCACATAACAGTGTTTTCATTTCATAATAAGCAACATTTACACTACCACCCATTTAAAACCAAGTAGAAATTCAAATACAGTGTAAGCTCTAAACAAAGTATTACCTCAGTTCCTGCAATTCCCATTGCAATTCCAATATCTGCAAGTTTCAATGCAGGTGCATCATTCACCCCATCCCCAGTCATTGCCACAACTTCACCGTCTTCTTTGAGCAGCCTGACTATATCTTGTTTATGCCTTGGTTCAGCCCTAGAGAAGAGAAGACCCTCAAGCTGTCTTAAATGCGATTTTGGGTCACGAAGCTCCATGAACTCTTTTCCTGTTAAGCTTCTGGAACTAATATCCTCATGGGATCCAAAAACACCAATTTCACGACAAATAGCTTCAGCTGTATTCTTGTTATCTCCAGTAATTACCATAACTCGAATTCCAGCTGCTCTGCAATCTTCAATAGCTTGGCGAACCTCCTTTCGGGGAGGATCCTGTCAAACAAGGGAAAAAACTCACTACTGTCAAAATCTTTAGGTTTGAACCACAACGACGGAAATAAAACAAGTAAACAATGAAACAATGCACAAGTTATATACTCACCCTTATTCCAGTCAAGCCAACAAATATCAGTTTACTCTCAATTGAAGAATAATTAGCAGGATTCAATAACAGCTCATGAGCTGGATGCTCCTCATCACCAGTATAAGTGTCAAATTCTGGAAGGTCATCCTTGTATGCAAAACCTAAAACACGTAGTGCTTTTGAGGACATTTCTTGTAGGCTTTCCAAAATGAGACTCTTTGAAGTTTGATCTAGTTCCACAACAGAACCATCACGCAATTGCACAAAGGAGCTTCTATCCAGCAAATATTCCACTGCACCCTGTACACATGAAGAATATAATTATGCAACTAAGCTTCCATCAAGCGGGTAAAACAACTAGGAATCTTGAACTCAAATGTGATCATAAAGTTTAATCAATTTTACATAATACCAATCACAAACTTCTTTCAAAATTTTACGCGTATAAAAGATTATTGCAGACAAAGCTCAAAACATACTAGACATGTAATATAGAGATGGTGTCCAGAGCCAAGTAAAAGAATCCTTAGATTCATATATTTTGGAATGATTTTCATGGCAGGGAAACTCCAAGGACAATAGATGACTTGGAATGCAGCCGCAATAATTAGATCTTCAAATCCGCAACTTACATTGAGATGCATATTTGCAAGTCAAAGCGAGTCAACTCTATTGATCTCTGGCACTGCCTCACTAGATCATTGATTAAAAAAACTTCCTATATGCATATCTAGGCACAGGTACATAAACAATGCCACTCATTGCAAAGGCATTTTTACTAAATAATGCATTAGATTTAAGTGAATATGGTGACCAAGCAAAGAATAGGATCAGCGATGTCAATTAATCTTTAAATCCCAGTCCTAAATTGAAACTACACGTTTCCCATTTCCCAAATGATGCATTTGACTTCCGTGACTATGGTTCCCAAAGATCAAGAAATGAAGTAAATCAACATTGCATGGCAAGAATTATTAATCTCTTTTACAGGTCTCATACATAAGAAATCAAAGAAAAACAAATCACCCTCATGCCAAAGTATATTAAAGAAATAATAAGAAATGCAGAAGTAAAGCTGAAGAGGCCACATGTTTTGGAGCAACATAAAGGCAAGTACCTTCACCAACAATGACTTCTTTCCAGATTCAGAATGCACAATAACTCCCATGGATTTCCTATCACGATCAAACTCAAGAGTGGCGATCCGTTTCTCAATTTTATTCCATGTGTTTGAGCAACCTATCAAATTAAGGCAAGTAGTTATCGGCAATAAAACATAACATACTTAGCATGACGGATAGTGTAGAGAGAGAGAGAGAAACACATACGAAGTCCATCACTGTAAGCAGAAGATGAGCTAGAATCCAATCCAGCAGGAAGTCCCATTTTTTCAACCAAAACCTGAAAGATAACCAACCACAGGGAGTTCACATCAAGAGGTTTTCTTCCATGAATATCAGTTTGTCAGAAGCTTTTGCAGGGAAAGTTAGCACATTTGCAGCAAACAAATACATCTCACAGAAGCGCCATAAAGAAGTTTACTCTCAATCTGCTACAGAGTAAAAGAAAAATTATGACCCATTTGTGTATTGTTTAATTCTGAAAAACTGCAGTAGTCAAGTAGATAACAGCCGCATTGAGTTTTGGACCTAGGTTGGGGATCTTCCATGTCTGGAGGACCAAAGAACTTATTTATTATTCAGTTGTTGAAAATTTAAAGATAAGGACAGAAGGCAATAAAGCCATGACAAATGTTTGCTACTACATGTATTAAAGTCACAAATGGAAACCACAGACTTCTATTCAAGCTATATGAAGCTAAAAAAATTAAATTTGCATTAAGAGAAACAAGATAAGACTACTTTTACCTTCAGCGCCGCCTCTGTAGGCAAGCCGTTGGCAACATAGTGATGCCCGGATTGTTCCACTCCTGAGTCATTGCACACTGCCGCAATCTTAGCAATCATTTGAAGGTTAGCATCTATTTGGCCCTTTGGCCAATTTTGTATTTCTCCATCCGAAGGATCATAAGAGGTCCCTTCCACATTAAATGTTCGAACGGCACTTCCCTTAGAACCCATAGCTACTAACTTAGCCACCGCCATTTGGTTTGTCGTTAATGTACCTGTCTTATCAGAGCAAATTACAGTTGTACAACCAAGAGTTTCCACACTGGGCAGCTTGCGAACAAGTGCATTCTTAGCAGCCATTTTGCGTGTGCCAAGGGCCAAGCAAGTTGTAATGACAGCCGGAAGCCCTTCAGGAATGGCAGCAACTGCCAGTGCTACAGCAATCTCAAAGTAGTAAGTGCACTTCTCAAATGAGAACTTGAAATTGCTTGGCCAGCCATCAACATATTCCCAAGTAAGAAAATATTTCAAGTTAATTAGCCAAACCAATAAGCATATTACTCCGATAATAGCAGTCAAAGCTTCACCAAACTCATTCAATTTCTTCTTTAATGGAGTATCTTCCTCGTTCTCTGACGCCTCTTGAATCTGTGAATGTACCTTTCCTATCTCCGTATTCATCCCAATGTCAGTAACCAAACAAATACAATTCCCATTAACCACGGTTGTTCCAGCAAAGACCATGCACTTCTTCCCTTGAATGTCAACATCCTCTGCAACAGCCTTGGCGGTCTTACTGACAGCTTCACTCTCTCCGGTCAATGACCCCTGCTCAACACGAAGAGTTGAGCTAATCAAACTCAAAACCCTCATGTCAGCTGGAACTTTATCCCCAACTCTCAACTCAACAATATCACCCGGAATAAGCTCCTTAGCAGGCAAACTAGAAATCTTCCTACCGTCACGAATCACAGTGGCATGCTCAGATTGTATCTCTTTCAAAGCCTCCAATGCTTTCTCAGCATTGTTTTCTTGCCACACCCCAACAAAAGCATTCACAATCAAGATCAAGAATATAACCAAAGGCTCCACAAATGCAGTGATCTCCATCTCTCCACCTTCCTCCCCATCATACCAAGCCAAAACAAAAGAAACCACCGCTGCCACAAGCAAAATCCTGACCAAAGTATCATTGAACTGATCCAAAATCAACCTCAAAATCGAAGGCCCCTCATGCTTCTCCAGCTCATTCCACCCATAGATCTGCCTCCTCTTTTCAACCTCATCGCTCGACAAACCATACTCTTTCTTAACCTGAAACTTCTCCTCACACTCCTTCACATCTTTTGACCACGCAGCATAAGCTTCCCTATTAGATTCCCTTCTCTCCCCCAAAATCTCCTTTTTCCCGTAATTTTCCCCGCCTTTTCCCATCAATTTACACACAGAAAAAAAGAAAAAAAAATTCCCCCAAATCACTCCGCCGCACCACAAATCAGACAAAAAAACCACCTGAAATTCCACAAAATTCAACACATAAGTCCACCGATAGCATCACATAGATTAAACCAAATCTAAAAACAACATAAAACAAACAAAAGATCTAGAAAAACAAATTATAAGTAAATGCAAACAATAAATATATAAATTTACTTTTTTTTAAATAATAGATAAAAAAAAATACCAATCACGTACTCAAATAAATTTGAAATAATAAATAAACAAATACATGTAAAATTAAAAGCTAGGGTTCCAAGAGTAGTAGTACCTTAAATTGAACGAGATTTCTGCAGATAGAGTTTAGAGAGAAAAAAAGCGTTCATGTGAGAGAGACAGTAAGCTATTTGGTCTAAGCCGCCTTTGATTTGATTAATTTTCTCTCTCTAGAAACAGATCCAGAAATAGTGAGAGAGAATCTGAAAGTGACAATAAGAAAAATGGAAGAGATCTTCCACTACTGCTCTGCTTCTGCCTTCTCCGTTATAAGGCAACGCCCGTGGGGTTTCGACGTACTTTCTTGGCTTCTACTAATACTTTTTTAATTTTTACTTTTCTAACATACGTGTATATATATATATATATATATATATATATATATATATATATATATATATATAAAGAAAGAAAAACCTATATCCAGTACCAATTATTGCTCAAACCACGAAGATCTCAAACATAATTACATAAATGTCCTTTTCAATAGTGGTATATACAAATTGATTTTTTTTTTTTTTTTTTGGCGGGGGCAGGCAGGTGACAGGGAAAGGGGAGTTGTTGGAACGATGTTCTCCCTTGCCAGCCGGCGGGGAGCCTATTATGATCGGGTTATTGTGACTAGAAGCATCATTTACAGCATGGTTTAAATTATTAACAAAATTTGAATTTTATCATGGTTTTTGTGGGAAATTGTGGTGGTGTTTTTGACATTTCTCCCTTTCTCTTATTCCCCAATAAGTGTAAAAAAAAAAAAAACAAAATTTGAATTTTTGTTGCTTTCTTTACCAAAGATAATAAATATTTAATTCATTAAACTAATTCAATAACGAGTGTTTTATAATCATACGCTAACTCTATGTTTATGCTTGAATACTTTCAATTGACATATATAATATTTTTTTTCTGTTTTGATGAATTTATTGACCAACTGTTCTCTAAAAAAATTAATATCATAAACTTGTATTGCAATATCTCTGATTTAATAAACAAATTAAAATTACCGTAAACCTATAATAAAATGGTTGATCATCCACTTTTGAAAAAATTATTATGGAGGTTGAGACTTTGCAAGTAAGAAATCCTTTTCACAAGCCAATTTTGATTCTACATGTCTTCGAGGACATTGGTTCGTGTATCAAAAGACATGCTTACAAGCCTGTTATCAAGAGGGTTAAATTTGGCATTTCAGGACGTATAGAGTGGTTGTAGCAATTCCGGGGGTAAATTGGTTAAACGAGAGTTTGGTGGCTTTAAGCAAGGCTCTGGAACAGAATAGCGTTCCACATGAGCGGAACCAATAAGAATACGCCACGTAAACAAAATGATGAAAAAAATCTGTCTCTTGTACTACTACTACTTTGCTTGCTTTTCTGATGTGGTGTTCTGTTATTGGTCAAAGATGTGGTCAGGAAAAATGGAGATCGAGCTGCCGATCAGAGGCCTTGTTTAAATAAACTAATCAGGATTAGTTAAAAAAAAAAAAAAAGAAGAAAGTAATCATTTTTAAATCTCAAGCGAAATTTCCAGGTTCCTTCCTCTAGAATAAGAAAATGCAGTGAATTGGAAGATCAGCACAAATCGTGACGCATGGGATACGAAGCATATTCCTTATTTTCATACTTTTTTTTTTTTCTCTTTATTCCTTTTAGCACAATTTCCTCCTTCCTTCCTTCCTTTTCTTTTTTTAGTATCTTACTAATTAATTATATATTTCTTCCCCATGAACTTGACCTCCCAACATACAAACTTTACTTTGATTTATTTACTTTTTACTGACTTTTGGGACCCATCTGCCTTTTGTAGACTCGATGAGGCGAAGAAAAATACAGTGAAGAACATGCGAGTTTCCACATTGAATGGTGGAAAAAAGATGGACAGGAGACCCCACTAAGGACATCTTTCTATTTTGGAATGTGGAAAAACAAAATGAAGAATTAATGCACTATTCTTATCTATTTTGGACAAAATGTTAGATGTGTACTGTTTTTGAATATTGTATTAAAACTCAAATCGAAAAAGTAAACTTTAAGCAAAAGTGTAGATGATTGAAACATGATTTCTATAAACGAATCATTTTCTAATTTTTGTGATTGAAATATTGTATTACTTATATGCGTTGTTTGACGTTATTTTTTAAAAATATGTATTTTTTTAAATTTTAAATACGCTTTGTAATTACTTTGTAATGAAAAAAATATTCAAAAAACAATCATCCAAACGCAAGTGAGAATCAAGTTGAATGTCTTATACTCTTTGTATTTTGAAAAACAAGCGACCCAAAAACTTAAAAGGCTCAAAATAGCATTTGTAATTGGAATGTTACATCATTTATTGGACACAATATTTCACCGTTCTAAATAGACTGCCGGCATTCCTAATCACAATTTCACAGTTGACGAAGAACAGTTCTGTTGTGTCTAACGTGGGTACCCAGCTTTGGAAATGACTAGTCTAATGTTCTTGGTGGCGAAGAAACAGCACTAAGTTTTTCGATGAAATGATCGAATGAACGCAATGCATTGACCAAGCAGACTCTTTTGTTGTTTTTTCACTATTTGTGAAATAGACGCATAAAAAGAGATGCTTCAGGTCAAAAAAGTGGTGTCGATAAGTGGTTAGTTCGAAAGCTTCTAAGCTCGTGGTTTGAGTCGTTTGACTTCTGCAATTACGTGAGTAATTTACATTTTTAAGGATCAAAGTAGTACAATATTAATGATTTAACTATTTGCAAACCACCTACTCTTGTGATGTTTTTAGAGTCTTATATTTCTTCTTTTTCCAAAAAAAAAAATTATAATGGAGGACATGGACTATTTTGCACTGAACTAAAATTTTATAGGAACGTATTAATAAATATGAAATTTTTAATAATTAAAGGCATCGGAATATAGGATTAAATAGCAATTTCAGTTTAAAATGTTTAATAAACCTTCATTGTCTCCACCAATGCACAAGAGGTTTTCTTTTTTTTCATTTTTTAGTTTGTTCGTGTAATAAAAACTAAGACGGCAGTGTGTACATACAAAAAGTGAAATGTGTAAATTATTTTATTTTTTAACTATTAATTATAAATCACGAACATGAGGTTAAAAATAAGTTGTGCAATTGCGCATGCATTTGTAAGAACTTGATGCGGTTTTGAAGTAATTTAGAGTGTTTGATTAGGGTCCATTGACATTCTCTACCCTAATTCTCTATATATATTGTGATTAGCGATGGGGAACATGAAAAATAAAGACGATCAAAAGAAAACCAAAATAATGCAAATCATTTATACCATGCTTCATTAACACGAATACTTAAATTCTATCGTCATTTAAGATGAATCTTCCCATAACTTCGTAATTAAGAATGTATATACATGATCAAGTGTATACACGCATCATTTATGTGAAATTTCAAAACAAATACTAGATGATAAATTTATTGGCCTCTTTTAATATCACGACTTTGGTCGTTGTTTTGTAACCATTCAATGAATGGATGATATCGAAAGTTGTACCTTGAAAGTATCTATAGAGGAGGAAAATTTTGTTTGGCATCCAACGTGAGATATAATATATTAATATTCAATTAACTTAACTATATCATGGATAACATTATTGTTGCCTTAAAACCACCAAATAAGTGTATGATAAAGCATTTTGAAATTAGGGTCTAGTACTTAAGCTCCTGTAGCCTTTCTAAAAGTTACCATGGCTTTTGGAGAGGTTTGTGGGGGTAAAGTTTAGGTTTCTTTTCCCATTCCTCCTTTCAGTTTGGGTAGAGTAGGTTGTATCCCAATCCCTTTCCCCGAATTGTCAAAAAAAAAAAAAAAAAGCATTTTGAAGTCATTTTTAGGCCTCATTTGGTCGGTAAGGATTCTTGTATAGAAAAATAATATTTTTTTAAATTTTAAATTATACTATTTGGTTCATTTTTAACTTACTAAAAAAATAAAAACATTTCTTAGAACTAGGAAAAATGGTGCTTCTAAATCCTCGTCTCCTATATAAGTATTCTTCTAATTACTTTTCTCAAGATTTTAATTTGTAAAGTTATTTTATTTCCGTAATTTAATTTCATTGATCTCTCGTCTTTTATACAGTTCATGAAATTACTTAATTTGATATTTCAAACATCTTTTTCGCTGTTACCAATATTACAAGATTCAAGGTGTAGCACAATTTTGTGTATACATGCACTGGTTTGTGGTATGCAAAAGCAAAGTGTATATTTGCGTTGAAAATATTTTTTATCAGAAGACAACGTTTCAAAATTTTTAAAAGGGTGTATAACTAGTATACATATGACAACTAATTTCATACACTCGTAACTGATGCATAAACATAAATAACTCAACACTTCAATTGATGCATGTATGCACTAACTTCAATTTTGCTTTACAAATCTTTTTTTTTTTTTTGTTTTTTTGCTTTACAAATCTTTTGTACAATGAATGTACTCCAGCCAATAATTATATCCGATCGATGCATGTATGCAAATTACTCTAGAAATTACATTTCATTTGAATGGTTATTTCTTTAAATATTTTTAGACAATACTACAGCAACAATCTTCGAGATTCTTTCTAACAGACGTGTATTAAAATAAAAAAGTGATTGAAAAATATTTTTAAATTTTTCTAAAAACATGCTTTTTGAAAAATAAATCCGAGCACGAGTTCCAAAGTGTGTGACCCATAATGGTTCAATTTATTGTTTTCCATCAAACATTTGGGACTTGTTGTAAAAGAAATTGGCTCCATTATGTATCTTCAACGTACATATCATTGATGGGACGGATTTGTTCGTAATGAAAAGTCAGTCAAGTAAAGATGATAAGACTCTGGAAGAAAAATGTATGGCTTTACGAGCACGACTCCATATTCAACCCTATGTTCTTGGCCTTATTTGGTTGCCTCATGTAGAAAGAATTGGGATAATAACTTGATGGTAACGGGTTTTTGGGCATAGGAATCTATAATACGTAGAAATTTGGAAGCAATACGTTACAATCATGAAAATTGATAACTCAGAATTTTACTAAATTCTGCGTTTGTTTTGTCGTATTTTTAAAAAATTCAAAATACGTTTCTTTTTTTATTTTATTTTATGTGCACATTTATCTAAAAGAATTTTTAAAATTATTTTATAATTTTAGGAAATTTATTTTCTTATTTTTAAACAAATTAATAAATAGCCATACCATTCATTCATTCTTGCTAGCGATTGGTCAATTGTGGGACGTCTCTGTCAGACAACAGCTGGACAAACTTTTTCTGGTACATTTTTTCTCTTATTATACTGAGTACGTCGTTTTTCCTCGTCATAATCGTCCCGTTGTAGTGTAATTATGTTCATACGCTGAGAAGTGCAAATATGTAATCCGAAATAAACATAAATCAAATTAATACGAGACAGTTGTAGAACACTTTCGGGGATTGTGACATTTCAGTTTTTTATCTTTCCCAGGTATTTACTTTGAAATTTCGACAACGAAAGGAACGCAGCGGAAATTCAATATAAATGAAATCGAAAGAAAGAAAGAAAAAAAGAAAAGAAAGTTGACTTAAATCACTTAGATAGGGGAATATAATTAGACAAAGTAGTTGATTAATAAATTTTAAAGATTTGAAAGTATGGATTTATTTCTTGCTCTATGTAGCATCAATCCAAGTTCTTGCCATGCTAATTAAAGAATATGAATGAATAATTGGAAAATAAAATTAATTTTCTCGATTTACAATTAATATGCTCTTTGTACACAATAATGGGAGTGGTAGAAAAAAAATTAATCAAGAAAAATTTGTTCTGGAAAGACCCCCCCCCCCCCCCCCCCCCCCCCAAAAAAAAAAAAAAAACCCCCCAAGCAAGAAAAACCAAAAACCAGGGGTTGAGCCTCAATCCTACCAGTGGGAGTTTTTGGGCTGATGGTTCAGAAATGATGACTTGAATGATTCTTGGGCTGAATTAAGGGTTAACTACTTCAGAACAGTCTAAAAGATTGAACTAGATCGTGGGCTCATGATGTGCTAGGGTATTGTTTGTTTCTTCATCCAAAGTATCAAATCCAAGGCCTTTAACTTGCAAAAGATGAGATGTTTCCAGTTGCTTTACGACTGCAATGGCATGTCCAAGATTCTAGATTTTCTCTGTTAGTATTATGCTGAGGATCATGTTGCGTGAGCTATGATGTTGAGACTTGTGGAATAAAATGTACTTATAAATATTCTCCGTTTTTTTAAAATATTGTTTGAATAATAATAATATTGTAACAATTTTTTAATGTGATGTGTACAAGGACGGATTTTTCTTTGTGGGGCCCCCACGCGCGGGGGGCCTTGCCGTTTAGAAAATTATACATTCTTCCCTTAAAATTATGAATATTATTTGGAAAAGGTTCCAAAAATTTAATAGTTTGCTCCTGCAAATTTTATAATAAGTCTGTATTACATTCTATGGATATATTTTTGCTCCCTCAAAATAAATCTTATGTAAATAATGTTATTAAAAAAATCATCTATTCCCAGTCTATAGATATCATGTTTATGATGGTTCAAAAGTAACTTTATAATCACACTACAGCACGCGTGATTTGCTTTTTTAACACCATAACGAGTATTTTTTCTTAATGTGCTGCTTGAGAAGGCAGGCTTCAAAGTATTGGCCAAAATAATTCGTGAGCAGTTCTTTTCGTCTAAAGTATACAATTCCTTTAAATTGAAACATTACTTTGAGAGTTCGACTATCAGAGGAGGCTTTAGTGTTGGAATTATATACTATCTATTTGATACAATTCCTATAGTTCTTGCATTTTCTAGGACTAGGACTCGGCAAGGGAATCCCAGTGCAGACTTTGGGCTTGCTCTCATCAGTTTTTTTATACCATGCTTTTAGCTTTTTATTTTGTGATATTCTCAACAACTTTTTTTACCCCACTTTTAATTTTTTTTAAAGTTAAAATCAGTAGTAATCGATTTTCGATTTTTCTAAAATCAATTTTTATAAAAATAAGAATCTATTGAGAATAATCCCTTTGTCAATAATAATTATTCTATTATATGATTTGACCCTATAATTCATTCGCTTAATGTAGCTTAGCACCGAAAAAGATATTTAAGTTGGTTTGTTAAACCATCCCTTGGAAAGATAATACTAATTCCCAGGATGATTCTTTCTATGCGCTTTGCCACTTCTTAATTTGTATGGCGTTTTATTTACAAAGCCAATTGCTTGTTTGTGCAGTGTTTCTCTCAACGTTGTTTTTGTTGAGTGACTTGAATTTTATAGTGTGATTCAATTTATGATCCGACCCGATATTTGGGATTTCTACTTAAAGAACAAAAAATTTTGAGGTCAGTACTGGATTATGAGGTCGGGCTTCACCCTCACACCATTCACTGTATAGATCAACCCATTTTATGAGTTATAAATCTATACAGATAGGAGTTTTACAATGCACACTGAAAAGCAACTCTTGAGGAATAAAAATTCCCTCTCTATCTGTTGACGCTGAATTGGCCAAATCATGTAAATTCTTGTGTGCTTTATTTTTCTCATAATTTTCTTGTTAACTTGCGCAACAGTTTTCTATTGATTGCAGATTAGGAAAATGAACGCATACGTTTTTAACTGACTAGCTTCAATTTTAGGAATAAATCCATGGCATCCATAAATGTATTATTGCATTTGCGATATCATTTATGGGTTCTAGAAAAAAAAAACCTGGCGTTTTTAATTTTTTCAGTTATTTTAATTTCACCATAACACCTGGAACGATTTTTTTTTTTCCAGAGATTACAAATTTCACAATATCATATCTTAATGCTGTCTTTTCTATTTTTTTAATATCGAAGGGAATCCGGGGTCCTCCAATTTTCATGACCGGACTAAAAAGAGTTCGTGAGTTTGGGCCATTTTGTTGGGGAAATTTTTATACTCTTGTTTGTCAAATTATATTTCTCAATACGAGATTGTGGTAACCTATAGTTAGTCAATATGTGCAAAGAAAAAGTCATGATACACAATTGGAAATTGGAAAACACAATCATAATTATAAATGCAAAAAGTAAAAGATCCACATGCATTTATTTAAATTCTCAGAATTAAGAAAAAAAGGCCTAAATTACTGAAAAAGAGATAAAAAGAAAATAGATGTAAGAAACACGTGCATATCAGCGTGTAAAGAGTTGTTCATGGCAATGATATCGAAAATTCTTAGATAAATTGAGTTAACAATTTAAGTGTGGAACAATAGTAGCGTCAAAGACGTTGTGATATTCAGGATGACAGACACCTAACCTAATATGTTACTTTTGAATTAATACTAATCTAACCCAATTTAAAAAGAGTCCTATATTATTGCAACTTACTAAAAAAATACTTCTCTAAATTAATACTAATTTAATTTAATTTTAAAACGATCTCATATTATTCTAACTTACTAAAAAAATCTAAAATTATTTTTAATAAATAAAAAATTAACCGTAATTTTCCTTAACAAAAAGAAAACCATAATTAATTAAAACCCTAAGTTCTAAAAGCATAAACCCTACGCTCTGAATCTTGAACCCTAAATCCTAAATCCTAATTTAAAAGTAAATATAAAAAATAGTAATGAAAATGTGAGCAAAAGTTTTTTTTTCCCTAGGGTTATGTTGCAATAATTAAAAAAAAAAAGTGATACTTACGCAAGAAACCTAATATTTCAGGTTACAGATAAAATAAGAATTAGAGTTTGTAATTGATGATGACTCTTGAATGGTTAAGATTTGTCTGTAACTTAAAATCTAGTTACAGTATTTGACGGTGTTATTTTCCATATATACTGATATAAAAATATAATTTAAGATTATTCACACGATTCTTATTTAAATTATAAGGCCCCGTAATGAACCTATATATGTAAGAATTTGCCAAATGATGACAAATGATTGCACACCTCACCACCAACCTCGGCTATGGACCTCCATGTGCATAAAACCACATTCACATTTTCATATCCCAGCACAGACTAGCACACAGTCTCCATAAACTTGTTTTTGGATTGTCACCTCTCTTCATCTTCCTCAATAATACTATAAATTACCAAAATTTTCCAAGTTCACAAAAATTATACACCGACTGTTTTGATCCTTTGGATTAATAAGACTAATATGGCCTCAATTTGCATATCGAACTGTGTAACAGATGCAAAAGCCCCCGTCAGAGCCACCTATGTTAACCTCTACAAGTGGCCGGAATCTGACGTCGAATTCGTACGATCATTAAGCTCTAACGAACGTAGGAATGGCGGCGGCTGTGGTGGCGCTGCCGCTTGTCACATGCATGCTAAGGTGGTGGATAGTATTTCATGTCGACAGTTGTATTTAAGAAGCTACACTTTCTCGAGGGATGACGAGATTAACGTCGATAAACGCAAGAGAAGTTGTAGAAGGTTTAGGGAGAGGGTGGCATCGGCGGGTAATAGAAGAAAGCGAAAGCTGAGAGGGGGTTGTGGTGGCAGCAGCGTTGGTAGCGGTGGTAGCGACGGTGGTGGGAGGAGGAGGAAGAAAAGTTCAGGATTCAAAAGGGCTAAGGAAATGTCATGTGTAGCCTTGGAGGCGATTTTCAGGCGGTTGCTTTCTTGCACCACCAAGGTTGATGTGGTTGGTTGATCATAATTAAACATTTCTTCCTCCCTCTTTTTTTTTTCTTGCTTTTGTCGAGCCTCTTTTTTTTTTTTTTAATTTATGTCTAAAGAATTAAATGCAGTTAAAATAGTTAAGAAAAATGGTTTGGTATATGTAATCTATTTCTCTCAATCGGAGTGCCAAGGTCTATTTCATCACTCTGCTTACAAAACTTTCATAAAATTTGTGGTAATATATTTGGAGGTTTTGTTATAAGATTGTCTGGAACTTTCATATGTATTTTAACTTAGTGAAGTTGATATAAATGGTTAAAATTTGTAATTTGCTATTGTTGCCGGTCTCTCTTGGAGGTTATACTAAGTCCATTTTGGTTTTTGTTTTTTATTTAGATTTCAATAAAAAAAGAAGGAAAATACCGTTTGGATAGAATTATTTGGAATTTTTTTTAGAAGTATTGGAAAAAAATATTTGGATTATTTTTTATTGACTTTTTTGGAAAGGTGAAAAAGTGTTTGAATGTAAATTTTTTTTGAAGTAACATGATGGTTATTTGAAAAACGAACAATTAGTGTGGGAAAGTGTTTGAATGGTTCAAAAATTTTAGACTAACTTGCACTTATTTTTAAATGATTATATAAGAAGGACATTGATTTTGTTTGGAGAAAATTTATCTAAAAAAAATAAAAAAAAGTACTAATCAAAATGTAATCCATATAGCTGAAAAAAGTAGTGAAATAGACGTTTGCTTAAAGAAGCGTACGTCCGCTTCATCGTCCCACCGAAAATGGACCTCATTTTATTACTCGCAATTTTTTCAGTTTTTCTAAACAAATTTTGAACATAAACATGCTTGTTTTTGTGAATAATTGTGTAAAAAGTCTCTAAAGTTCATTTGAAATTTCTAATAAAAACTTGGTGGAAAAATTTAATGAAAAAATTTGACCAAAATTTTTTTTAACTTTTTGACCACAAAATTTTTCATTTGTCCAAACGGGTTTAGGAAAATTTTTTTCAAAAAACTTGTTCAAACAGAGTTAGCCTTTTGCAAGGAAAGAACTTGATAAAGATCCGATAACCTGATGTGTTTTTTGTTAGACCCGGGAAAATTCATCTGGGTGAAATTCCTCTCGAGCTTCCTTTGGCATGAGACAAGCTTGAGCATAATTACTGCTACTGATAAAAAGAGTCAGATTTCTTAGCATTGAAGTTGAGAATATCCCAAAAAGCTATTGTTTTCTTGGTCTTTTTGATGATTAATTAAGTACCTTGTGGAAATGATGTATTTACCACCTGGGAATAGTGGAAAAAATTAATCTTAATTAGTGCATTAGCTGTATCACATACTTTTTCGTGGGTGACAAATTGTTGTACAAGTCAATTTATCATAGTGAATTACTCCTTTACACTGCAATATGCTTACTGAGAAAGAATGGTTTCTGTAGAAGAACCCACAATTTATGACCTGGTTCGTTCATCAGTTTCTTCTTCTCCTTCTTTTCCAGATTTACTTCCTCAATTACATAATCATGTATGCCATCCATGCGAAATGTTAATTTGTTGAAAACAAACTTATAACAGATAATGTAGGCCAAAGAAACCCATAATAATAACGATGCAGGACTTTGCAAATGTAGCGTAACATGGCATGTCTTCCACTCCAAAATTGCAGGCTCCTGACGGCTCTCTAACTGCTTGCTTTGGCTCTAAGCCAATCAAAGGGCTTCTGATTTTGGAATTACGCGAATCAAAATAATAAAAAGAAAAAGAGTTCTTCTTGCTTCTAATTCTAACTGTCATTTCATAATTTATAGCAATCTATATCAATATTTAAAGACCCTCAGCAAATCTGCAATTTGATTTCTTTTTAACATTATCGAAAAAGAACATCATGTCACGGCAATTGTATACGTGCCGTCTCGTAGCATAATAGCCGTACTCATGCCTTGTAATAAAAGAAAGAAATATAAAGGGGGTTGTCATTCATTTAAGTGGTCATCATCATCAAGAACGAGAAATAGGCCAAAAGGAAAGGTGCAAAAAGGTGTAGTCCGACCAACAAAAAGAATTTCATCAAGTTGAATCGGTATGATATCCATAATGGAACTTACAATGCAAGTTTTGTTGGGTTCATCGCCAGTATAATTATTTGTGTTTCCTGTTTATTGCTCAGTGGGATTACATGCTGTCAAAGTCATTTATAATGATCATTAAGTGCCCACAACGAATTATATAATTAGGACAAAGGGGCCATGCATGCCATCAAATACTACAGTCATGGTTATGATGGTGAGATTAGCATTTAGCAATTGCCAAATTTTTTGTCACAGCCAATTGAGGTAAAGGAGAAAGGGGATTAAATATAGGCTGGAGTTTGGAGAGGTAACCAACCTTGAGATTTCAATTTTCTTAACATTTTATTTTATTTTATTTTTTGTTCCTTAAATTTAAGCTTATGTAAATCTTGCATTCTACCCTAATCTTGTCTCCAAAAGCTGAGAAAAGATTTCAAATTTCAGCATAAGCTTCCCGCGCTGTACAATTCCAGGACCTTTGCTGAACTTATTAGGTTATATGTCTGAGTGATGATGCACATGCTCCAATAAACTGAATACTTTAATATGCCCCTCACTAGCATATGTGTTTGGTGCTGTTTTGTTCTTTAAATAAGAGTTTTACCATTTGTCGCGCATCAAACTCCAAGATGAATTTATTCACTCAATTTTTCTCTCCAGTTGTCCAGAAAACATTGAACAAATCTGTAACTGCAGTCATTGGGTAACAAGTCCGCACAAACATCTTCTGAAACCAATATTGGTGGAACTAGTCTGATGAAAACAAAAGTATGTTGGACAAGCTCTGGCATCTTGTCTAAATGACAATAGTGTACCATGTCTGTGATGTTAACCTTGGATTAAAAAAAAAAAAAAAAAAGATATTGTCAGTGGGTTAATCTACTTTCCATTGCTAATCCCGCTGTTGCTTATCTGTTCAAATCTCCAATAATCTATGAGATAATTACTCGAATGATTGCAGTAGTAGATTTGGACTGTCTATAGATCATCCGGATAAGAACACAATAATGATTAATTATTCGTGTTTTTTTGGGCCTGACACGGCAAAATGATTTAATGCAATCCATACGACCTCCTTCCTTGAAAGGATCCTCCATCGGCCATTATGCTGCAGCCCAGTAATATATTGGAGATCATCATTAATATTAGAAGAATAAGAATGAAGCATACAGCTTTCACTATTTAAATCTCCATCTTTTCTTTTTTATTTTGTTATTCCTCAAAAACTTTTATCATTTGTGGGAAAGGGTTGATTGAATCAGAGAAATGGATTATTCAGCCGTTCAAGCTTTTATGTTTGGGCTCAATGTGTTCGTGTTTAGTGGGCTTGATTCTCTTATTGTTGTTGCGGTAGGTGTCTGACATATGGACCACATCTTTGGGTCAAGATTTTGGGCCAAACGGAGCTTTGTCCTATATATGCGGTTGCTCATCTAGCTTCAGTACGGGCTTTTGCTTTAACTAGCCCACTAATGCCAGCCGAGGCCTAAGAAGGTGGACCGTTTGTTGGGTCCAACTAGGCATAATTAGATCACCATTGAGGCTAGTTCACCCTTAAGGCTCCGCCATGCAAATAGACACAGGTTGCGCTTGTACCAAAACAAGTTAAGTGATAAATCACTCGTTTAAGAATCTTTTAACTATAAGGTCTTTGATTCGAATGTCAACTCCTCCTCTTTTCCCTTTCCCATTGTAAGGTCTAAATTCTCTCTCGAATAAAAATTTGTAGCATGCATAAATGTATATTATAAGGTTTAAAGTATTTTTGTGAAAGAAACTACCTAATCAACACCATAGTTGATTACGTAGTTTATTCCTACAAAACAAAAAAAAAGAAGGATGCCATCCACTGCTAAAGTACATCGATCATGTTCAGGCTCGGGCTCACAATTTAGGGGTTTTACCATTTCTCGCAAGTTGGCGTTGTGTAACTATTCTGCATTTTTACGTAACTATCTAACATTCTAATATAACTGTCTAAGATTGCGATATAACTACTTTTCTCTCAAAATCACCCCTTTTTTTTTTGCATTTTTTCCTCCAAAATTTGCTAACATATTACACATCTTAATTATTCATTTTGCCATATTGAATAGTGACTATTAACTTGTTGAAAATGATTCCAAATTTGATCATGTTCCTATGTTGAAGGACATTGACAAGACAGCCTACAAGATTGACATTCCAATTTAAATGGTCGTGAGCTCGTGTTGAAGCGCATTGACAAAATATCTTACGAGATTGGCGTTCCAACTTAAACTCGCAACACACAAGCAGAGGTGGATGCAAGTATTACTTTGACTACTCGTACAATATACAAATTTACGAGAAAATTATTATTTTCTACGCATATATTGCTTCAAACGTGCAGCTTATTACACTGTTGACTTAAGTAACTAATTTTGGTATAAAACTAAAACTTTCCGAAAGCAAAAATCACAATATAACAAAATCCGAAATTCGTACATAATATAACAAAATCTGATGTTGAGAAGTGAAAATGAAATATAATAATATAGAAGTTTAGGAGAAAATCTACGAATTGAACTTTGCATGGTTGAAATTCACTCATAATGGCCTTATAATTCATTAAAATCTTCTCCATCTTTTCAAGTGAAAAAAAAAAAACCAAAATTTGAAAGTTTTACTACTGTTGGAGTTGTTAGTAAAACCTCTAGTTGAATACTTTGTTGTTACTGGCGAAGGTAACAAATTGAAAGATTATCCACCTTGGCAGCCGCTACGTCCTATCATCAAGGCGTCAATCACTCGTATATAATGAAAGCAATCTACGTGCCACTATGTTTTTTGATCCTTCATTATGCCAACTATTATTCATTTAGTTTGAATTACATATTTGTTTTTCTAACAAAGCCTCTACCATTTTGCTAACCTGTTTGTTGACTTCCTAGCCTGATTTCTGATAATATAGAGAGCTGCAAGATGAAGCTTGGCCATTTTCCAGTCCCGTAGACATGGTATAATTACAGGATTCAAACAAGTAGGGGAACCAAAAATGGAATCCATAACACTTTCTCAACAGTGTTTTGAGAACATAAATGTTATGCAACGAAGATTGAACTGGAAGCCGCATCAACAAACACAACGAGAAGAATTTAATGATCATAATAACATAATTGGACACGGAAAATAGAGAATTCCGAGCCCCTAAAACTTAATTTTCACTGTTACAGAAGCTGGGGAAAAAATTATGGTGTTGGGAGAAAAGTTGACTATCATATGTTTCATAGAACAAACGGCATCCAACAAGAAAAAGAAAGAAAAGCTTAACCCATTGTACATGACACATTTTTAACTTCAGTTATCGACCCTCGGACTTCACAAGTTGTGAGAAGACCCTACTCATAGAAACACCCGAAAGATCATCTACTTTAGACATTTCCACAACTGAAGGAGTATCATCAGTATGATTGAAGTTGTTGACTCGTGGAGAGAGCTCACCAATGACATTGGTACTGTTTTCTTCAGGATCATTTGGGATTACAGCTTCTTGAAGTTGAAATGCATATTCCAGATTCCACAGGACATCTCCCATTGAAGGCCTATCTATCCCAAAATCAGCCAAGCACTTCTCTGCAGTTTCTCCATATTTCCTGAGAGAATCTGGCCTAATTTTCCCAACAAGATTAGGATCTATAATCTGCTCCAGCTGTCCCTTTCTTTTGCCACTTCATAGCCCATTCAGCTAAGTTCACCATCTCTCGTGGAAGAGACGGATCTATCACAGGCCTCGCGCATAGAACCTCAAGCAATACAACACCAAACGAGTAAACATCTGATTTTTCGGTCAGCTGTTGCCTTCTGAAATATTCAGGGTCGAGGTAGCCAAAACTCCCCTTCACGGCAGTACTAACATGCGTTTGATCAACCTCAGGTCCACTCTTTGAAAGTCCAAAATCAGCAACTTTTGCCAAAAAGTTCTCATCCAGCAATATATTTGCAGATTTTACATCACGATGGATGATAGCTTTTACAGAGCCTGTATGAAGGTAGTGTAATCCTCTGGCTGCTCCAATGCATATCTCAAGCCTCTGTTTCCAATTCAAGCTGGGAAGATCAGAGCCATAGAGATGGCTTTTGACTGTCCCATTTTCCATGTATTCATAAACTAGAATCATCTCATTCTTTTCATCACAGTATCCAATCAGCGAAACCAAATGTCTGTGCCTAAATTGCGAAAGCATCTCAATTTCAGTTCTGAACTCAGCTAGGCCTTGTTGGGACCTTGGATTACCCCTCTTGACAGCAACTTTAGTACCATCATTTAAAACACCTTTATAAACCTTCCCAAAGCCTCCAATGCCAATAACCCAACTCTCATCAAAGTCTTTTGTTGCTTCTAGAACTGCAGCAAAAGGAATTCGATAATTTAAGTTGGAAGCGGTACTAATGGTTGTCCCATTTGAGTATTTACTTCCCATCGTGTGGGAGGTGGAGATAGGAATCCATGTTTTCGAATGACCAAGACGCTCTTGTTTTTTCCTTCTATGCATAAGAAACACTATCACAACCATCAATAAAGCAAGTGGCACACCAATGCTAAGACCAACTATCATCCCCACATTCTTCTTTGAGCCTTGGCCAATTGAAGAAGGCACAGATATTGCAGCACTGAGGCTACCCAAGGAATTGTTCACTTTCATAATCTCTAGTCCATTTAGGAAGGCATCAGGGTAAGCACTCCTGGGTGATGGACCTATACTGACACGCAACTTATTATTATTAGCTAATGGTGTGACAAAATCCGAGTACAGAGCAGTTGCCAAACCACCATAAGTCTTCGTACTTGGCTCATAATCTGGAGCAACATTGAACGAATTGATGTAAACATTGAAAACGATTTGATTTGCAGAATCACTTACAATGTCACAGAAGTGTAGCCGAAGGAGATATTGAAAGCCGAGTTCCACATCAAAGTCCCACGTGACATTGAATGTACTACCAGGATCATCACTCGAGTTCATTTTAGTGCAAGTACCATAGACAGTCCGTGGAGCAGTATCCTCTGTTGCACCACCAGCAGGATACTTGACAGATTCAATCAAGGACTTATTTGTGGCCCCAGAGCTGGGTGACACCAAAAAAGCTTGATCATTAACCCAAGTTCTCCACAATGTATCATTCTCAATAGTCACGAGAGGTCCACCCATATTCACCCTAGCAACTGTTTCAAGTGCGTAATTCAACAGACCATTGAATGCTCCTGACGGATTGACTATGGATGCATCATCGGAGATGAGAGAATCCGGTATTGAGAAGACTTCCAGAGCATTTACATAAGCAAATGAATTACTAGAAGGAGCAAAAGTGATCAAAAGGTCCCCTGCCGTTACATTTACTGAGAACTCTTTCACAGTTAGATTCTTGGGAGTAAAATCTCCAAGGAGGACATTCTTTTGGGTGGAAACTGAGAATTTTGCAGAGTTCATATTGAAATTGTTATAAACAAAAGGGAAGAAATACAGGCGGATCCAGATTCTCCCAGTTCTGCTGATGGAAAACTTATAGCTAGAGGTTCCAGTAAATATTCTAGCAGTTTTATAGAGTCGAGAACCAACATCAGGTGTTATAGAATTTGAACTGGTACTAGCCAAAATATCTTGTGGAGTTGAAAGATATTTTGCGGCTGATTTATCAGAGACATAAGTTCTACCACCCACCTGAGTATCATTAGCTGAACCACAGTCTACAAGATAATTATCTTGAGGAGCAAATCCACTAGAAAAGCATGCCAAATACAATATGAACAGAACCCAAATCAACAAGTTCAAGACCCTCCAAACCATCATGAAAAACAGTAGAAAAACTCAAATTCAATAAAAAAGTTAAATCTTGGAGCTTAAAAAAGAATATATAACATCAGATTTTCAAGCCAAACGCACATAAAACCAAGAACACATCAAAGAGAAAAGCAAAAACTGGGTAAAGATGGCACCTTGGTGATCATGTGAGACCAAAAGAGAGAGAACCCCGATTTCTACTGTATTGTGCAAAATGAATGAAAATCATGGATGCAAACAAAGAAGACCCCTTTTTGGGTTTTGGCTGCAAAGAAACGAGGAGGCCAGAATTTCTGTGCAGAACAGCACAAATCTAGCAAAAGCCGAGTCCAAGCGAGGCCACTTTCAACAGGCAGGGCATTCCAGCCAGACACCCCATATACAATCAGATTGATTGATATATTTTTTATTATTTGTATCCTTTTAATGGTCTTGTAGAATAAATAGGACAAGAAAGAACTCACAAGAGTCAAAAAGGTTTGACTGTTAAAACCACATCTGTATTACTTATGAAAATTTTGTGCAGTGAATACATTTTTATTTATTACTACTAACTTATAGCATTTAAGGTCTTAGATTTGGTTGATACTTTCAAGGAGATTTACTCTGGTAAAAAAGAAAAAGAAAAAGAAAAAAAAAATGGAGCAGAAAGGTGGTCGTAAGCAGAGATAATTTTTACAGTATCTTTAGCAGCTTTGAACATGGAGAGTGGATGCCTGAATACTAAATTTGTAACAGACAGTATTTACTGCTCTTAGGGTGACCTAACAATGGCTATGTGCACGAAGTGGGGCCCCCAACTCCTTTTTTTGGGTGGTCTGTGCTGGGATTATTATTATTATTATTTTTCCGGGCTTGGGTTGGGTTGGCGCAGTGGAGTTGTTAGCAAATAACAATTAACCCTTCAAATTATAGTTTAATTTCAAACTGTCCTTTCAAAATTTTGATTTTGTCAATTTCTTTCCCACTCAACTTTTTAAAAATCTTGATTATGTCAATCTCTTTCCCTTTCAACTTTGTCATTGCTCCAATCAAATTGGATTCGTAGACGCGTCATTTATGTAATGAGAAAAAGTTACGTGAAATCTTGAAAAGAAAGATGTTTTTTTTGATGAAATTATATTGAAGGGAGATATGATTGTCAATTTTCTTTAACAAAATTTGTAAAATTCTTGTTTAAGGATCAAGAATTTAAAGCATTCTAATATTATTTTCTTAACTTTAGTAGTATTTTAATGCTTCTTTAAACAAAAGCCATAAGAAACATATATTTTTTTAATTGAAATGAGGATGAGAGAGTAAATCAGTAAAGGTATCCACCTTCGGTGCGATTCGATTCACCCTATGTGCATGGCTCTTCTTTTTCTTGCGGCTAACCATAGAGTGGAATAGATGATATTTCACTAGAAGGTAACAACTAAGCTGATTGACATAATGCTTGTGTCAATTGATATTAAACCTTTTCAATACTTATTGCATCATTCTTTCATTTTTTTTATTTCATTTTTTTCAGGAGGTAAAATATTACATCGCACGTAAAGTAGTATTAGGTAAAATAATCCACCAACTTTTTTATAGGTGTAATTTCATGAATCTCTCCTAAGATTTATGCTAATATTACCTAGCACTCCTAAACTTTTAGAAAAGTCACTTACCTCCTTTTTGGCACAACAAAACGACTACACTAACCTTCTCTTGCAAGTTAATTTAAAATTATATGAAAGATTAGAAGATTGGAATAAAAAATGTTTGAAAAATAATGAAAAATAGTTAAACATAAAACTTATCCAATTCATCTTATTTTCTCCACCAACGTCCGTCCGCCTGTTCTTCTTTTCTACACTAACACCCTTTACCAAACTTCTCCCCTACCCTGTTTCTCTCTCTGGTCTCTTGCCTTTTTTTCCCCTAAAATCCGTTCTCTCTTACCACAGTCTCTTGGGGTTGACCAAGTACTTGGTGATAAAAATTGTGTTGTAGTAGTTTTTTTGGTTTTTAATTGAAAAAAGTGGATGTGGAGTCTCTAAATAGACTAATGCTAAGGAGTAATTTTTTAGAGAGTTTATGAGGGTATGGAAATGAGCAAGGTGGAGAAATATCTTATTGATAGAATTGAGGGAGGGAAAAGAGAAGATTTAATGAAAAGGAGATGGTAGACAAAGAGAGGTTTATTAGGAAGAGAAGAAGATGGGTTTGTACCAAAAAGAAATTTTTTTTGAAGGTAAGGATAGTTTAGGATTTTCACTTAAAATTTAAGGTTTTGTTATCAAGCCAATACAAGTATGGAAGGTTAGTGATATATTTAAAAGTTCAGGGATGCTAGTTGATATTAGTAGAAAGCTTAGGGAGGTTTATGATATTATCCCTTCCATATATCGTGTATGCAGCATTATATGGCCCATTGGTTTGAAGTTTTCCCTTTTTTCGTTAAAAAAATTGAGGTTATACTTAAGCTTGCTTTCTGCCCTCCCCCATCACTTCACCAAAAAAGAAAGAGTTCAAATTACACACTCAAAGCAATTTATCAACGTACTCCTCACAAATGGAAAATTTTAAAAGGTCCCTACTTGGGCAGCTGGCAAACTATGGACGACCAAAAGATTTTTTTTACCTGTCCAAAGTCAGCCTGATTATTAGAAAATTTTTACATAGTTTACGATTTTACCTGTAAATTTATTATTTAAAATAAAATTATATAAATATTTTTACTTCACTTTTTATATTAATTTATATTATTATATTTATATAATATTTTTTTAAAACATAAAGTTTACAAATAGAACTGTCAATTTTATTCAAACAAAAATTCCGGGTTGCCCACCAAAATTTCAGGGAAGAGTACTCTAGAACCTAGTTACTCCAACATCAAGGTTAGCTGACCTTTCTTCCCACTTGAGTTTTGATTCACAGCTAAGTTGGTGCAAGAATTTGTATTTTTTTTCCATTTTTTTGGTTTCATAATCTTTTGGCCCACATGATAAATTATATTGCTGAAACGGAACTAACGACCACGTATCATTAAAAGGATTCGGACGTCTTCAAATTGACTGACTATAAGGGCGACGGTCCTTTACTTCCATTCTTTCAGGGCTTGATTTTCTTTGCTTTCTTTTGGCTTCCATTTTTCTATTTCCATTTTCTTTTGGATACTTTACTAGATAATATTTTATATCTATAAAGTAACATTTCGGTCCTTTTCCTCAAAAAAAAAAAAAAAAAAAAAAGGAACTTTGGCCGGAGTGATTGACGTTAGATTATCTCAAGTGAATTAAAAAAAGCTGAGACAGTCGATGGCAAATGCATCTGGAGATGTCAAATGGAAGAGTAGAAACTGTAAACCCGCTACCAAAGAACCTCCTCTATATGGTAACATTCAACAAAATATACAAATTGGAACTATTTGTACCATACTGTGGCACTGCCTTGTGGCCCTGAAAGAATCACAGCTAGTTCTAATAGAACATCAACAAAACATGATTTACTATATATTTGAAGTGGTTGTGGTTGCATCTATATCGATATCAAAAGTAAGAGGAAGATCATAAATCCAACTTCAGTAAATGACGGAGCAGTTGAGGTTGAAATGAAAAGAAAAACGGTAGGTACGACCTGATAATATCCACTACTAGTGAATCTGAACACTGAAAGCTGCTGACAACATTTCAGAACCGATAGATATTACTAGTGATGATGGGGGGAAATTAGGACACATGGCGCCACTGATGTAAACCGACAGACACTAAAACATTAGCCAGATCCTAAAACCGTCCCAATCGAAAGCATCTTCACCAGGCTCGTTCAGCGACAAATGTTGAAGTGTCCAAGCTGGGCGAGAATGCTGGACCAGTTATCGTTTCAAGAAAGGGTCAAGCAACTCTTTTTTATGCAGTGCACATCTGCAAGTAATTTTGACATTTTGCCTACATATCCAACATCATAATGGATTGCATTTGAAGAGTATAATATAATTTATACGATACATCATAAATTTACTAAACTCACTGTTATTATACTATTACTCATTAATATATTATATCATACGCAATAATAACATAGACTCACTTTTTATTTTTTATACTTTTATTATGTATGTAATAAAGAATGATGCGTATAGTGAGAATGAAACTCTCACAATGACACTGAGTTCAATGAATATATATAATGAAGGGTGTTACACTCTCAATTACGCCCATTATGTGTACTCTTAGTGGATCTTCATGGGATTTGTTATTGGGCACTTGTTCAACACTTTGCCACACATGGGAATTGGCAGTGAAGATTTTCTCGTTCCCATTGTCCGTTGAGTTCAACTTCTTTAACCACACATGATAATCGCTAATAAAGGGAGAGATTTCTTCAACCACAAATTCTAGAGCATTTGCTATGCATCTTATTGGAAGATGGAAAGATGCTATGTTTCTTTCTACACGTTCTCATGAATTGATCTGCCTTTATACTTTGTATCGAAATAAGCTTTAGTATAATTTACGGAAATAGTAGAGGGTAAGGGTCATTTTCAAGAAAAGAAGTATCCAAAAGAGACTAACTAGAATGAAACTGCATGGCAAGTCGGAAAGAGAGATTTAATCGCTTTAGCTAACTATAGGTTTTTCCGTAAAATCGAAATATAATTTAACAATTTTCTTCCCTTATCCTACAAAAATAAAGAAAAAATAATAACATATGGATGCTTGGTTTATGGAACTTGGACACCGAAGAAATATCATATCTTTTTTAATTTTCCATCATACTTAGCAACTAAAATTAAAAAAATTCCACGGTCTGTAGAAAGAGAAAACTCGGGCCGTATATCAGTTGTGGAACAAAACCGTTGGTTACAACATTAGGCCCCAAAGAAGCCGGTGTTTGGACGGTTCCGAAACCTAAATGGGTCATTGAATTGAGCAATAATAGATTGGGCTATAGGATTGGGCCCAACTAAATCCTAAGAGCATTTGCCTGAGATGGGCTTGTTTAGATTTTGGGTAACAACTCTCCTCCCATTCCGAGGTCGATCTCGCATATCTTTTTTTTTTTTTTGACAATTGAGGGAAGGGAATTGGGAAAACCCACTCACGATCTCGCATATCTAAACTAAGGAAAATAAATAACCAATCTAACACGCCAACTTCATGGTTTTAAGTACGAGGTGTCTAAAGATTTGGACATTTTCTTTCTAGGGGGTGAAATTCTAACTTATTCTAATATAAAAAGGTTATTATAAAATTAATAAATCTTTTTTTTCCTGATATTTGCAATATTACTTGTATTATAAGTTATGAAAAATTAATAAATCTTTTTTTTCCTGATATTCACAATATTACTTGTATTATAAGTTATGAGGGATAATAGTAGCTTACACATATATCTTGAGTTATATGCAACGTAAGAACCTCCATAGTTAACATGAAATTTGAGGATCATTAGGGTAATTAACTCACCTCTTCCCTATCGATGTATGTGAAATTGATCTCCTTCTGCAAAAGTTAAAAGATTGATTGCACTGTGATAGCATCTGATGGTTTCATCACCTCAATGACGTGTGAACCACGCAATGGGAAAACAAGAATTACAAATTCAATATGAATTGATCTTCAAAGAGAATCTGAATAGCTGTGAATTTTACGTCCTATCAACTTGTAATAATATTTTATAAGTTGAAATAATTTTAGTTTTCTTGCTTATTAGTACTGCAAAGTCTGCATTATTAGCCGTGTTAATAACAGTGTACGCAGCGAATTTCAAAGTAGTTTCTAAAGAGCCGAAAAATGGGGCAAGTTGGGGAGCATAATTCTGCATGTATTCAGCAGTCAACGTCCTCAGATCATGCTATTCAGGGTAAAGAAAATATTATTATCACTGCTAATTTGCTAATCTTCAATCACCAGCCGTAGACTCACCTACCGAATAATCCGAACTCCACTTAGTAATATGATGCTAATCTTTGATCACCAGCCGTTGACTGACTTGCTCAAATGATCACAAGTCAACTGGACACGATCATTGGTATCATACAACTCCAGTTGTAAATCTTGACCCCTCGGATCATCCCACTGTTCTTGATTATTTTATCTTTGTCATTTTTAGGCCTTTGGGCGAAGAAAATCAATATATATATATAGATATATTGACTTCATTAATTCGGCTGACTAAGTCAATGTCAACTCACAAAACAGCTTGCAAAAGCAAAAAAAAAAAAAAAAAAAAAAAAAAAAAAAAGAAAGAAAAAAGAAAAAGAAAAAAAAAGAAATGTCTTCAGCCAAAGGTACAACCTGAACTTCTCAGTTCCTTATTTTATATTTATTTTTAGTATTTATTTGATCCCACTATTCTATCATTATATTGTAAGCAGTTTCTAAAAATTTTCCACCCAACAGCATGTTGTGGAATAATATTGAAATTAGAACGAAATTTCTTGAATATAAATTTACTGCCCAATACCATTCATGATATATTTATCTAGCGTGATATCTTTAGCTGAAAAAAAAAATGTAACATGATATTACTGAAAATATTCAGTGAAATTTTAAAAGGAAGAAATAGAGTTTAATTAACTCACTAATATTCAATGAAATACCATCCTAGATTTTATTTAATTTATTCTACCACAAATTGATGAGATTAAATAAATAATTCCAACCTATGCAACCAAAAAATAAAAAAGAAATTTAATCCACTGTCAACGTCTACACGTCTATTATAAATATTCCCATTACCCTTTAATATTATTCTTCGTCTTCCATTTCTCGACCTTCAGCTTCGAATGATGGCAAGCCATCTCTTTCTTCTTTTCTTATGCGTTTGCTTCTTCTCAGTCTCCGCCGATGGTAAGCTCAACACTAACATTAATCATAGATTTCGTCTTTTAATTCCATGCACATGATTTTGACATATATATGTTTCTAGTCTCGCACATATTAAGTAGAAGTAACAATATTGAAATTTTCTTGCTAAAAAAAAAATAATAATAATGTTGCAGTGAGCATTGATTGTGGATCATCTGATCTTACTTACACGGATGCGAACTCGCTAGTATGGATTGGAGATGAAAACTACATCAGCAATGGGCTGTCACAGGCGGTTCAAACTAGCTCGGTATCTCATGTTATGGACACTCTTAGAGTCTTCACTAGCAGAAAAAAGAATTGTTACTCCACTAAAACTGATAGGGGTGGAAGAGTTCTTGTTCGTGCAAGTTTTTACTATGGAAACTATGACAAGAAATCTTCCCCTCCTACTTTTGAACTTCAATTCGATGGGAATGATTGGGCTACGGTTCAGACATCGATTGATCAAGTTGTTTATTACGAGGTAATTTATGTTGTCAAGGGGGACACCACCAGCATTTGTCTTGCTCAAACCAAGCCTGATCAGTTTCCCTTCATCTCAGCACTTGAGATCCGTAACTTGGATTCAACCATGTATAACCATGTTGATCTGAATCATGCTTTGTTTTTAAAGAGAAGGGTTGCTTATGGTACCAACCAAACCATCAGGTACGTAAATTCTATCTCCTCAGTTTTCATAAAACGCATCCAACTGATGAAAAATGCTGTGGACTACAGAGTTAATCAAATTTGTTGTACTAATAATTATTCTTCAATATACAACGAAGTCAACCATACATTGGCCTTGATTCAAAGTTTTAGCCAATTGGGATCTACAAAGACTCAAGCCACTGCTATGAGTTGAATCATGGGCTGATTTGGTGATATCTATCTTGATTTTTGAGGTTGGTCAACTAGTATATTACTACATAATGTTTTGTAGCTTATTGGAAATTCAGACAGCCTTGAACTGTAATCCCCGAACCCAAATCTGAAATTGCAGCTTGAGGAAAAAGAAAATCTTTTCTTAATAAAAGAAATTGTTGATTAACCATAGCTTAAGTATGGTACTTAATGACTAATTAATCATAACAGGGCTATGGTACTTGGGTTGGCTTTTATTACAAATAAGGCACTTGATTATTGTCAAAAACTATTATGATTTTCATTATTAGCAACAGTGGTTTAAGTACATAATAAAAAATTAACTCCCTTTTCTGGTTTCATCTCCGCTCCAGGTACGCAGACGATATCTATGACAGAATCTGGAACCCAATGGGCGGTGGGAATGGATTAATTGCTATAACAAGCGATGCCTTTCTAATTAGTGCTAATCAAGGAGATAATCCTCCACAAGAAGTGTTGAAGAGCGCGGTTACCACATCCAATGTATCTGAAAGCATAATACTAGGCACCGGATTTCCTCCTGTTGAAATTCCTGTATACATCAACATGTATTTTTCTGAAGTTACTCAACTCGACTCGACTCAAAAGAGATCCTTTAGAGTTTTCAAAGACAACGCATCTTTCTCCGATCCCATTTTGCCACCTTATGCCAATTTCACAGAAATGTATGTTAGCAACATCACAGTTTCGTCCAACACAACATTTAGCTTGGTGTCAACTGCTGACTCTACACTTCCGCCTCTAATCAACGCAATGGAAGTGTTTTTCATTAGCGATGCACTTACAGATGGAACTAATAGTAAAGATGGTACGCACTAAAGTTTAAATTAAATATAACTTTTTTAGATTAAATCTTGTGAGCTATAGACAAAATTAAGTACTAATTTTTAGAGGGCCTTTTTTTTATAATTTATTTGTATAGTGGAGGGCCTAGCTTCGCTGCAAAATTCCTTTGATGCATTACAAGACTGGAGCGGTGATCCGTGTCTTCCAGCTCCATATTCATGGGATTGGGTCAATTGTACAAGTGATGCGACACCTCGCATAACAGCACTGTAAATTTCTCTCTTTTTCTTCAATTGAAAGCATAAATTTCATTTTTAATTTTTTTGACAAAATTGCTCATAATTACTTTGTTTAAATCTTTTCTGCTCTTTTTGCAGGAATTTAGGCAGCTTTGGTCTGTCAGGGGAACTTCCAGACTTTAGTTCCATGGACAGTCTCGAGACCATGTAAGCAAACATGTTAACAAATAGTAACTTAGTAGGTCGGTTCATTTGCTTAATATCTGCCACTAATTTTCTTTAAATTTAAATGGTGTCCCCTTTGTTTTTCTTTGGATCAACAGTGATTTACACAATAACAGCTTCGACGGACAAATTCCTGATTTTCTTGGCGCATTCCCAAACCTCAAACAATTGTAAGTATATATTACAATTTCATTAGCCTTCATTTCCATCCTTATATAGACCACAAACCAAGTTATATTCCCTTGGGTTTTTCTCCAGGAATTTGGCCAATAATCAGTTTAGCGGGTCCATACCTGCCTCACTGTCAAAGAAGAATGGCTTAAAATTGGTGTAAGCTTCCCAAAATTGTAATTCATTGCATCATAGTTTTTGTTCAATTATTTCTAATATATATCATTTCATATAGTATTAGTTTTCTGTCAATGAGAAACGTCGATTTCATCTCTTTAGTAATACGGTTCTTGTTATTAAAAATGTAATTCCAGGGTGACAGGCAATCCTGACTTGTGCACCTCTGGAAAATCGTGCCAAACCACTCCGTCAGTTACGTCAGGAACTCCTGTAATTGGTGCTTCAAGGGGTGGCAAGAAGAAGAAAAGCAGCAACCTACCTGTAATACTTGGTGTCACAATCCCCGTTTTCGTTCTCATCTGGGCCGTAGTTGGTGTTCTTGCCATATTGCATCATAAGAGAAAAACCGCTGCGGTTGCTGCACTCACCGCAGGTTAGAATTTATGCTATCATAAGAGAAAAACTTCTGCAGTCGCCATATTACATCATAACAATTATCCTTAATTTATATCATTGTGTTTTTTCATGATGTAGGTCAAAATGGTGGACCTAATGGGTCTAACGGGGCACCAATAAATCCTCAAATGATTGGTAAAATTGGTATGGCTGTTATGGACGAGTTCAAAGTGAACATGAACGAGCAGGGCACTTCTTCGGACAACACTAGTACTAATCAAACAACTCAACAGGCCTGAGGATATAATTGCTTTTGAATTTTGTTTTCGCACCTCAATTGTAATTGCTTTCTGGATAATGTTCAGTCCCAAATATTGTCTTAGCACTTACATCAATTGCTGCTACTGGATTATTTTTGAAATTATGTAAAGTATTACATTTTATAGGATTTCACTTTCTTATAACATACTATAGTATATGCTTTTCTTGAATGATCCCATGAATTTTCCCTTCACCTCTAAAGCATTAAATCAGATGGATGAAAATTTTCTTATGGGGGGGGGGGGGGGGGGGGGGGAAGAGATAACAAAATCATAGAATCCCGTGAACCGGCAGGCAAGGAGCTAGATTGTAGTAAATTCTTTTTTCATAGAAGGTTCTCTTTTTAATCTGACCTTGCAAGCATGTTAATTGGAATTAATACACAATCTGCACCATGATTTTAAGGTTTGAGTTCAAAGTGAAAAGCGAATATTTTGAGGGATGCTATCAGCAAAAACCTATAATTTGTTAAGCTAAATCTTGGAAAAAGAACATAGTAGGCTCCATTAACAGAAGACATTTGTAGGTTTTAAAGACTTAAAAGTGGAACTAGTATTTCTAACATTCTTCAGCACTTAGCACTTGAGCCGTGACAATGCACCAAAATGCAGCAACTGTAAAAAAGAAAGAAAATAATGAAAAACAAGCGTGGAGATGCTACCTGATGTAGAAATCACTAGTAAACGATTGAGCTCTCTGATATTGCTCTGCTCAGAATTCTAAGTTAAATAGAATCAGTGGAGGGTCGGTGTGAAAATGAAGCCGATGTCTGGGAAGTAATAAGAGAATTCGTTAACTGTCGTGTCAATAGTAGGCGTTCACATAAGGCCCTTTGAGATTGGCTCGTACAGTGAGTGTCCTAACTTACCATGAGTCACATATACTTGTATAGCTTGTACAACTTGTAATTGTGCATTACTTTTCCATCAAAAATGCATTAATTATATTCGTTTGTTCAGGTCTGTACGTTGAAAACTTTACTAACTACAAAAATCGAAAATACAAGGGAAAAAGAGTGTTTCAAATTGAAATAAATGCATCATTTTTACGCATTACTTTCTCTGCGTGTACACTCAGTTACATTGTAATGTTCTGCTAAGAAATAATACATCTACAGATCATATATAATTTTTTTCTTTGTTGGTTAAGATATAAATTTAAACTTAGGTCTACTAGCTATACAAATATTTAAAACTGCTTATATACTTAGTTAATGTTACATTTGAAAAAGTGTGAAGACTGAGGAACATCTCCAAAGTGGCAAAAATGATTAGATTTCTGCAATTTTCAGATTAATTAACTGTCACCAACTTTCCATCTTCATATAACGAAGTCTACGACATGCTGGCATTTGCTTTAAACAAGACGACTTCTTTTGTCAACGCAAATTTCGCGGAATACAAATTATTACTAGTATATGCCAATCCCTCATCAATTCAGCTCCTCAATTGATCTGTTACTACACTATCCAGCATTATCAAGGATGGCTGAGCACCCTATGATTGTTCTTCTCCTGGCAATTGGCCTTCTTCTGGGACCATCTAATGGTAAGAACTTGTTACATCTATCCATCCCATGTATACAAAACATCTTTTTATGTTCTTTTTCTTTCCTTTTCCCTTTATATCTGAAATTGTAATGCAAATGCTAAATGAAACTAGCAGGGAGGACATTGCAGAAGAAAGTTTCTAATGCTCGCGAACTCACGGACACTATCAACGCGACAAATCCTAAAGATGGTTGGCATTTTATTTGTTTTGCTCCATTTTTTTTTTCTTTACCTTCTCATCTCACGCAACATTTTTATTGCTTGATTCATATATAAGTGGAAGGGTTAGAAGCAATTGTCCTACAATTCCAAGCCCTGGCACTGATTGAGATAACCGGTGACCCTTGTCTTCCAACCAAGTTGACTTGGATCGATTGCAGCACTGATTCCTCACCTCGCGTTACAGCATTGTAAATCATAACCTTCCTTTCGGTTACCGTGATGCTACCATTGATGGATATTCCCAATTTCAATTAGAACTTCTATATATGGCTGCTCACTGGATCATCAAATGAAAATTTTCAGGTATCTGAGCAACCAAAGTTTGTTTGGATTTCTTCCAGATTTTAGTACAATGGATGCTCTCGAGAAAATGTAAGTTGGCAAAACATAGTTTTGCAATATCACATCTAATGTTATCCCACACTTCCTTCTTATTTTATGTTTTACTGCAGAGAACTGGACCATAACTTTCTAACTGGATCTATACCAGATTTTCTGGGGACTTTACCAAATCTAAAAGAACTGTAAGTTTAGTATTAACAGAAATGCAATATTTTGTACTCAATTGATTTATTGTTTCTAAAAGAATGATTACCAATTGGATTAATGTCATTCTTTCAAGGAATTTGGCAAATAATCTATTCAGTGGACAAGTTCCAACCTCAGTATTACAGAACAAGAAGTTGAAAACAAAGTGAGCTGATCTATCTCAGTCGACTTCTGTGCATGTTAAAAATTGCTTGCAATAACTTAAACTTTTGATAAATTTGTCATCTTTTTTCTTTAACATCCCAACTGTTTGAATTACAGTTTATCCGGCAATCCTACCTTGTTATACCAGACACCTGAGGTTAATAGTCCTAATTTCGGAGGGACTACTGAAAGCACTTATATCTATACAACAAGAAGAAAGAAGAAAAGCAAACTACCAGTAATTATTGGGAGCACAGTTTCAGTATTTGTTATTTTTTGGGCGGTTGTTGGAGTTTTCACTATGTTTCGGCACAAAGCAAAGACAGCAGAGGCAGTTGCACAGGCTGCAGCAGCAGGTTAGTTCTTAATTAACCTCTAATGGTGAAAGATTGCAGTACTATCCCATTCCTTAATTTCTTCACACCAGGACTAGCCCTGCTTCTGTAGGTATTGTTTGACTTCAATAATTTCTCTTGTTAATTTTTTTTCTTGGAGTGCAGGTCAAAATGGGGGAGCTAATATGCATAGAGAGACAACAGAAGAAACGCCCATCAATGCCCAATCTGGTGCTACAAATTCTTAATAATATCAATGATATACGTTCTTCATTTATCTTGAATTAGTTCTATGCTTTTCTCTTCTATCCTTCACATTCTGGAAAGAATTGTAGTATGTTGTTACTCTTTGTTTTTTTGTCGTCGTTTTTTCCCCCTGGGGTTTGTAATTCATTTCATGATAAGCTTTTTAAGTATCGTTTAGCACGATTTGTAAAAGCTAAAAATAATGGGGGGAATTGTATGTGTAAAATACTAATTTCAAAATATATATATATATACCATCTGAATGTGACTTTGACGAATCACATTTCCTCCGCCACCGTGGACCCTCTTTCCCCACATCTTTCCGTCATAAAACTCCTGGAGAATACAAAGTTTCTTCCTTCAAGAAACCTCATGTGATCTCAAAAATATCTTCAAGAATTCCATTTTCCACAAACCAAGATTGAAATTCAACAATGCATTCAAGAAAACTCCATGTTTTCTCGCTTTTCTTCACTTTCTTCAAGCTCAAATACATCCAACCCCTGCTTTCATCTTCTGAGACTACGCAGAGTTTAGTCTTGGACTCTTTTACTCACAGGAATCTGACCCTTCTTGGAGATTCTAGTATCAGACATGGCATTGTTGGATTCACTAAAGAGGTTGGACTCCCATATACTAGATCTGGTTCGGTAATCTACAAAGCATCCAATCACTTTCTTTGATCCCCGTTCCAATACACCACTGCATAATCTCCCCCTCCATATGGGGATGGGTTAACCTTCTTTCTCTCTCTCGATAATCTCACGTTAGGGAGTCCAGGAGGGTACTTAGGACTTGTGAACTCATTAAAATTAACCAAGAACGAATTCAATACGAAGCTCGATTCACTTTTTAATGATCCTAAAAACGACCATGTGGGGTTGGACATCGATAGCCTTGCATCAATTAAGACTGCAGATGCAGATTCTATGGGAGTAGATTCAATGATGGAAAGTTGGTCATTGCTTGGATTTATTATAAGAATGAGGAGAAGAAGAATGAAGTGTACTCGAGTGAGAATGGCGTCAAGTCTGAGGAGCCTTTGTTGAAGGTTGGCATTGATCTGTCTGATTATCTCAAGGAGTACATGTATGTGGGATTTTCTGCCTCTACTGAGGAAAGCAATCAGCCCCACGCCATTGAAACAAGGAGCTTTCAGATTCTTGGGAATGTTCAGAATTAAATCGCTCTTCAAAACAAAGAAAAAATAAATGTGGAAAATGATTAGTATTAATTTCCAGTTACTAAGCCAGTTGTAGCACATCTTTCTCCAATGCTATCAGGCATGCCATACAGCTGAATTGCCTCGCGTTACTTAACATTAATGTATTATGTCTGTGAGATGTACAGAAAAGATGGGGGAAACCATAAACAATTAGTAAGGTTTACGAATGAAATAATTTAGTGAAGATTAGTTTTCAACATAATGTATCTATCCATTTCCTTCAGCAAATGATCTATTCCATGGTGTGCTTATTCTGCTTCTTCATTCAAATTCTTGACAATACCTTGTCGATGTTATTCCAATTGACGTATTCGTGTTCAAAGTTCAACGAGACAAAGGCAATTTTTTTCAAGAAAAACGCAATCTCAAATTGATTCAAAGGAATCAAATTGTGGTGCGAACAAAGTTTTTTATAAAATAAAAAGTATTACAAATTAAAAACATCCAATCACTCAATCTCACTCCCATAAAAAGATTGCTCGAGTTCGGACTAAATTATAAGCAGCACTGCCCGTACATATTAATAGTGACGAATGGATCTCAAAGGTTGCAATATAAAACTGTTGCCAAGATGTATTATATAGTTAATGATTTACACAAGAATGTAAAAATATTATTCTATATATTATAAAATTTACATTTTAGAAATTATCATCTAATTTTACAAAAAAAAAAGAAGAAATTATCATCTAAAAAATATTAAAAAATGTATTAAAATTTACACGAACCCTCCCTGTTCAAGATCCGCGTATTGGTGAGCAGTCGATCATTGTTTGGGCCTTTTGGTCTACTTTTCATTATTGGATTGGTGTGTTTTCTTTAGCGTCTGAAACAAAGCATGCGATTAAACCCCATCAATCTTCGCCCAGAATCGCACGTCCGACTCCCTCCTTGTTTTCTTCTTCTCGTCTTTCCTCTTTTCATTTTCACCATAATAATAGCCAAAAATATTCGCAGATCAGTAGCGACTTTTGAACTTCTCTAATTTTTCTCTCATTTTTGTTATAACATACAGATTTGTTCTTGGGATCCCTCACTTTTTCTTAAAGGTAACAGTTAGTTTTCTCTCTCTCTTTTTTGGTTACTATTCTTTTTTTTTTTGGTAGTATATTTATTTGGAGCTTCAAGTATTGGGGTATGTGGTATCTTTAATGATGAAATGAGCAGAAAATAAGTACGGTTTTGAAGGCTTTTAATTGGGTTTATACTGTATTTGTAGTATTAATTTCTGGTTGATGATGAATTTTGTTTGTTCTTGCTAATTTATTGTATGTTGGGCTGGTCTTTTTTTTTTTAATTTGTTTTGATTATTTTTCGACTTGGGCAGTTGAGTAATATGAAGTTGCTTTATCATTTCTGATGATTAATGGGTAATGAGTGGAATTCAGTAATAAAACTTTTTTTTTTATCTGGATAGTTATGATAATTATTTATCAAGTTTTAAGTTGCCCTGTTGTGAATTTCAATGTATTTGTATGTTTTTAGCTCCGCCTTGAGGTCTAAACTGTTTTGGCTAGCTCTGAACAAGTGATATTTGGATGGGTTCTATGATTTATTCTCCAGAAAGAATAACCCTTTTCATTTTTAGAAAAGAATACAATTTGAGAGACTGAAGGGTTTGAAAGATTAATTGGGTAGCATGCATGCTGCTAATATGTTTTGTTGTGATCAAAAGTATAGTGTTTGGAAGTTTGAATGAGTAGTATGGTACTGCCGATCCTTTTTGTTTTGGGAAAAAGAAATAGTGTAATGTTTGAAAGATTGAATGCGAACAAAAGTTTTATAATCTTTCAGTTTACTTCTAATTCTGTACTTTAGTATGTCGTCTCTTGCATATGTGTATCTCCTTTCCCCTTTTGTATTTCCAGGATGTTTCTGTTATTTGTTGTTTTAGTTTAAACACCTGACATCTGGCGTACTTTTTCCAGATATCCTTTTGCGGTGCTTTATATGCTTTCATTATTACTCAGGACCAATACTGCTGTTTCAATCATGCTCTGCTTTTTCAATTTCAGGTAACTACACATTGGAAAGGCTTGCAAAATTTTTGTACCAGAACCTTACGAAGAAAAGGAAAGGCAGAACTGCTGTTTGGCAAGGAAAAATTTTGTGCATGAGTTTTTGACATCTCTGCAATGTCAGGATTACTAAATGTATTGTTCCTCCCAATGAAAGCTTCTTTATGTGCAATATCAATATTAGTTAGCCTTGTAGGTGTCGTGTAATTGTGGGTTGCCTCTTTGGTAAAACATGTAGTTATTTAGCAATCTTATGTTGAATCATTTGTTATTTTTACAACCTGTTTTATTTTTCCTTTGATTAGCTAAATGTGAATCTGTCAGGTTAATTGAAAGTATCTTAATCTGGAAAGCCTACAATTTGAATTTGAGATGCACTGGTACTTTGATTTTGGGGTGAAGTGTTTGGCTAAGGAATTCTGGACTCTAGGACTTATATATGTTTTTTATGAAAGAAATTCGAATTACAGAAAATTTGTTGGAGGAGCTGGACAGCGTGTTTCTTGTCATTAACTCTACAAATTTGCTGTCCTGGTTCCCCTTTTCTGGATGCAGAAGGCAGATGTATTTGCCTTCATAGTTTCAATAATAGTAGCTTAATATCAGTTTGCATGTTCCCTTTGGGATTCTCAACCTGATAATTTGAGCCTGCAAGTAACACTGACAAAACTGGTTTACATGGAACCATGACTATCAAGTTGCAACTAGTTTTTCTTGAATGGTTCAAAATTATGTTTTATACATGGTTGAGCATCATTTTTTCTGTAAGAGATGAAAGGGCCTTTTCATTCAACTCTCTTATGGTAAGATATTTATTGTGTCATATCTAAGTTAAAATTCAACAATGGACAGGCGAGACCAACACGTGTTTGTGTCTTTTGACATGGATTGTTTCTTTTTATTTGCAAGCAAGTGGCTTTTTCCCCCCCTAAATGAGTTACACTTTGTAACAGTCGTCATTGAACGGATCTGCTTCAAATCTTCCTGACAGCTCTGGACGCTCATTTACAACATCTTTCTCTGCTCAATCTGGTGCAGGTTCCCCCATTTTTCAGCATACAGGTAAATACTTTGCTCGGTTGTGGAATGATCTTTTAATATATCCTTTTTATTAGTAAACTTCTGTTCTTACAGGAAGTATTCAGGGACTGCATAATTTACATGGGAGTTTTAATGTTCCAAACATTCCTGGCACGCTTGGTTCAAGAAACACAACAATGAGTAACATGCCATCAAGTGGGGTTCAGCAATCTGCTGGAAATCTCTCTAGCGGACGCTTTGCATCAAACAACCTTCCTGTTGCTCTCTCGCAGGTTACCCCTCTCTAATTGCATGGCAGATTTTTGTTTTTGTCTAGGACTGTTAATGGTTGGAGTCTGGACCCAGTTCCATTGCAGTTCTGGCTTATATTGTCAGATTTGTATCTACATCTACACCCAGACTACCCAGATTTTAGCATTGGATCTACCAATATACAGGTGTCAGATGTCTATCCTTCTATTTTGATCCTTCAATGCCATAGATCTAATCAATTCTAGTTGTCCAATGTCCAATTAAAACAATAATACATGTATGTGACACACTTAGCATTGACATGAACACAAACACATCCACTTGTGTTTAAGAAAATAAAGTGATAGTTCTATGCTGATACAGTGAAGAAATTCTTTAAAAGAATACTAACATTCTAAATAATGACATAAATTTTGTATCTGTGTCAAAAGTGCTTGACCTGTATTGGATCTGATTCGATCTGGAGATAGATTTTGCCATTGGAGGATTGTCAAGGTATTGGGTCAGATTCTGGTTTGGAGTTTGCTGAATTTATCTGGATCTGCCCTGTTGAAAGGTCCACTCTTTTTGGGACAAACACTTGAAAATTTATTGAAATGGTAAAAAGGAACGAAAAGCATTTGCCAGAAGAATATGTCTAATTGTTTTCTCAAATTAAATTATAGCCATATAATATGATGTATTCACTCCTGTTTCATATTTTTTTCTTGCTTGCAGATGTCTCACGGGAGTTCTCATGGTCATTCAGGGATAACAAATAGGGGTGGCATGAGCATTATTGGAAGCCCCGGATACAATAGTAGCACAAATGGTGTTAGTGGTTCTATTCCAGGGATTCTCCCAGCCTCTGCAGCTACTGGGAATCGTAATGCCGTTCCTGGATTGGGGGTATCTCCATTATTAGGAAACGCAGGGCCACGAATTACAAGCTCTGTGGGGAACATTGTTGGTGGGGGCAACATTGGCCGGAATATGAGTTCTGGTGGAGGATTGTCTATGCCTGGTCTTGCTTCTCGCCTGAACTTAACTGCCAATGGCAGTTCCGGAAATCTAAATGTCCAGGGACCAAATAGGCTATTGAGTGGTGTTCTCCAACAAGGTAATGAACTTGATATGGTATTGTGTTGTTGTGCTTCTGTTGCTCTTTTGTTATCTTCAATGTGCCTTCATTATGCCCTAGCCACTTTTTTGTCTGTCAAGTGCCTCTGATTTTCTGGATTTTGGCTAAGGCTGTAAACGAACCGAGCTGTTCGCGAACACAGCTCGGCTCGGCTCGTGAAAGCTCGAGTTCGGCTCGTTCGTGAAGCTAAACGAGTCGAGCTCGAACACAAATTTTGGCTCGTTTATTAAACGAGCGAGATCGAGCTCGTTCGTTTAATAAACGAACAAGAGTTCGAACATGAGATACTCGGCTCGGCTCGGTTCGAATAACACTTTTATGCTTATTTGAACCGAACTGTTCGCGAACAAAGCTCGACTCGGCTCGTGAAAGCTCGAGTTCGGCTCGTTCGTGAAGCTAAACGAGCCGAGCTCGAACACAAATTTGAGCTCGTTTAATAAACGAGCTCGGCTCGGCTCGGCTCGTTTATTAAATGAACACAAGCTCGAACCGGCAATACTCGGCTCGACTCGGCTCGTTTACAGCTCTAATTTTGGCCTGATTTCCTGTTATTATATTCGAAAGACTTTATTATGCTTTCTTAAACATGCTTTAAGGTTGTAGTTGCTTTATCTGAAGGGCAAGAAGTTGATGATTATGATCAAACTCAGTAGTTTATTCATCATCTGGGAATGGGGGTAATACTATTCATGGATAGACTGTAAGTGTTTCATGAATAGTTAGTATCCTAGTAAATCGTACATTATGCAAAGATCTGCTCTTTGAAACTTAGTGTCTTGTGGATCTTTGTAAACACTAGAACGAGTGTGGATCTTCTCAATAATTTGTGCAATTGAATTTATCTTTAAAAGAATTAAGGCTTCCTTGTATGTTGGTCACTCTTATGAGCTAGGTATGATTTCTTTAGGTACAACAAGGTAGTATATTATAGTTGGATGTTTCGAGATTTGAATTTCATCTCCTTTTCCCCATATTATAACAATTATGCTTTTGGTGAGCCTCCTTTTCCAAGCACTAGTGTATGCTCCTTGGGTCTTATGATGACTGATAATTATATTCAGATACCCTTGTGACTTTTTATATCTTTAGAATTTGATTGTGGTAACCCTAGGTCAAATGCATAAAATTTTGAATGATTTCATGTTAGCTGACAGTTTCTGGATTCAGCTTCTCCACAGGTAATCTCCATGCTAGGAAATTCGTACCCTTCTGCTGGTGGTCCACTTTCTCAAAACCATGTACAAGCAGTGAACAATCTAAATTCTATAGGGATGTTGAATGATGTAAATACAAACGAAGGTTCCCCTTTTGATATTAATGACTTCCCTCAACTGTCCAGCCGCCCTAGTTCTGCTGGAGGGCCTCAAGGACAATTGAGTAAGGAAATATCTTGATATTTTGTGTCAAAAATTTCTTGAGACATTTATCTAGCAATACCATATATATAATTAAACTTCCCCACTTTCAGGTTCGTTGCGCAAACAAGGTCTTAGTCCTATAGCTCAACAAAATCAGGAATTCAGCATTCAAAATGAAGATTTTCCTGCTTTACCAGGATTTAAAGGTGCTGACTCTTAAACTTAAAATACAATACTGTCAGTTAACACCAAAAAATGTGGGTTAATACATGCAACCAGGTAGGCTTTACTTATGATTATGTGTATTTATGACAATATTGTTGATGTTTGTTGCTTGCCTGAGTAGTAATCTAATATAAAGAGAAATCTTGAGTCTGAGATGTTTTTAATAATTATTTGTGTAGCCAAAGAAGCTAACAGAATAGGGTCTGGAGGTGTGTTTGGATGTGATTATTTGGGATTTTTTCAGAAAAATTTTCCAAAATGTGTTTGGTTAGTTGGAAAATTATTTGGCCAAAATTCAAGAATTTTTTAAGTTGATTTGACCAAAAATTTTTTGCCACTTTTTCAAAAACAATTGTTCAAAATTTTCTGGCCAAATGTTTTCATTCTAAATTTCAAATGTTTTTTCAAACTTTATAACAACTTTGAGAAGTTTTTACACAATTATTCACAAAGGCAAGCATGTTTATATTCAAAATTTGTTTTCAAAAATTAGAAAAATCACGAGTAACAAAATGAGATCCATTGTCGGTGGGTTTTGTGATCGGTTTTGTAGACCGAGCACTGACATTGGGCGCTAGTAATTTTACGAGCGTCTGATACTATCTGAAAATTAAAAACTTACCGGGCACTCGTCATTTTACGAGCGTCCAACATCAGTGTTCGTTCCATAAAATCCACCGACAATGGATCTCATTTTATTACTCGCGATTTTTTTAATTTTTCTAAGCAGATCGTGAATATAAACATGCTTGCTTTTGTGAATAATTGTGTAAAAGTTTTCTAAGGTTGTTACAAAGTTTTTAAACAAACCAAAAACTTTTTCTCAATTCAAACACTTTTCACCTTTTCAAAAAAGTCAACAAAAAAATTATTCACTATACAAACAACAATTTCAAAAAATTTTCACAAGTCAAACACTTTTCAAGCTTTTCAAAAAGTCAACAAAAAATTTCCAAATAATTTTTCTCCAATAATTCCCTTAAATAATCTTATCCAAATGGAGCCATAGATTTTGTATAAGTTGTATTTGCTCTGACTGTTGACTTGCATGTTACTTGGGAAGGAACATTGAGATTACTTAATCTTGCTGATTGGTCTGTATGGATGTAGCTATCAAGTCAATGAAACTTTTTTGGCAATGGAGCACATTTTAGATTCTAGTTCTTTTTTGATCTACCAAAATCATGTGTGCTACAACAAAGGCATGCGTGTGTTTGAGGTGGACTTTTTGTCTATCTTTTTTATGCAATCGATGTTTATGTTTTAATTTGTATGAGTGAAGATTTGGGGGCTAAGGTTTACCTTGCGTAGATAGGAAGGTAGCCCATCACAGGGTACCTTTCTTGTTCAGTTATGTATTCACCAAGAAGCATGCCTGTGAACAAAGCAACAATGCCCCAAGTGCACAAAATGCCTGTGTCCAAAAACCCTAATGTAGAACCATATAAAATATTCCTCTTGCCCCTCCTTACCCATTGGAAGAGAATGAAAAGGATGCATTTTAACTTATGACACTGGGGGTAAAAATCAGTCTAGTTGCACTTTCAAAATCTAGTTACTTGTCTTTCTAATGGATGTAACCACTTTTTATTCAGGTGGGAATGCAGATTATGGGATGGATCTACAGCAGAAAGAACAAGTCCAAGACAGTACTGTTTCCATGATGCAACCTCAGCAATTTTCTGTTAGTTTTATGCTGTCAAAATTTGGGCGTCTCTTGCAGTGATATAATCAATGCTTCAGATGCATCGACTCTCTACTCATATTTCCTATGTTCTAATTTCCAGATAGGAAGATCTGCTGGTTTTAACCTAGGGGCCACATACTCACCCCATCGGCCACAACAACATCAACATACACCTTCAGTGAGTAGCAGTGGTGTCTCCTTTTCAAATTTAAACAACCAGGATCTACTCCATTTACATGGATCAGATATGTTTCCCTCGCCACATTCAAACTACCACCAGCAGGTATGCTAGCTATGGCTATAGGATGTCAATATTATACTACTGTTATTACCATTGTTATTAGTTGTTCATATTGCTTATATTATGTTGTTAATTCCCAAGCTTTTGTTACTTAGTTACGTCATTGTGCCATGGGTGGTATTACTTGAGCTTGTTAGGATGGTTGCTTTCTGTAAGCATGTGCAGTTCTTTTTTAAGCTGGTTCATCTACGAGTATACTCTTTACCAATAAGGGGCGCAATTAGCTGATAAGAAAGAATGTAGTTTCTCTTATGACTTCTTTATGTTGTATTTTTCTCTTTGTCATTTCTTTTGTCCTTTCCATGCTTTATCAGTTTAATCCAGAGTTCATTTTCTTTCTGCATAAAAGTGTTACAGTCTGAGCATTGTGGTCCTTAACAAAAATTCTCTCTCTCTCTCTCTCTCTCGTTTAGGTTCAGATGTTGTACATCTGAACTTGATGGAAGAGTTTCTTGTTGATTGTTTGTGCTAAATGCCATTGGAGTTTGTTGTAAAGTAAAAACAAGGCTTTCACTTGCTGTATTTGAGTTTGAATTAGGATAGATTCTAGATTCTAGGGGAAAGAAGGAACTCTTTGTGTGGTTTTATATTCTTATCAATGAAGTATTATCTAATATTTATGGTTTTTCTGGGTTCAGACCAGTGGTCACACTGGCATAGGATTACGGCCACTTAATTCTCAGAATACAGTTCCTGGTATGGGATCATATGACCAACTTATCCAGCAATATCAACAGCACCAGAATCAGTCCCCATTCCGTCTGCAGCAAATGTCTTCCGTAAGTCTGCCGTACAGGGATCAGGGAATGAAGTCTATGCAATCCTCATCCACTGCTCCTGACCCATTTGGTTTGCTTGGTTTACTAAATGTAATAAGAATGAGTAACCCTGATTTGACATCTCTTGCTCTGGGAATTGATCTAACGACTCTTGGGCTGAATTTGAACTCAACTGAAAATCTCCACAAGACATTTGGCTCTCCATGGTCTGATGAACCCGGTAAAGGAGATCCAGAGTTCAGTGTACCACAGTGTTATTTTGCAAAACAACCTCCACCCCTGACTGTGAGCCATCCATTCATTGTGATCTAAGATTGTTTCCGGCTTTCTCCTTTTTGGCTTGTTCTAATATTTTGTTCTGTTGTTTGCAGCAAGCTTTCTTTGCGAAATTTCAGTTATATACATTGTTCTACACTTTTTACAGGTAGATAACTACATTCTCTGTTCATTTTGACTTCCTTTGCAGTTTCCCTTTGAACATGTCCCTTGTTAAATTCCCTTTTTTGTATACTAAAAGCAGTATACTGCATTATTTTCTGTTTGGGTGCAGCATGCCAAAAGATGAAGCTCAGTTGTATGCAGCAAATGAATTGTACGGTTTTGCTTGTTATAAAAGCTATTCCTGTAGTTCACAATATTCACAAGCATTGACCTTAGAGAGTTTTCAAGTCCTTTAGATGATTTCACTTTCTATAGTTGGTCTTTAACTAGTTATAGAGATGGTAGTTTGCTAAAAAGCAGTTTTGTACACATTGCTTGCAGATATAACCGAGGCTGGTTCTATCACAAAGAGCACAGGTTATGGTATATGAGGGTTCCCAACGTGGAACCTCTTGTCCAGACAAATTCGTACGAGAAAGGTTCCTACATTTGCTTTGATCCAAACACATGGGAGACGATTCGCAAGGTATGAATACAATGTCGTTTTTATTCACTTGCCTCATTTGACCATGACGCCACGTCAAACGTAGTATTAGATTAATATATACTTCCAATACAGGATAATTTTGTACTTCACTATGATTTGTTGGAGAAAAGACCAGCTCTACCGCAACATTGAGTGATGTAGACTGTGATGTGCAGTTTCCTATGTAAATTTTCAGTTTACTGTACTGTTTAGGATGCTAGTTGATAGGCCTCCAGTAATACACCTTTTATGGCTATTCTGTGGATTATTGAATCAGTCTTGTCTTAGTACCAGCGACTCTTCTTGTATTTTTTACATGGAATTTAGAAGAAAACCTTTTCATCTAGAAGCTTCCAATTTAGAAAAATATGGGTGTAGGCGTATTGGTGCAAGATTTGATTTTTTTTTTTTGGGGTTAGTGGATGCATTTTGTTTTTGGCTAATTCGTAATATTATTAATATACTTGCTGAAAAAAGGGTACAGGCAAGATCAAGTGTTGACTTGTGTGTTTATTTGCTGCATGGTTTACTGTTTCTGAGGAATGAAACCGTGTTGTATGCTTTTTCATTTCTTCGTATGTTCTCGAAGATTATTAATGGGCCTATGATCTTCTGTATAACTCTCATATGCTAAAGAGTGAGCTTGGAGGTGCAGCATGCTTCTGTCCTTGAAAAGAGAATTTTAATCTCGGAATTATGAAGCTCGCTTCAAGAGAAGGAACAACCTTGAAAGAAGGGGAACAAATATATATTATTAGGGCAAGATTTTTGTCGCTTTGCCCAAATAATGTTCTCAATCATACCACATAAAGAAAATGTTCTCAATCATACCGCATAAAACAAATATGTTTTCGACTTGTTTTACCGCTGCCTTCTGTTTCTGATCCAAGATATTTGACAACGATTTTGGAAGTCTACAGAAGCATTCCACTACTTCCCCTTAAAACAATTTGGGAAAACAAAAAACGAAAAGAACAAAAAATTCTTGCTTTCGTTCTTTGTCCATCGATTACGTTCAGTTTCAAAGTTATAACCCCTCGATTCTTGCACTAGAGCAGAATCTATTACTGAAATATGATACCAATTACGAAGTGTTTTAACATTCAATCAACAACATGCAAGTTTAATTTAATCCAGGATCTGAAATCTCGCAATCACATTATATATACCTAAAACAACAGAGACAAATTGGGATCTTTTAGAAATTGTGAATAATCCTGCACCCTCGATCCTATCACATGGCCTATAATATCTTCTAGGAATAGTGAATAATCCTGCACTCTCATGATACTATCACATAGCCTGTGGTGACTACCCCCACGCGCTTCTTGAATGAAAATGGATAGAACATGCGATTAGGAATGTGCTAGAGGATTTTATTATATACAGTTAAATCTGTTCAAGCCAAGAATATTATCAAGCATCATGCATGTGGCAAACCAGGCACCTATAGAATATCCAAGTTTTCAATTCATTTTGGCCACCAAAGCTATTGGACACATAAATATAATGACCGCAGTTACTCTTGATAATTAAAGATGCCAGTTGGTTGTAAAAATTCTTTCACCATTCTAAAGTCAATGTACCTCATAAAAATGTTTTCCTTCTTTTCCAGGTTGAGTAAAATCAAAGAGGAGAAAAGTAGAGAGACAATCAACGATTTAGATATGACGAGTGCTGTTGATTGTAAGGCTGTGAAAGTTAGGATAGATGGAAATCCCGCCTTGCTAAAGTTGTGAAAGATCAACTGCAATACCACACTTTGAAATGACGGCAGAACAGCAAGGCTTTGTATTTTATTCTCAAAGAGAGAGTGAAAAAGCTACAAAGTTAGAAAATGGATTGCTATCATTCATGTCCAAAACCTTGGACAAATTGTTTCATATCGATTAAGTTTGTGATGTGCCCAACACTAAGCCCTTTAATGCAGGCATCAAGTTCTCCAGTAGCTCCCTCTTGCTCAAAATTCTATCAGATGTACAATCTTCCTCCTAAATCATTAATAAAGGTTGACAATTTTAGTATCTTTACATTCACATGCAAGAATAGTAGCATATTACTGAAAAGAAACCAATTTAGAAACTAATTTGGTAAAAAATACACAAAGTCAGGATGATATAAACGATAAGAAAAATAGAAAATGCAAGATGACAATAGGGAATATTATAAATATGTCTCACTTGTCAATAAGTTTTACCAGAAAAAGAAAGAGAGAAACTCACGTTGCCAGTTGCCCCTGACATTAGTGCTAAAAGAGCCACAGTTGCAGCTTGGTAATCAACTAAGACCTTGAACGCTGCATCATCCAATTTATCCTGCCAAAATTGATGGGACGTGGTCATCACTTAGTAAGAAGAAAAGAGATCATTGCTTTCATGATAGAATCACCTAGATATCCGAGTCTATCAAAACTACACTTGATCTCCCAAATCCCCCTAATGGTATTCAAAGAGATGTAAAAACAAAATTCAACTGGAAATGGATAGCTAATCTAGTGGCAGATGGCAAGCCTTTTACTGAAATGCAGTGACATTTATCTTTTGTTCAATGTGAGAGCAATTAAGCATTTTCTTTGATCAACACAACTCTACCTACAACCGGAATAGATAATCATTAATTAGGTAGTGTAAAATTGTATAATTACAGTTTTAAGGAATCTATCATCCTTAGACATGTAAAGAAACATGTGTACCTTTAATCGAGAGACTGCAATTGAAATTGCCCTTCCTGGAGCTTGAAGAGCTCTACCATGAATCTAAGATTTAAGCGGAAAAAAACACAATGACCGTTCAATATGCAAAGTGCCATCAATTGAATTAAAAGGAGTAGAATGAATAAATGAAAGATCCTCAAGTCTTACCTGCACGTAAAGTAGAGAAACAACTTTTGGAAGAAGGGAAATAGGGTCAGATTCAGCAGAAATTTGAGATGTCAAATCCTGGACGAAAGACTCAAGAGTCATGTTACAGATTCTATGGGATCACTAAACTCATCAACTTTAAAAAAGTACAAAACGAGAAGAGTGAAGTCATCATAATCACTGTACCTATAATTAACAGACATTAGGAAGTACAAAAACAACTCCAAATAATTTGAAGGTTTCCCTCCTTCAAAAGAGCTATTAATATTTATAAAATATGTTTCCAAATTCATTATAGATGTTGATTATATTGCTTCTTTTTCGGAGAAAATGATAAAAATTGGCAACAGCATATGAAACTATTGCTCCACAACCTCGAGCACAGGTCTGAATTGTAAAAACAGCGTTTCCAAAAATCAGATAAAGACTGAATATTATATCTCACTCTTTCCAAGGCCAGTAAAGGATGAAGCCTTGTGCACCATATTTGCCCTTAGTGTGGTGGATATAATACCAATAGTACCCCATTGTGCAAGTTAAACATTGAGTAAACATTCTCAACACTTGCAGCATATCACATTTCATCTTTATTAACACTATTACTGGTTATCAAAAAATGCATCCAGGCATACCTTACGATATGAATGCAGAAGAGTTCTTTCCAATTTCTTATCAAGCTTTTTCAAAAGTAAGCCACTGCAAACATGCCAAAATAAATAAATAAATAAATCAGTATTTTCCAATTTTATTCTGACACATGGAACTTTAAGTTACATGTTAGATAAAAAAGATTAACCTTTCTTCTGCTATTGCTCTTAGGGCAGTCATAAAACTTTCGACCCTCTGTGATATACAAAATCAGTAAGTCAGCCTGTCATGTGAATAAACAGAATAACATGCCATGACACAAAGGTGTTCCTATGGAATATATTCTATCAACAATGACAGAAGGCCAGTAGAAAAGGCAGACCTTCTTTTAACTGGAGAAAAGGAGAAAATAATAGAAACCAAGACATATCAACAAAACACAAAGGCAATTCAGCCTGTCAAAAAAATAAAAAATTAGTGTGAATCAGCCCATGAGAATGAAGATTTACCTTAGCTTCCAAGGCTTCAATCAGTGCAAGTGCCTTGACTGAAAGAGGTCCAATGAAGCTTTTAGCCTACAAAAAATTGTTAATGGGCAAAAATCGTATTCAAAAATTAAAAAAGTTTCTTCACACAAAAAAGAATTACAAGCAAGATTAGCAGGAATATATGAGTCACAGGAAAAATACAAGAGTAGCCCTATCTCCATGGCTAAGCGACACAGATTCATCTTTTTGTGGCTCTTCAACTTCAATCCCATTTTTCAATTTATTGTGCATGTCCTGTGTAAGAAGACCCACAACATCAGTCGATCATTTTAACAAGAAATTTGATATGTAGAGGCAAGATGCACTTGTTGAGAAAATTGGTAAATATCGTACGAGGTCAAGTAGTAGAGTATCCACCATTGAGGTGGCTGTGGTTCGCAGTAGATGTTTATGCAAAATAACCTGTACGTAAAAAGGAAGTAATTATGAAAAATAGTATAACCAATACCTTAAAAGGCAAGCTTACAAATACTTACTGATATTGATGGGTCATCTTCAAACAAATCCAGTGCCTTCTCATACAGTTGCATATTCAAGAAAGACTGAAAGCAGCAAAAGTTGAAGACAAGTCAGATAAATCAGCATGCAGTCCTGATCATAAGATAGGAGAACATATTTCACTAGGCCTTTGGCTTCAATAGACCAAATAGATTGTATCCAGATCATTTCTTCCAAACACCAAACCCCACACCAGTTGTTATGCAGGAATAAGTTTTAATAGAAGGGCAAATCAAAGTGCTGAGGCATCTACATATGGTTACAGAATGTTTTTTTTCTTTAGAACAAATTAAAAACAAGAGGCAAGGAAAACTAATCTTAAGAAAATCACTATTATGTGCATCAATATAAACATGCACTATCAGGACTAGTACAGAAGACAAATAGGTTAAATGATAACAACATGAAGTTTTCCGTCAGAAATCGAATGAATATTCAACCTGGAAGGAAACAGGGAAAATTTTTCCTTCTGTTTTCTCACTTAACAAAACCTTGGAAACTGCTCATTTTCTCCAAGACCCATTTCTTTTTTCCAATGAAAAACATGGTACTAAAAGAACAGAAAACAATGCAATAAGTGATATTACCTCATCAACTTTGCGTTGCAAATTATCAAGTACGCGTTTCATGCGCTGAGCATTTTGTGTAAATGCTGCCTTTCTTCTCTCCTTTAATGAATTAAGAAGCATAGGTCTCAAATAGCTTGCTAAAGGTACAAGAATGGTCTCAGGATCATCTATGCCTACAAAATAGATCCAAGATGTCTGTCACAGTGATATAAAACATAGATCTCAATCATGTGATTCAATTATTATCAGCATAATATTACAGACCTAATTCTTCAAGATCAGGAATCAGCGACACAATCTTCTGAATTAGCCATTCTTCAGGAATAACACTATTGCTGTCCTCTTTCACTCTATCCATGTCTTTTCTAGGCCCCAATTTCGAATCAGACACTTGTGAGGAAATTGCTACCTTGCCTTTCTTCTGGTTTTTCTTAGACTTAGTTGGAGCTGATTCTAGGTAATCTGGATCACTGTCAGCCACCTCCAACTTAGTGTTCCCGGTGGATTTTCCTTTTCTCCTCTTAGATCCTTTCTCCACAGCTTGTTTTCCAGTACCAGTCTCATTTGACTCTGCTATCGTATCATGTCTAACTGAAGCATCTTTTGTGGCATGAAAATTATCAGATTGTCCAGTGCTAGCAACAGCAGGAAAATTTAATGTTTCCATCTCTTTTTCCAAATGGTCAAACAGATCCTGACAAACAAACAAACATGCAAACATCAGAAATCTAAAACAAGACATTAGAGAGGTCACTATCAAAGACGTAATTGTAGTCACTTAAGTATGTTACACATCAAAGTTCCCAATAGTTTTAATTTCGGAGGAGAAATGAAAAAAAGCACAACCATAGAACTATCCTAAAAGTTCAAAAAACACTGTCAAAAGTTTCTAAACCTTTTTAGTACCAAGGGTATCCATTGACAACAGCATTTGTTGTACTGAGAAGGAAGCAGCCAAAGAAAGACATTGTTTAATTCAGGATAAGTGTGATAGGAAGCAGCATCCTCAAAACAAAGAATGGCTGAGAAGTAAAACAAAGTGCATAGCAGCTATGCGGACTCTGATATCTAATGATGCATAGCAGCTGTCAAATCTTTTTATCCAATGACACCAAAATTAAGATATTCAGGCAATTTTAGACAGAGATAAACATATTTACATGCAAATTTTATTCACCTGTATCTATCTGCAAAAAGAGAATGAGTAGATCCTTCTTCAGCAAATCCAGATAAAATTAAAAGAAGACTACTATCAAGACTTCTGTGAGATACTTAGCTAGTAGCAAAGCATTGATTCTACCTTGACAAAGCTATGGCTAAATACGTATGACTCCCCCAGGATCGTTGCCTTATTTGACTGGAAAACAGCACAAACTAATCAGAAAAATCAACCTGTCAACTGTTAAATGGTTTGATTGTGTAACAAAAACATCACCTTAAGAGCCATTTGAACAGACGGACAAAGTGACAGAATCTTCGATGCGTCATGCAAACCAAAGGATCCTGGTAAAACAGAAACTGAATCCATCCTGTACAGCATCTCATTAAACAAGAAACTTTCAGTAATGAATCAAAAGCCACCTAGGAAAAAAATCCTTATTCCATTACGAAGTAACTTCATTTGAAACCTCATGTGTAGATGCATGAACAGTTACTTTCCAAAATGCTTTATGGACTGCAGCATCCAACAAGACACAAGATGTTGAATGGTATCCCAATAAATTTCCAGACTACAATCATTCTACCCATGACCATTCATTTGACTTAAATTTGGGGTCTGTTAGGTTGGATGTAAAATATTTTCATCAGCCTTATATGACCAGCGAGATTCCCTTTTGCTATATTATTGTCATATATGGAAGCCAACGTTTGATATGGTGGGACATATGCAAGCTCCAAAAACAAAAAGCAAATGTGAGATACTACTAATGGTAAAGAACTACAAGCATATTAGAGCAATTTAATGCATATAACCACAACCGCTGGCCAATTTAAATTGCACGCTAACTGATAATGGATAACACATATGCACACACATACAAGAGAAAAAGAACATGCTAAATATAACCCCTCACCAGCTACCACGTTCTATGGCATCCTCTGCAGAAGCATCCAACATCTCTACCATTGATGGATGTGCAAATAAAGTCACTAACGGTATACCTTCAGGATATCTGGACTGCGAATTCAACGCATAACATGAAGTGAATTAGACAGGAACCCGAGAGGCTTTCTGACAGATACTAAATCTTGAAGATGAGCATTTTGTCATTCATAGATGTTCTATAGGTGAAGATTTTATGATCAAAGACAGAAGCAATAAGTACCTGTAGAAATTGCACAGGCTGTGGAATTCCAAGTTTTTGAAGAGCTTCATAACTGATAAAAGAGTTCTGCAGGAGAATTATAATGAGTTAGAAGACTCACAACACTTGGGAACACCAAAATAATTCAGCATACATAACAGTTTAGCAATTTCATTTTTTTAACCCCCAAATAGTGAAAAATATGTTGAAGCAACTTTTTGATGCTTACAAAACTCTATTTTAAAAACCATGCCATTAGCTTTCATAGATGAATCCTCATAGTAGCTAAGATTAGGCTACCACTTGAAAGTCTGGTTCATCAAGTGAACTGGCCCACAATGTTGGCAGAGGAGAAATAATAAGTATTAAAGAATGTCCATGAAATGTTCTCAAAATATGGACACTCATTTGGAATATTTCTCCACAGAAACACATTTTTATCATATTTTCACATATCTGGTGTATTATGTGACTAATACATCTTGTGGGAAAACAAATTTATACAATTTAACTGACAAATTTATATAATTTAACTAAATAACTTATATGTAAATCAGAGGTAAGCATTGGTCACACCTGTGAAAAGAAAGAATCTACGCACTCCTTTTGAGCCACGGCAAAAACCTGTCGATCCCAACCACAACAAACAAGAATTCCACAAATCAATGAGGCCAAATAAAATGGAAAAACTAAGAGACCTCTCATGAGACACAAAGAGTGTTATCACATACAGAAGGTGTCCAGTGAACTCCAGCACGAAGTGAACCAAGAATCTCACCCTCCTTAACCAACCCATTGAAAAGTGACTGGAAAAAGGAGCCTTCAACAGCCACACCACTAGCTCCATCTGTTTCTTGCAATAAACCCTGCAACGAGTTCCATAATGCTGATAAATTCATTGGAACAAAAACACCCCTTGCAGCACCACGAACCATTGCATTCACACGCGCAACATATGCTGGAGTGTACAATTGGCCACCTTCAAGCCTCCCTTTGACCTATATAGTAAACCACAAAATGCAACACCTTCCAAAATCAATATCCTAAATCACACGAACCACCAAAACCTGGGAAAAAAAGTACAACAAAATACCAAAGTCCCGAGCCGAGGTTCTAAAACGGACACAACTAACTCTGATCCAACTTGTAACTGTGCAGCGATTTCAGCCAATACAATTTGACTGCACTCTTGAAGCCTTTCATTGATTTCCTCAGCAACAATATCCCAATATGAATTTGATATGATTTCTCCATTTATTAACATAAGTGTCGAATCATCGGACACTATACGCTCGGCTTGTTTCTCCACGTGATACAAATCTACGCCGGTGATATCAGCTAAATCAATCAACGAAACACGCCCTAGCTTCTTTATCTCGGCAACCATTTCTTTCCTCAATTGGTCCTACATAGATAAAACTTCAATTTCGTCAGATATTCACACGACACAAAAATGAACAAAAAATTATATATATAAGAAAAAAAAGGTACAGACAGGAGTGATGTATTCTTTGCCGGAAGTGGTGTGGAGCAGATCAAAATCGATTATCCGGAGCTGCTGCAGCTTCTGGACCAATTCGACGACGTTTCGTTCCGATAATCGGATGCTGGATTTTGCTTGCTGCGCGAACTCGAATTGCCTCTGCAATTCCAGCAGTTCTTCGTCCATTTTCTCGCTCTACTTTTTTCGAAATTTTCTCTGTCTAAAATGGAATTGTGGTTTTGCTTGCTTCTACAATTCTGATCGATTAGTTTTTTTTTTTTTTTTAATTTATTCAAACGCAGAGAAGGAAGAATGAGATCGATAAAGACTCCTAATTGAAAAAGAAGGTCGGGTCGGTTATCTATTAATACTAAATGTAAGATTTAAACCAATATTTGATTAGGGTCGGGTCATTTCTAAATTAGACAGATTACTTTGTTTTATGTTGGTTTCTAACGTTTTGATTTACTTGATTTATTTGTTGAGTTTTATACATAAAATAACTGTTATGCAACTTTTACTTATAACAAAAAACATAAAAAAATTATTGCGCTCCTATTCTACTGTATTTGATCCTTTGTCTATTTTTTCTTTTATTATTGTTTGAAATTCCTTCCTTCATTTAATTTAGTTATAATTTTAGTTAAAATTTTGACTCGATTTAATTTATTTAATTTGAAAATTAGTTAAAATCTCAACTTCACTAAATTTTCATCAAGATTTTTGAGTCGATCTTGTGCTGGCAAAGAAGAGTCGAGTTAGGGTTTATTTTTGGTTGAAAGCTCAACTTGATTTAATTTTTATCCGATCTAGATCTCTCTCTCACACACACACACTCACAAATACATATGTAAGTCAGAAGTTCAACTTGACTAACTATTAATATTCAATTAGACTATAATTAGTCAAAATCTTAACTTGGTTGACTTAATTTTTCTCGAAATTTGAAGTACATTGGTACTTGGCTAGTGAACTTGTCAAGTCTAATATAGTTTTATAATTTTGTATTTATGTTTTTAATTTTTTGTTATTAAAATATGTTTAACTAGTTTAATAACTTGTAAACTTTGAATTGCGTTTGTTTAATAATATTATTGAAAAAGTAATACTGTAACAGTTTTTTGAGATTTGGAATATGAAAAAATAATTGATAAAATGTGTTCAAGAATATGTCACAATAATTCTTTGGAAAATGAATTTGATCAAATATTTAATAAGTTTAAAATTGAATTCGAGTAATTGCAAGTACAAATAGAACTTATGTAAACCAACCTCATACTCAATTATTTGTTGGTCAACTTGAGCTCAAGCTTAGTCTTACGAGCTCAATCAATTTTACACATGTTGAATTCCAAGCAAATTCGAGCTCGATTGGAATGGTTGTTTTTGAGCTTTTTTTTTTTTATGAACATTACTCTAGCTATTTATGAGATTTTTTTTTGGATAAATGTGTATGTAAAATTAAAAAGTGATTAAATAATTTTTTTGACAAATGTATATGTGAGTTTAAAAGATGATAAAATATGTCTGAAATTTTATAAAAATATATTTTTAAAAGACATGTCCAAACAAAGAGAGCGCTTTAAAGCTGTGTTTTCAAATTCAGACCGGACCAGCCGGTCAAACCGAAAATCGGTTAAGTATCCAGTCCGAGTCAATTAAAAAATTAAAAATTTAAAAATTCGGTCAAATCCAATTAAAAATCGAGTTTGACCGAAAATTTGTCGAACTGGATAAAACCCGATTAATTGTACATTTGCATTTTGAAGTTTAGAAGATCATGTCAGCACACTGCTTGGCTGCTGCATTTACTTCTGTGTCAAATTTTCTTTAAGCTTTACCTTGGGATTCACCCAAAAAAGAAAAACAAATCATAAATGTGTAGCATCCTTCCCATCATCAAACCAAATGAAAGGACGACAGCAAGACATTTAGCAGACAAGGTGGTTTTGACTAGGCTTTGAATAAATGACCCAACATAAAAGGCTCCAACAGTTTTTAATATTTTTGGGGCGGGTTTTGATTTTTTTTTTGGTATTTTTATATCTTAGTGTAGTTTAATTTAACAGTAAATCAGGGTTTTAGTACTTAGTTTTTGAATTTAGTTTATTTATTTGTTTCTAATTTGTTTCTAATTGAACAAGTATGGGACTTTTATATCATGAATTTTGTAAGTTTAGATGAATTTGATGAATTGTTAAGTGAATTAGATATAAATGTAAATCTCTATTAATGAATTGTAGATGTTTGTTGGTTAAATTTTGAATGATTTGTAGGAAAAATTTATATACATAAATATATAAAAATATATATATGATGTATTTATGATATCATTCGATTCGACCTCGAGTTGACCCCGCTCGAACCCATTGACCCTAACTTCTAAGTTCAGTCGGGTCGATACGCGGTCCGAGTCTGAAAACATAGCTTTAAAGCCTCTTGAAGTAAGATTGAACAAAGACAGTAGAAACCTTCAAAAATGGGAACTGCAGGCCAAGGAAATCTAGAACCCTCAAGCCTCAGGAAGGAATCATTCTGTCTGTGAAGAAACACATAAATGGACAATGCAGGAAGTAGTGGCAGATGGATTTTTTTTATCTTTACAATCTCTGTGTAAATGTTGCCGTATAAGAAGCAGTGTATAAATTCTCAAATGTCCATCATAATTCAGCTACAAAAACACTGAAAGTCAAAAGATTTATTTTCAACTAAGCAGAGTATGGGGGTGATCAAAACTTCGGAAGCATGATCAGACTACCTTATGAGTCATAGATATGCACAAGTCTGGCAAGAAGACATCCGTTGCCCCAAAGTTGAAAGTACAACGTAACGGGATAGGAAGCTCTTAAATTGCATACATTTTCTTAAAGTCAGTATGTAGAACATCTGAATCTGATAAAACTGACATGGACCAAGACCTTGATCTGCTGGCCTGTGAGTTCTTTCGGATGTTCCTCTTGCTCCAGCTCTCTATCCGATGCATAATAACCCAATAACACATAATGCCTAACGTGGTAGCCATAATTGTGGTTCCTATGATCGTCACTCCAATTGCCAGCCACTTCTCCTGCTGGCCAACGACAACAAAAGACAGTGCCAAGAAAGCCACTGAAATGAGCACACAGGCCAACCACATGAGCTTGTTTATAATAGCCATCATTTGCTTCTTTGCCTTGTGCTCTATAACCACCACTGAGGTTTGAACAACCACGACAGCAAGAGAAATGAATAGAGCAATTGAGTCAAAAACAAAAAAGATTATGAAAGGGGTTTGTGGTGCAATATTAGCTTCCCCAAGGGAAACGCCAGGTGAGAGATTGTTAGGGTCATCCACATATTGGCCAGGGACAGTAAAAATGGCAGCAAAGGCAACAGTAGCAATGAGCACAGCTACAACCGTTGTGGAATTGATTGCATTGTTAAGGCCTTCAGCATGCATCTTATTAAGGCGTTGAGCAATGCCTTGCACGCGTTTCCTAGTTTGACGGGTATGTTCTAACTGATGGTGCACTTCGTGCTTTATGTCACTCACAGTTTGCTTCAACTCTCTCGCTGGATTTGTTGGTTGTGGCTTGAGAGTCCGGAAACTCTGAACACCATGCTCCTGCAGGATGGCTGCAATATCAGCTTGCCCCGTTTTCTGTGCAGTGTCAAAAGCTGTTTCACTAGATCTATTTACAGCCATTGTGTCGGTTTCATTCTGTGCCAGCAGTATCCGAACAACCTGCAGAAGTCAGATAAGCATCATGTCAGCCACTGCAATCGGTGAATATTCTGGAATGTTAAACAACTTTAGTAACTTCCATCAATGTCTGAGCAAAGATACAACATATTATGGTCTAGAATGATTCGTAAATAGTTATTTCCACAAGGATACAAGTGAATAATATCAATGTCTGGATAAATCTTAGCTCTATCTAGGGATACTGTTCTGATCTAATGTGTTATAATTACCTCCCATTACATGGGAGGTAATTAACCAGGAAGTCTCTCGATATTGGATTAAATGATTGGATTAAATGGAGCCTTTTTTTATGACGCAAAGTTGATCATGAACACTGCATGTATACACAAGCAATGCATTGAGTCTGAGCAAGTGCATACTCGTCTTGTCATCAGAAGATTGCTTACTCCGCCGCAGAATATCTGTGTGATTCTGAAATCACACAGAGATGGTGTTTTTGCCAGTGAATGTTGCAGCAACAGATATTATTGTACGCAATTCTAGGGTTGTATTATTTTTTAATTTAAAACACAATAAGTAAGATTCCCTGCAGAAGAGAAGCAAATGGTCACCCAAAGAAATGTAACAAATGGAATTCATTGTAAGATTCTAGGACTAGAAAATGTTTTAAGATTTTGCCATTTTGGAGCATGACTGAATGTCAAAATATGTAACTCAGTTAAAAGCCTCCATTAGGTTGCCAAACAAATAGCTTGTTACTGTGTTGAACACTACTAACTATTCATTAGCAGTCTCATGCCTGTTTTGATTTCATTTACTTATCTGCAATTTTAATTTTCTGTGCTTGCATTACCATACAAGGCAGATAAATAGGTGCATATAGTCAATGGAAACCACAAAGGTCAAACAGACTATGTTAAACAAAAAGGAGGCATGCTTTTCATCTAAATCAACAGAAGGTAGTCTGTAATTAAAACATCAGCAGAACATTTGAACCATTCATAGTTCACGAATGAACAAGAAAGAAAAGCTTTTTTCACCTGTGCTCTGCCTTTTCGAGTGGCTATATGCAATGACGTGTTGCCCTTGGTATCAACCATATTTATCAATGAAGGATCTGCTTTGACTAGTTCCTCCACCACTTCAAGATTTTGTCCTTTAACTGCCATGTGAAGTGCTGTCTGTCCCTTCTTATCATTTCGCGTAGCAATAACAGGCTCCTTACTCAAAAGTGCCTTGACAACCTGCACATGTCCATTTCTTGCTGCAGAATGCAAGGCAGTTTTCCCATTACTTCTAGCTATAGCAGCCAGGCTGCTCTCCAATTCCAATAGATAATTTACCACTTCAATGTGTCCTTGAGTTGCTGCTGTATGCAAAGCTGTAGTATTTGCAATATCAACCGTCATAGAAAGCTCTGGATGAGTCTCCATTAGCACCTTCACAATATCTGAAAACGTGTAAAAATAAGATTCAAGTTGATTCTGTAAATTTAAAGAAACCAGAAAGGCCAAGATCGAATATCTCACAAAGATGCATACCCAAATCCCCTTGTTTGGCAGCTATATGAAGTGCATCAAAACCATTCCTGGCTTTGATTCCGGCAGCAACAAGATCATAGTACTTGATCATCTCCCTCACCAACTCCACATAACCACATTCCGTGGCAACATATAAAGCGGTTTCACCAGCCGAATTTTGCTTTGACAATAACTCAATTAATTGTTCCTCTGATGATTCATTAAAAATCTCCCAAACTGCTTTAAGATTTCCCGCTCTAGAAGCAGAATGCAATGCAGTGTCGTCGCGTTTCCCTGTTAATTGCTTCGTTATCTTCCTCTGAGCTGTCATGGTTAGCTGTTCCGCCATTCCCTCACTATTATCAACCACCTAAAATCTCTCACCTCGGCCCTTTACTAATCTACGATATTTTCACAGCCTCTTCTTCTTCCCCTCAAAAACCCAAATCAGCAATCGCATTTTCCTCAAAATTGAATACAAGCAACAGAAAAACCATACAATCGACAATCACAGAAAGGGCTCATTCATATATCTGTGTCATCAGGAAAGACAGAGACTTTATTCTCATTCGACTTTCCATATCTAGTATGGACCTGAAATCAATACCCTGCCATAGAAGAAGAAAAACAAAAAAAAAAAAAAAAAAGAACATGTTTCAATTATCAAATCATATTGTACTTAGCCAATGAATTCATTTTCTACAACTTCTATCCGATTATCATCAGGAATCTTCCTTAAAACCACAAACCACCAACTCTTTTCATTCTCTACTTTGTTTATTTCAACATAGTTTATAGTACTTTCCTGGATTACACATATAAAGATTGAATTTAATAAAACTAGAAAAAGGCAAGATATAAACCTGGTCATGAAGAAAGCTCCACTTTTTGCTCTCCTCCCTTAAAAACCGAAAGAACCCATAATTTTGAAGAGCTGTCTATGATCAAAACAACCTGTATCTTTAAAAATGCGGGGACACCCTTTGGCTTTTCTTAGATATTCAGGTACAAAATTGAAGGGAAAAAAGCGGAGAGAAATGCTAGAGGTTAATGAAGTGGGGACATCAAAAAGCACATGTAAGCAACAAACTTTCGCAAATGCAATGTATTATAATAGTACAAATCTTTCTCCTCTGAAATCTGAATCAAAACAAATTAAAGGATGGACTTTTTGTAAAGGTGATGATGATTAAAATGAAGAAAAAGAATCAAATTTGCAACTGTACTTATCTACGCTGATTCTTGATTATCGTAAAAGCGATCTTGTGAAGAAAAATTTAGGCAGCCTGGGGACAGAAAAGAGGTGGGTGGAAAATGAATCAACGGTAATACCAGAACCACACGCGTTGGTGCATGAATTGGTTCCAGAATCCAGACCCCAAATGGAGGTACAGCAAACTCAGCTAGCTAATATCAATTATCAAGCCTCCATTATCCTCCTAAATACGCGGGAGGCAGACAAATGATGACATTGTAGGACTAATATTTTCAACTTTGTTTGTAGTAATTGCGGTAGTGCTGACCGCGCGCTTTGGTGGGGCTGGAGATTGAAACCACTAATGCTGTTGCTTTTTTTTTTTTTTTTAATTTCCTTTCTTTTCTTTAATTTCATTTTCTTTTTTGACAACAAAAAGTAGGGGTTAATTTAATGGCTAAGAACATCACCAATTGTTAATAAGGTAAAAAAATATTGAAAGGGAGAACCAATTCTTTTTTCTATATTTTCCTCTTTCATTTTTTTTTTCTCAACTATAGATGTTAGTTTATAAGTGGAAGAACAAAATTCGTGGAGGCAAGATAACCAACAATTATTAAGGTTGTTCATATGCCCCATTTTCATCTGGTGCTTTTCTCTTTTTTCTTTGGGATGTAAATAATCTATTTAATATCTTACCATATTACCGTCTTGTGGAAATTTCATGTCTTATATGACTGTAGCAAAAGCTGCTAGTTATTTGTGTGAGAAAGAATATCAAATTCGTCATTATGAAAATATTTAATACATAGTTAAGTCTCGATGCTGAACTTCTATTGTCTTCACTGGTACGGCAATAAGTCAAAGAAAAAAACAAAAGAAAAAATAAGTGTTTGGACAAACTTGGGTCTTCGATAAGTTAACTAAAACTAAGGAATGGTCATTAAAACAAGGAAGGACTATATGCATAAGCTCACTTTTACAGTATGAGAAAATAGTCATGAAGCTTCAAATCAATTGTTTTGGCCAAATGATAAAATTGAAATCACAGACAGAGGCATCAGTCGATGTAATGCTCTTCTGGGCCCCAAAAACCAAAGGAAACATACGCAAAATAATAATAATAATAATAATTTTGATTCTATACGGTGTTTTCTCTAGCCCTGTAGCCCTTTTGGTAACTAGTTTGTTTCGACATGTTTTCCATGACCTGTTTTTATAAAATTTTAAATACATTTTTCAATTAGCTTTAGAAAGGGCATGTGGTTGTCATAAAATCTACTTTTTTAGATTGGTAGTGGCTCTAATTTATTCGACTTGCTTTGTTACCTTTAGAATTTGCTGATAATATACTTGCTAGTTTTGCAATATAACAATATCCATTAATTTCTTTTTGTTAACATCCATCCATTTTGGATCTTCTAATATGTGAAAAAAAAAAGGAATGTATAAAAAGCAATTTCTCGAAAACTAGTGTCATACGATTAAAAGTATTAGCACAACTTAAAAAAAAAAAAGTATTAGTATAACTTTAAATTAGATTTTTTTTTTTTTTTTGGTTGGTTATAGTTAAAGAGGATATTTCATTATCTCAACTAAAGTTGTTGACAGATCATTTTCTGTTTCGTACAATTATGTATGAATCCAATCTAGATGTGATTCGGACCATCAAGCCATTGGTCATCTATCATCGGAAAATCAGGCGAGCAAGATAACAAACTCGGCTGACCATTGGCTACTGTGGTTCCAGGTGTCGGCTAAATATTGGTCCTAGGCCGGCAAATTGCGATCGGATATTGGATTAATCATTAGAGCATATGTATCTACCCACGTTGTGTCGCAGTCAGTTGAATTGGGAGAAGTGTGACTGCTTACTAAATACGAAGTGCGTAATTATGAATGATAGTAAATTAGCCAAAAAGGAAAAAATAAATTTTATACATTTTATTTGTGTGCTACTTTAATTTTTTATTTATGCGCTCTACTTTAAAAATTATTATTATGTTAGCTTTTGCATGAAGAATTCATTGTTATAACGAGTATATTAGCTCAAATAGATTGAATAAATAAAACAGCAGGTGTATATAAAACATTATCCAAAATAAAGTGTTTATATTAATATTCCACTTTTTGTAACCGCAACTCTTTTATTATTTAAAATAAATAATATCAATAATACAAGATCTAGTGTCAAAACAGTTAAAAAATGCGCACAGAATTGATGGCAAGACAAATACATTGTCATTTTTATCCAGAAAGTTGTATTTATATGAATGTTTTTTGAAATATATTTTTTAAAAAATATTACTGTAGTTGTTTTATAAATTTATTTTAATAAATATATATGTGTGAGATAAACATATAATATAAAAAATATATTTTTCAAAAATAGTATCAAACAAACAGAGTACCCCGCGCTGCTTTTGCAGCACTTGGATGCGGAAACAAATAAAGTAAATCTCAAATAGTTGTTAACCACGCGCTGTTTTTTTAGCACTTGGACGTGGAAACAAACGTGGGCCGACAAATGCCGAGAACAATTCAATTTAATTGATTAATAAATTGTAAGATCTCAATTTCCGAATATGTAGTTATTCCTCAAACTGCCAAAACCAACAGAATCTATGCTTTTACTTTAGCTAAACAACATCCGTCCTAAATTTCCGAAATCCATTCTTACATGAATCTAATCTGGACCATACGCTCTACAGTTACACCAGGACCATATATATGAACAAATTATGATGCATAATCTTTTTTTTTTTTTTGTAAACGTTCTATTGTTCAAGTAATAAATTTTCAAAACAATAAAACAGAGAATTTCACCGCTCAAGTAAGTTTATAACGAAGAATAAACAAGTACGAGCATATATACACACATATTTTGCTAAAGATTATTGTATTTATAGCCGGACAATCAACAATTAATTAAGTCCATCCAAGGACAATCAACAATTAATTAAGTCCATCTAATTTAACATTATCATGAAGTCGTGCATTGTGCACCCTGTAATGTGAACATAATCAATGTCAGCATCAAATTACTACTAATAAAAAAATAAGGATCTATGATAGGGTAGGGAGGGATCACTTGACAAGGCGTTGATTCAAATCACTGGGCCTTGGAATGAAATGTTGTCCCGTAGTAGTTTTTTTTTTCTTTGTGGTTTTGGGGGGGGGGGGGGGGGGGGGGGGCCGCCTAGACTTTGTGCTTTTATTAGTTAGCCAAAAAAGAAAAAAGAAAAAGTCTGTGTGCTTGTGGTGGTTCATCTTTCTTATACTGCGGTTGAATTGAAGCCGTAGACTTTAGCTTCTTTTTTCTTTTTTTAAGCGATTTGATAACGTCAATCAAAACCTGTTTGATTATAACCTTTAGGTAGTGAGCTTCCTATTGATGTTTTCCTCTTGATATCTATAATTTAGTCAAGGTGGAGAAATTATCCACATATGTATTAGTCCTATTTTGCTGCTGAATGTGTCTGTTGTCATTCGAGACAGTTCAATTATTTTCAAGAAGGCTGATTTGATCAAATTTGTATGCATGTGACGGCTGAAAGAATCCTTCCATCTGTGTCATCATTTTTATATAATAATGTCCAAAATATAGCAAATTATCAAGTGATTAGGACAAATGATATTTCAAAAAGTCGTCAAACAGTACAAACGTTTTCTTTAGTTTTCTGCTTATATGTATTCTAATTCAAAAGGAAGGCACGTCCACTTCCCACTTGTGACTCCACTCACTGCCATACCAATTATGTTCTTTTCATGACTAGTACAATATGACTCATCCTTCTTGTTGAAAAATTCAAGAAAAAGCTTCTAGTAGCAGTACATAAAAAATATACAGTTTACTCTTACCCTATTGGCCAACGTGATTCACCACAGGTCAATCTACGATGTTGGATATATATTGGCATGTATTCGAAATAAATCTCTCTCTCTCTCTCTCTCTCTCTCTCTCTCTCTCTCTCTCTCTCTCACTCTCTCTCTAATGTTAACTCAATGGGATTATACAAAAACATCCCATTATTGTTGCCATGGACCTCAAGTTGTTGCCAAATGTAACATCTAATGCTCATGTTTTAGATTAAAAAATACGAAATGGATTGAAATAGAATCTCAACTTGCATTAGACATACCTAATTAGTCTGACAAATTATATGTTATCTAGTGAATACGCCTTATACCCATCTTGCAATTCGCCTACTATGGCTTCAAAACCTATGCCATAGGAGCACACCACACGTGCAGAAAAGTTACTTAGCACTGCTTTCCCAGACAAAAAGACTTGTGGTTCCATATATGTGGTGTAAAAAATTTAAGGTGGTGTCATTCTAACTAGGTAGTTCAGTTTAGTTTATCATATTTTTAACTCCCTTCGTCCTATTAAAAAATTTAAGGTGGTGTCATTCTAACTAGGTAGTTCAGTTTAGTTTATCATATTTTTAACTCTCTTCGTCCTATTTTGAGAAGTTTACAGTTTTTTTTACACAGTTTAAGAAAATTGAATTAACTTTATTAAAAGAATAAATTAATCTATAATATTCTTAAAATACCCTTGTATTCATCACTAAATATTTACATTAAATACAAAATAGAAAATTACACCATAAGTCAAATTAGTTCCATTTGATGTATGAATACACAATTTGTTATGCACCTCTCACTTTTAACAAAGTAATTAAATAGGGGCATTTTAGAGAAGTTAAAAATTAATTACATTCTTTAATTGAAAAGTGAACTATAATTTGGAACAGATGAAAAAAGAAAAACAAGACTATCAAAATAGGACAGAAGAAGTATGTGTTTTAACAGTCAGATTAGCATTTGGCTAAGGTTCGAGTTGACCATTCGCTCAACTACTCAAGAAAGATAGTAATGCTTGCTTGCTTTCTTTCTCAATCGAGCATTATTTGCACATCTGGGGCCACAAGTCCCAATCTTGACTTTTCGAGACACCACTACTGCTCGCAAAGAAGCCAAATTTTCAGTCAACAAAAGTGAAGTATGAATATAAAGGCAACAAACAGATGAGTTAACTGGCATATCGCTTTGTCTGTCATGGCTCCGTGTTATCTTTACAGCAATTTTTTTTTCCTTTTTCTTTGTTTTTTGGAATGAATAGGTAAATAATTAATTGTTTTTCATTTGATATAGTACTATGATGCTACAACACTAACTGTAGTTTTAAGAAGTATCGATATTTTTCTACTGAATACTATTTATAATAATAAGTTAGTATATTAGTGAGTAACACTTTGCAAGAGATCGAGGAGTCAACAGAAGTAACTTTTTGCTCTTGTTTCTCACTTCATCAAGATAAATGGTTAGCATACAATATATAAATGCATGAGTTTAGTTGCATTAGAGACATTAGATTATCATCTTTAGATTATACTTGATGAAATTTTATCCTGTGTAAGCATCCTCTCTATTTGTAAATAGGACAAGATGTCAAGATCTAATAGGGCGTGGAAGAACAATTTTTAACAGGGTAAAAAATTTTATAGCCATGACAAAGCTTCATAATCGACACGCTTCAATTGAAAAAAGAAAGGGTATCTACTTTTATTATACGAATTAAAAGGTTTCAACTATCAAAATTAAGACTATTAAAAAGGGAAAACAGAAGTAACACTAATATCTGAAATTTGATTTGCAAATTAAAGGACCGATGGGAAGGCAAATGTATCTTGTGTGTCTAAAATGGTTTGGTTTGACTTTCAAACCAACCGCAGTTTGTACTGTTCAACTTCGGTTCGTTACTTTAAAACCAAAACGGAAATGTAAAATCATTTGAGCCTAAAACCAAGTGATGCACACCCCGACGGCCCTAAAAGCCCAAAAACCTCATCCTCAAGTTCCATGGGCCGCCAAAAATTTCAAAGGAGTAAAATCAATTTTTTTAAATATTTCATGCATAAACTTAATTATTATTCCACCTAAGACTTTCTGACGCTAATTTTAAGTAAAATTAGGTCGTCGGTGTTTGAGTCCAAATTAACTAACCAAAAGTCTTCAATTTTCAATTTTGCATTCTTCGCCTCGAAGCTTGATGACCACTACTTCTCGTCCATTTCTATCCGATAATGATTGCTTATTCGAGAATGAATCAAATGTTACTTTCCCTGGTTTCTGTTATAAAAACACTTAGAAGCATTTTAGTTCAAATTGCTCAACATTATCATTATGAATATCATTACCTTTACTATGCGTATGGATTTTGATGATTCCTTCTAACATGTTTGGATTAGTAATGGAACATGTATCATTACCTTCAAAAGAGTTAATGAATTTAATAAAGTAGTATTTTTTATGGAATCGTAAAGACTCCAGTTATTCATTTTCATTCAAATGGAATGATAGTGATAGTTGCTTTTCAAATGTCAACAATGGATGTGATTACTACTGATACCTACTCTCTTCCCCGATTTTCCTAAACCAAGCAGCCCCTTAATTACCATTATCGGTACTTTGCCATTATCGGTACTTTGCATTTAATTTGATTTCATATTTCCTTGGTTCTGATATTTTTCTCTGGGTAGATAATTTAATCCGAGAGTGTTAGATAATAGCGGGGAGTGTATAAGGTGTAAGCCCACTTTGTGGCCCAACTGACATGTATGAAAAACATGGGATGGTTATATGGGCTGGCATGGACCCATAAATAGAACATAAGACAAATAAAGGTCCTCTTTTTTTTTTTTTTTTTTTTCAAAGATAACAAATGAAGGTCTTTGATTTGCTCAAATACGATGACATGAGGCCCATGACAAATAATTGCTTGTTGCAGTGGATTTTGTTCTAAAACCCTATGCAATCTAATGATTGCTCAAATGTTAAGCTGTTAATGCTTTGATTTTGTTGGATTGTACCATTCTCCAATCTAACAATCACATGTATTAGGTAAGTGGTACTTTTTTTTTTTTTTTTAGTACAGACGGTCGATAGATAGGAAAATGATGGAAAACTGGTAATGGAGAGTTCCTGGCTCTGAACTTCACTAATTTACCAATATTAAACTAAATTTAATGGTAGGATAACATGTTAATGGATAGCTACAAAACTTGAATTTTAAATATAAAAAAATTAAATTACTCAATTTCAGCTAGATAGAAGTTAATTCCAACTCGGCTTGAATAGTAACCAAGTTTAGTTAGAAAAATTTTTTTTTAATTTGTTAAAAAAATTCAAAGAAGACTTGAATTCTATAGACATCCACAATTAGGCATGTTTAGAAGCCTACTTCGACATAACTATTCAGACCTCAATCATTTTAAAACTACATTTTAAAAGTGCATACCAATTTGTATGAGACAATTATTATCCCTTAATTTTCCCCTTTTTAATTAAGTGAGACATGAATGATCTGCATGTTAATACAAACACAGGAAATTATGCATTTACAAAGATGAACTGCACCATTCTTGAGAATCAGCCAAACTTGATATTTTCGTGTATCTTAAAAAACCCTACCGAACTTCACATGTGCCCTTAATATTGGACAACGGACCATTCATAAATAGCTACAGTACTGAAGGAAAGATATGGCTGAGGAGTCGGGATACTTGTTTCCATTTTTTACTATTATGTGTAGCATTTAGTTGTAACTGAACCATCTCACTATTAAATCGTTGCTAGCTAGTTCTGTCTTATCCCAAGAACATTAACTTTTACTATTGTACACCTACCTCTGTATCAGAAAAGTTGTCACAGCTTATAGGTTTTGTCAATTTATTGAAGTCTTTGGGGGTTTACTTTACATAGTCTTGAAATTATTGGATACTTTCAATTCTTTGTTTAGTAATTTTACTGGGGAATTTAATTTGTTTGCGAGTTTAAAAAATAAATAAATAAATAACGTTATTCATTTGGCTTGTAAACTGAAAATAAAAGAAAATGACAAGGTTTTGGACATTTGTACTTACGATAGTCACGTAGTTGGAACAAACTGTCTCTATAACATGAATCATATTTGGCACACCTCCACTCTGATCATTGATTCTCACATTCAAAGTGATAGAGAAGGACATCCATATAGGCCATTAGGAACCTCTCTTTTTTTCTGTGGACTGTATTCTTTCTCCTCACTAAAATTTACAAACAAAAGACAGTCACCTGTCTTTTGATTAGGCCTTAATCTAATGTTGATAACAATTAAGATTGAATTCTAAATAGTAAAAGGGTTTAGATTTTCAATCTCACAAGTATGTAATGTAGTAACAAGCTATGTTAATATTTATTTCACTATGGACGGCTTTTGTCCTTTTATCAATGCTAGTTATTGTATATATTATTTAAAAAAATAAAAGAATGTGTCATCTTTCCAAATCTTTTTATTTCTTTTCCATTCATCCTCTGCTTAGTTAAACTTTCTAAATTTTCTTCACAAATTGATTCTTCAGTTCCTAGATGACAGTGGTAAAAGAGTCCATTTACTTTTTTCTGACAAATGGTTCTGGTAAAAGATTTTCTCTTTTTTTTTTTGGGGTGAATATATAAAAAAGGACTTCTTCAAATCCATATACGTTAATATTTAACATGCTTTTCTTTACAGAAAGTCAATCTTGCCATTGAATGTGTTACTGACATTGTTGACTAGTGAGCTGTCGATGTGATAGTGAACGACTTTGCACCACAGCTACCTTGCTGTTTGGAAATTTTTGTTTCAAGAAAATAGGAACTTATGAAGTAACACTAAAGAGGACAATTGCATGTTTGCATGGGCCACTTCTGAAAAAGAAAATTCATCTAAGAAATCACGTTTCAATAACTTTTATCATCTTGTATCAGAGGTAAATCACATGATCAAGCCACTGATTTGGGAGACATCATTTCTCTACACATTCTTGTATTCATTTTGTTCCTTCTCCTGGAGATGTATCATGAATTCACATGGTGAAGAATCTGAAGACATGTGAGGGTGCTATCACATCAGTCCCACAGCTGCAAGTTGGACGAAATCATCATGAAATCAAACCAATTATTTGCTTGCTAATATTAACTTCGATGGTTCTTCAATTATTTTACCTTTTCTTTTTGGGTTTAGTAGTTCAGCTTTTCATTTTCTTCTTGATACTATGGCCCGGTAGTCCCTGCCATGCCAGCTGGGAAACAGTGTCCAGTAGTAATTGGAAGAAACATGATCAGGGAGCAAGCCTGAATACTCCGGCACCAAAATTGAAGTTTAATACTAAAAGTGAAGACGTTAGAGTCCTAGAGACAGGAGTTATTTTCTTGCTCACCTGTGATGGTAGGAATGACCCCATTTGCAGTTATGAACGAACCCTGCTGCTTTAATGCTAAGAGCAATTTTCACAAGGTCCTGGCGAACCATGCAGTTAATACATATAAGAATACCATATATTTTATATATCCAAAAAACTCATTATTTTCAAAACCTTAATTCAAGCCAATTGACTATTGATCCTTGCTTCATATGTTAATTTTATACTATTCAGTCAAGCTTCAAGAAATGTAGATCCATAGACTCTTTCCAAAGAACAAAGACAGCTACAATTTAGCCAAAACTAAGAAGCATGCACGAAAATTTTGTGGCATTTGTTTATCATACATAAGAAATGCCACGGAAAGTTTAAAGAGAAACTTAAAACGGAGAATAATCGTGAATAACTAACCATGTCAAGTAACACTTAAAGTAAATCAGGCATTTCTCTTTTTCTTTTCCACTTTTTCTATATAATCTTGAGAGTACACATACTGTTAATAACACGGCAAATAGGAATAATGAAAAAATCCACTCCATAACTCTACCTGTGTATTTGGTGGTATAAATGAGACACATATGAATAATCTTACTCTACTTCTTTACATCATGCATCATTATGTATCATCATGCATGCTGTGCTGATGTAAAAAAATAAAATAATAATACTCATGTATCTCTCTTTTAGAATACTAGATTCAAGTGAAACCGTCAATTAGATCGTACAAGAATATCCCTGGGAAGAATAGTCATGGGGCAAAATAACAAAGTCACGAGGACAAATTAAAACTGTAGGCTCACCGGCAGTAGGCTCAAACTCAACAATATTGGACTAGAGAGCGTAAAGGCTTGCAGACTTAACTAGTCACTGATCAGCACGTACAAGATGCTTTTATTGCCTCTAGGACATGAGTCAATTCACCACTCAAACGCTGCGTCTCAGTTCAAAAATTCCCAAAATCAACGTTGGACACGGGTCTCACAAGTTAAGCCTTTTTTCATTTCTTACAAGTTGAGATGCACATAATTGATTTGATAAAATGTGTAATCATGTTAAAATTGTGGTATAAATCTCTTAAAGCCCGTGCTGTAACTATTTACCACTACAAACGACGTCATTTGTTTATTACAAGTTTAACCTTATTAGTTTAATTTTATCCATTTAGTTTTTATCCTTTTAATTAGAGTCGTGAACTTGTACCAAATATCACTTGTGAAGGCATAAAATGAAAGCTCTATGTATTTGTTCTAAATAAATAGAATTAAAGCAAACTTTATAGAATAATTCATGTCGAAATAGAAGGAGCAAACCATATCTCCAACTATTAAATATTGAATCCACAAATGACTGAAAATGTAATAAATTTTTGTTTTACATTTAACGAAAAAAATGTAAAGAAAAGGAAAGGAAAGGAAACAAAAAAAATTAAAAGTACTCAATAGCAATGAAGTTATTAAACTGATCAGAAGAACTGTCATGCGATGGCCAAGTCATCTGGAATGCAAAAGGTGTTTGGATCCTCATTTTGAATCCATCCAAACTTTTCCAAAAAAGGGTTGGTAAGGGTTTTAGGTGGATAGCTATCAATGCAGTCTTCCCATGCATTTCCATCACCCATATCTCCCACCACCTCCCACAAACAACTGTTACACTTAAATCCAGCCCCAAAACTAATCATGAAAACCCTATCACCTTTCTTAAGCCTCTTTTTGGCCTCCATGTACCCTAAAACATACCATAAACTACTAGCAGAAGTATTCCCAAATCGATGTAGAGTCATTCTTGCAGGCTCTAAATCATACTCACTTAGATTTAGACTCTTCCCTATTCCATCGATCACTGCCTTTCCTCCGGTATGAATGCAAAAATGTTCCACGCCCGTCTTGAAATTAATCACGGGCCTACTGTTGCCTCCATCTTTGGTGTAACTTTTCATCCTTTTTCGGATGAAAGAAGCTACCATGAACCTTAGTAGCTCTCCGATGGGCAGTATCTTGGGTGCAACTTCTTTCAAATTATCGACAAAGGCTCGTGTTGCTGCCTTTGGCAAATTCTTGCCAAGGTGAAACCCTACTCGCCCTTGATCATCCTCCTTTTGCATGCAACAATCATAGGCTTCATCACTTGCACCATGATGCGTTCTCACCAGACACTTCAACTTAAACATGGCTTTATTCTTCAAGGCCACTTTGTTTGTTAAAAGAATTGCACAACCACCTGATCTGAACAAACAGTTTGCCAAAATCATAGATCTATCATTTCCAGCATACCAATTAGGACTCAACGACTCTGATGTCACAACAATAGCGTACAAATTCTTTTGAGTTTTGAAGATGTTTTGCACTATATTGACTGATATCAGGCTGGCACTGCATCCCATACCAGTGAGATTGTAGGTCTTGATGTCCTCCCTCATCTTATAATGATTGATAATCCTAGAAGACAAAGAAGGGACTGCAGCTAACATGGAAATATTCACCACAAGGACATCAATCTCGGTCGGGGATATGCCGTTCCTCTTCAAAAGCTTGTCAATACTATCGTAGAAAAATTCCTCCATTTCCTCGATCCCATCATCATAAGTAGGGCACTCTTCTCTGTTGTGGAAGACCATTCTCGGTGCATACGTTTGTTCACCAATGCCTGAGCTAACAATGGCTTTCAAGAGGAATTTGTATTCAAGGAGGCCGAGGTTTTTGTTTCTTCTTATGACTTCACCACAAAACCGACTGCTAAGCATCCTATCATCAGTTGGTTTGTAGCATTCATAGTCTAATATGTAACAGGATTGGTGCCTCTTTTTATCAATATTTTTCAAGAGGAGGAAGACGCACAAGAAAGGAAGACAACATAACAACGTGAAAAAAGCATCCATCAGAAAGGTGGGAAAGTATTGAGAGAGAGAAAGAAAGACGAAGAAGAAAAGAGGGAGAGGTGAAGAAGTTGTTTTAAGTTTGGAAATTCAAGTTTTGCTGAGGAATTTAAATCAAACACTAGAATATAAAGGGCGTCCAAGTTGACATGTGACTCTGCTTTAAACATCTCAACCCCCAACAACCGATCCATGGCTTGCCTAACAATTTTTGTTTATTAAAATCCACAATAATCATGCATAAGGCATGTGATAATTTGAGATTGAGCACTGTTAAGTGTCTTTTTAGTTTGCTAAACCTCATCATTCAAGGTGATTGTCAACATTTATCTTTTTTCTTTTATTTCTAATCGTAACTTAAGAACTCAATGCCTAAGATAGTCCTACATATTCATCAAACTCGGAATAAACTTGATATATTTTACTATAACAACGAACTAAATAATGAGGAATTTCGAAGTCTGACCTAAATAGTTGTGTATCTTACAGAGTACGGATCACTTAGCATCTCCTCAATCAATTTCTCTCTTAAATTTTTGGATTTCGAGCGAACAAAGGACTAACTTTTTGAACTGGTCATTCTCCTCTGCTATACACGACTTTTTTTTTTGACAATTTGGGGAAAGGGGAAAGGGAGACTAACCTACTCAACCCAAACTGAAAACCAGAATAGGAGTGGGTTTGTGGGGTCTAGTTTAGGTCCTCTCCCATTCTGCTATACACGACTTTAATAGAAAGCCATAATGTTGCGGTACGGACGGCAACTGAAATCTGGATATACACTTGCATACATTTAAGGCTTGGAAAGGAAGGTAGATGGAGCTATAAAGGAAAAAATTATGAATACACGTCTGTTGATGATTTACTGAACGCTCTCTTATGACCCATAAAATTCATTTGCATTAAATAGAACTCGGACTGATAAGCCTTTATCTCAAATTTTTTCTAAAGGTGTCCACATGAGAGTTTGAAAGTGATGTAAATTAAATTGTTATATATTAACAATGTGAAAGTTTAAACAGATGTAAGTACTTGCAGCCAACCAAAACAAATCAAAAGTGACATAGCACATTGTCGTAAATCCACCTTGGCAATTTAATGTCTACAGAAATATAAAATGCTTGGGTTGAAAAACGAATGATGAAATCTTATAGCTAAAGCAAACTATGCAAACAAACATGGCATTGAGTTGTTAATGGCAATTGAATTACTAAGCACATCATAATCCTCTTTTTTGATTGTCTGTAGTTTGTACTAAGAAAGTTCTTAGATACACGTAATACAATTTACATGTCATTCTAAGATCGGTAGAGTTTTTCTATAATCCATAGTCAACAATAGAATGAATATACCAAGGTATTTTTCATATGAAAATTTGAAAAGGTGGAGGTAATATAATATTTGCTGTCAGATGCGTGAATGAGAAGTTTTTGGATGAAAAATGAACATTAATTAAGAGTCATACGGACATCGGCCAACCCCAAGTCTTTCTTCGGCGAACACGGTCCAGGGGCCTTATCATAAACCCAATGGTAGATAGAGTGCCATTAATGCTCGTGGACTTCATTGTGCATTGGTGTCTGGTTGACGAGTGAGGCCTGTAAATCCAGTTTACCTCAAAAAATTCATCCCAAATGAACTTAAGAGGAGCTTTTTAGATAGATTGAGTTCACCGTCCCACTTGTGGATGCATTGGTGTCTGGTTGACGAGTGAGGCCTGTAAATCCAGTTTACCTCAAAAAATTCATCCCAAATGAACTTAAGAGGAGCTTTTTAGATAGATTGAGTTCACCGTCCCACTTGTGGATCTTATAGTACAGAAGAGTACTACATAACCATAATGATGCATGTTGATATAAAAAAATGATTTAAGAATATTTATATAACATTATTTTAGATCACAAATTCTACAAATAAAGCTACAGACTGAATCCATTTAAGAATTTTCTGAAGAAGCCAATAGCTAGTTCTTAGCCAAACACAAAATACCGTGTGGACCACACGCCTCAATTCAGCAAGCTAGTAGCCACGAGCTAAACATCTACAGTATCAAAATGGCATATGTGAAATAAATGAAAACAAATTTTTTCAAGGTTTGCATTTATAGTGTCCTAGTCACAATCAGCATTGACCTAATTTTTTAATGGCAATCAAATCTATTTGAACGCATCTAAAGATGGTGATTGACGTTCGGTTATAGCCAATAGAAATTATGTGATTGATGGATTACCCCATTTGTTAACCAATTTGGATTGTCATCGTTGGAACAGTTGCATATCAATAATGGCCAACGGGGTCAGCTTGCTGTATTCAGCTCACTAATTGGTTCATCTTATCATATCCAATGTAGGACAACCTTAACTTCTAACTGCATTCCCACTTGTAGATGAATTATATATCTACCGATTGGTATACATTCAATCATCGACCTAGTACACGGGTCTCACTTATACACCCAACGGTTCGTATCTGAATCACCAAAGCTCGGTGACCACTCATGGATCCAACGGTTCAGATTTGAGTCACCAAAGCTCGATGTCATTAGGAGGTATTTTGTCATGAACCGGGTTCATGAGTCTAGATCTGAGACACCTAAACTCGGTGGCCACCCGTGGACCCAACGGTCCAGATCTAAGCCACCAAGGTTCGATGGGTGGTTCAAATCTTAATCTTAACCGTTGAGTTCACGAGTAAAACCCGTAGACCCGCTCCATTCTAGCAAAATTCACTCATTAGGACCCCACAACAAAAGGTGGAAAATTTACACCTTTATTAATAAAACTGTTTCTCCTAGTAGGTCAATCCAGCCACAGTTGAAGCCCCCTTGTAAGTTAAAAGCTCTAGTTATAATTATTTGCACAATGGGAGACAAGTTTTGTTGGCAATTAAATGGCCAAAACTTAATTGAATTGCCTAGAACACAAGACTCAAACAACCTTATAGTGCTTGCATTTTTACTTTTCCAATATTTGTTTCGTACTTGTTATCAACTTTAGATAGAATTGCACATAAGCATTTCTTGTGACAAATTGTGAGCACAAGCACCACTCAGTTTCTCAAGAAGTATTTGCAGTCTGGATTTTCTTTTTAGGAAAAGCATATCTAGTCATCCTGGACGCATTTTCTTCAACATTTTAACCTACAATGCTGTGCGAAGATGTAATTTTTATAATCCAAATGAAAATGAACAATAGTGCTGACTATTATTGCTAACTGACCTCGCATTTTTGTGAAGCCATAGTCAATAATGATCAAGCAGTAGCATTATCTCACAAATTTCAGCATATAGAAAGTAAGGCAGTCACCCGAGTTAACTACATTTGATAATATATCAACACCAGTCATTGCAAATTAGTATCATGTTTATCCACTGCATAATTGCCTACTGTTTTATTAAATTTAATTCAAACCATGCATGTCCAACAACAGTACGAGAATTTTTTCATGGATTAATTGTATTGTGTTTCTTTAAACTATCATAGATTTGTTGGCTGCTTCTCAACTATCAACTACAAATATTAGTACCATACACTGTCTATTTGTGCCCGTTATTCTGATCAATCAAAATTCGATGAAATTTGCTAACTATTTTTTTATAAAGAGTTTACTATCATTAAAAGTTTTTGTTTTACAAGATACCTAAATTCATTAAAGAATACTAAAGTTTTTTATTAAAAAATAGCTAGCACAACTCATTAATTTTCAATTGATTTAGGTCATGTGCTACAACTGATAGTGCGAAAGTCAAATAACAAATTGGTGATAATACATAAGGATATTTCTCAATTAACCCATATATTTTGGGCAACATAAATGGGTTTTTGAAGACTATAACAAATTTTAGTTGGAAAAGCAAAAGACCTCTATGACAATGGATTGTGACCGTTGCTAACTGTTTAGTTGTCTTTCCCCACATTCTTTTTGAGTTTATTTCAATTCGGTGCTCCAAGAGACGGATGGTTTTATTCCAATTTAGCCCCACAGAATATAAGTTATTAACATTGATTCCCCTACAAGACGTATGTATTTATCGTTTCATAATATGGTGGTGATGTTCGCGTATTACAATTTACAATCAATTAATATTTTTATAATTCAATTTACCGGTCATTTGACAAAATTACCGGTAAATTTGTTCAAATGACCCGTAAATTTAGAATGGGTCCTAATTGGGATCCAAATTACTGCAGTCCATTGGGCTGCAGCTTCCCAAAATTAAAATACATTCATATTTTTTATTCACTTAAAACAATTCCTACTCATGTCAGCATGATTCCTCCAAACTCCTTCTGTCCTAGCCAACGGATACCCTAATTTCTTGGGGTGTTCGTAGACCATTAAGTATTGCAGATCCAACCGAAATGGACGTGTTTCGCCCTATCGCAAGGGCAAAACAATGTCATACGGGCCTCGTCCACTACTCAACTTCTGAATACCATGTCTTCAGCCCATTTTGATATTGATCCAACTGCGCCGTCCAAGATTTGCTTGTGCTTGATATTGGCATTACGAGCAAGACAAGTAAGGCCCACCGCAGAAATCTTGTTTTATGGAAAAATGATTAGTCGCTCAAAAACGTTAGGGTACGCCACGTAGTTATGTATGATCATTTATTACATTTCGTTACATAAGTATAATAAGTGAATTCTATATTCACGTCATGTGACCTGATCGGCCGTGAACCCTAAGATTTAGAGTATACTGAGTGTCACGCCCTGGGACTTGAGCCTAGCGCAGATCAAAGTCTCAGGAGTCAAGTCTAACTATTTGGACTCCGTCGTATCTAACACAAAATAGATATCTTAAGTTGAACTTGAGTCCTTAGACTTATACATTGATTTAAGTTATTTGACTTTTCTAATGTGAGACGGGATATTACATTCGTCTCTCCTTATTAGGCTTTATATCTTCACAAAGCCTAATTCATACATGCTTGATTTTTCAAATGTGGGACGGGATATTATATTCATCTCTCCTTATTAGGCTTTGCATCATTACAAAGCCCAATCCATACATGTGTGATTTGGATTATCCACTCAATTGTGTCGACATAAATGCATATTTAGTTCTTACACTTCTTTACGTAAACCATAAGCCTAGTCTCATATTGTGCAAATGTTACACATGGTTCGCTCTAATACAATTCTGTCATGTTCCGGGTCCCCGGCCTAGCTTGGAACAAGAGTCTCGGTGGCCTAGTCCAATTATTTTGGCTCAGGCCCAGGGCATGACCGAATCTCAACATTTAAGTTTAACTATTTGGGTTCTGTTATCGCTAACTCAAAATAGATATCTCATATTGGACTTGAGTGCTTAGAATTAACTTATATATTAGTTTAAGTTATTTGACTTTTTCAACATGAAACGGGATATTACATTGAGCACCCGATACCTTGGTATATCTTTTTCGGGTGGAGAACACTTTTGAACAGTTAAAATTTGGACATCAGTTATAAGCTTTTAAGTTACATTGTCCAATTCTACATGAAATGATCCAATAGCACCAAATGTGCTTTCCAACAAGACAAGAATACGAGTTGGCTTGCAATACCGTGTATTTGCTACAATCAAGTGGCAATCTTGGTATTGCCCCTGCAAGTAGTAAACTAGGGCAATGTTCCCATTGTGCTTGTTATGAAAGAAACTCCTACTCTCTTGCGCACACACAAAGAGAAAACGAAAAAGGGAAGAAGCGGAAATTCATCGAAGACACGAAAAGAAATTGTTAACAAATGTCAACACCTACCAGAGGCATAACCTTAAAATTGTTGACAGGTTTAGCTGATGCATACTTTATATTTACAAATGAAAATGTTAATAAATCTTATGTTGAAATTTCAGCTAACGAATATTTGCGCTTCAATGGACAAATATATTGAGAAATCCTATGATGGACAATTAATTACATATTAATAGATTAAAAGTAAAATTATTATTAATTTTCTTGGAACATGAGGCGCAATATTTTCCAAAAAAAAAAAAAAAAAACCAACAAGGAAGAATAACCAAAATAATTTGAGACAGAAAGGATACTAAATGTACAATCACGACATGAATAAAATGGTATTTCATTTTCTGTATAAAAGAATTAAGGGATCGATTTATTTCTTTACAATGACAATGATACCATTGTGGCCGGGAAAATAAATTTTGTTTTCTCATGTTTGCTTTTGAAGGAAGCAAGCCGATAATTACAACTAAATTCCCAATCATAGAAATCAATGCCCGCGTGATGATGAGGGTGACGTTGAAACCGAAGAAAACCGGTACGACGTCGTTCTCGAACTTACCGAACCGTCAGCCACGTTCGAATAAAACAAATCTGACAAGTAATTATCCAAATCGTCAGGGGCAAATCTGACAATTGATTTATCGCCAACTTCTCTTGTGTTCCTGTGGGTCTGATAAAACACCCGGTAAGCCGGCACAATTTTCCTCGACAGAGAAACTTTGATCTGGTCCCGCATTTTCAAATCGGGTATGACCCACGAGCTCTGGATCCGGTATGCCTCTTCGAAACCCGAATTAAATTTTCCGAAAGAATCCTTTGCTGCTTGCAAGGAAATCTCAGCCGTGGGATCATCTGGCAATGACGTCAGCACATCGGCCCAGCCCATTCTTTCGTACTTCGCAGTGTATTGTTTGACCTTTGACTCATGCTTTGACACCCATTCGGACCCCATCAGGAGAACCAGATTCGAACTTTTCACCTTCGAAACGACGTAGTTCAGGTTATTCGCCAAGAACAAATAGGAAAGCGCCACGTGGTCCTTGTACAAGCCGGCTTTGCCGTCCAATTTGCATAGGAGAACAAGGATAATCCAAGCCAGCCGGACAGAAATCGCCGACGCCGGCGAGTGGTCGTAAACCCCGTCAACTGAAGTAGGACTCGAGAAATAAGACTCCGGCAGCGGCGTTTGAACCGACACAGGCCAATCGGCGGTGATATCAGCCACCACGCCGCTATAATCCGCGAGGAAAATTAGGTAATTCATAACGTAGCGAGTGAGCGGGTGGACTCCGCCGCCGGGAACCGCCTTCTTCGAAGATTCCTTCTCAATTGCCGACTCAAACTGCGAGAGCATCGTCCGGACTGCTTCTCCGAGCTTCAAGAGTGATGTCACCGCCTGAGACTTAACTCCGGAGAGCAAATCGAAAGAAAAGATCATTTCAATCTCAATCCAGAGCTCGGAAACAGCCTCGTAGATATCCAAAAACCGGAACATTTTCTCCGGCGAAAGAATCTTTGTACATCTGGCCAAATTTTCTGGAAAGCTGAGCAGTGTCAAAGCACTATCTCTCGAAATGTCTGCAAAACACGACTCTCTAATCTTCTTCGAAGCAGAGAAGACGTGATCGCAGAGAATTCTTTCTCCATGGAAGAGAGTTTTTACGGCGGTCCTGACAGCCGGCAGCCATTTCTTTATTTTAACTTCTATGGTGTCCCAATCCATCTTCTGAAGTTGCGAGGAACTCAATTTCTCAACTCCCAAATAATACAAAGTCTCGTCGATTATTGATTTTCGAATAATTTTATAAATATAGACACATTCTTTCCCGTATCCAGAGTTGATCATGCAATTTGCAATGACTCCGAGATCTTTCATGACAGTTTCGGAAATTTTGTCAGTTTCAGGTGATGGGGATTTGAATCTCAGAACAGGGATTTGAATCTCACTTTCATTTTCATCATCTTCTTCGGAAATTCCTTCATTCTCCAAGTCAGAAAAGCTAGACCGAGTTGTTGACGCTATCGAGTTGGAGGAGGACCGGACAGAAACAGATTCTGGGTGTAGAATGCTCTTATTCATTTTAAGCATTGCGTGAAATTCCTTCTCCAACCTTTTCATGGCAATCTGCATTAGGTGTTGAGCTCGGATGAGTATTGGTGAGGCGGGGTCGTCTTTTAGGAAGAAGTGCATGGCAGATTGTAAGTAGGATACGGACTTGATGAACTGCTGGGCTTCGCTGCGGTTATCTTCGCTGAAAAGCAATGGGATGTTGGAGTAGTATAAACAGGTTGAATCAGCGGCGTTGAGGTCCCATTTTCTGATGACTTCTTCTGCGTAGTCGACGTTCTCCTCCATGATTGTTTCAGAGAAAGTTTGTTTAGAGTTGTGGGAGGAGCTGTGTGCCGATGTAGTTGAGCTTGACGGGGAGAGGAACATGTCCCTCATCTTCATTTCCTTTCTACTAGCAAAATATCTCCTATTTTAGTAAAATTTTCTTGAAGTTGAATGTGTTAAAGAGGAACAAGTAAGTGGAGTTTGATGCAATTTGCTTGTGCAAGAAAACACTTTGGAGGTTTTTGAGAAGGTTAGTTGAGAGTTTGAAGAGTTAACTGAGGAGTTGCGTAAGGGGAAGGATATATATATATATATAGAGATAAGGAGGTGTGGACTTGCCTGTGGAGAATTTTGACTCGGCGAACGCGGTTAAATCCTTTATTCGGGGCTCATATCATATTTTGGGCGGTTTGGGCGGTGAAGTTGTGTCTTAGCCAGGACGTTCAACTTTTTGTTCCCAACGAAGCTTACAATGCTCTTTCTTTTGTTTCAATCTTGCTTTACCCTCTTTCTCCCTGTTTTGCCTATTCTGTGTGTCTTTCCAGCTTCTGACTCTGCTGCAATCTCTAAAAAGGGTATACCCTCGTTGAAAGTAACCGTGTAACAGAAGTTTCATTATGCGTATATGTTTGCATCCTGTATGTATGTATGGACAGTTATACAGTAAACAATACATTTATAAAAAATAAATAGAATTTTGACAATTTTATTTAAAAATGAAAACAAGTAAAAAAAAAAAAAAGAATTTTGACAATTCATGTAGGTCTACCTATTTATAGATTAAATTAACAACTCATGTAAGTCCTCCCTCCTTATTTTTATTCAACTATTGATTCTTTGTATAGTTAGCTTTGTACCATATTCAAATCCTATATATATATTCCAATTAAAAATGAAAACCAACTATTAAATTTACACGGTGAGCAAACTGAAAAATTCTCGAATGAACCGGGTTCACGGGTGGGACTGTGAACCCTATAGTCCATAATCAAGAACATCACCCGTAGCCCACACCATGGCTAATCTATCGCCCACCAGTGCTCTACCACTTTGATGATGGGACTGATGTAGACCACAGGGCCTATGGCTCCACCTCTAAACTTGGTCTACCTAAGTCTCTTTGGAGAAAACCAATGAATGTTTTGCCGATTAAGTACTTCCCAGATTTGAAGTTTTGCATATGTGAGCCATGCATAGAAGTAGAATTAATGTACAATTCGCAGTGGACCGTGTAATCTATTGAGATTTAATTGTTCAAAATTTGATGTGTAGATTTAACTCGTTCTTCACATAGAGTAATACTAGAGACTAATTCTGGAAAGAATCTTCAGTTACATTTTATATATATATTTTTTATATCTATTGGTATGATGATACATAAGTAATGACAGTTATAACTTCTAGGGATATTGTCAATTTATTGGAATGCATGACGTGAAATATACGTAACATTTAAAGTGTAATGTTACTTGAATAAGACTAATTCAGTATCAGATTAGTCGTTTTGATCCTAGTTATTTATTTTTGTTTTTTTATTGGATACATCGTGTCCTTACTATTAATGGGATATTTTTGGATACGTGTGCACGACTGTTTCTCTTGTCATTTATTGTTTTCATGTTGTCCGTAGAGAGAGTTTTCAATTTTAATGACGCTCTGATCTGTAGATGGGAGATTTGCTGGATGCATATGCATGACTGTTTCTTTTTTCATTTATTAATTTTTTGTTGCCTTGGACCATTGGTTCTCTTTGTAGTGTTACACTCATGTTATATTTAATGATAAATGTACTCTTACTAATTATATCTTCAAAGACAAGGTCAGTGTCACTTATTTCAACAATTACGTAATCAACTATTTTTTTTTTTTTGCGATGAAGATGAATTTTAAAATATTAAGTTTCATCAACTAGTGTCCAGGGACATCCATAAAAAAGGTTTTGTAAGTGCTAATAGTTGAAAAAATGAGATTAAAATCGAAAAAGTGGTTAAATTTCAGACAACAATGTACTAGTATAGAAATTCCTCGTCAGATAGTGCTGAATTTTGTTGCTTTTCCCAACCGAGTAAGACTTGGGAAAGTCAATGCATATCAGAGCTCTATCATTGAGCATGTAAATTACTTAAAACATTGGTTTATCCACAACTAATAAACGATGACAATGTCAGTACATAAGTTGCTCAGTCAAGCATCATAGACCGTTGTTTATGATTGTATAACTGCTTCGAAGGTGCATTTCTTTAAGGTAGTTGGTAAGAAATTATGACAATGTCAGCATGCATAAATTGTTCAGTCAAGCATCATGGACCGTTGCATTGTGATTATGACTGCTTCAAAGGTGCATTTCTTTAATGTAATTTTTGGGTGTCCAAGACTCATTCCTCTCTTAAATACAACTCTAAATTCTTCTTTTTTTATTCTACTATAATACAATACAAAACTTTAGGCAACGTATTGTCTACTTTGCTTGTTTTAATTGGTCAGATCTCAGCTAACGTGATTATCAAGAACACGCGTTCGAATTCATCAAGGTTTCGAGCAGTGTACATCTATTTTTCAACTTGTGTGTTTCAAAAACCCCTAAAAAAAAAAAAAAAAAAAAACAACTTGTGTAATCGCAGCCATGACCCCTTTTGAGGACCTAGTTCATAGAGGAGAGTGGAGAAGACCTGTTCAAGTACTTAGCTTGTAAACTTATTTATCGGTTTTCCAACTAAACTTTGGGAAAGGGAATAATTAGTTTAAAACAATAGAGGCGTGAAAATTTTATTACAGAAGTGGAGGTTTAAAAAGGGGGAAATTGATTATAAAATAGAAGTGTGAAAAATTGATCAAATTAGTCATAGATTATGAAAAACAAATTTTTTTTTTGTTGCCTCAATACCTGATCAATATGCAGTTGAGCCAAAAAGGGGTACAGAACAAATTTGAAGCAAATTATCTAATTAACTTGGAGCATTTGTCAACTGCACAATACATATAATTGTCATTTACCGACGTAGGGTATACAACTGATAAATAAAATAAAAGGCTTTTATTTTTTTAATTTTTGTGCGCTTAGGTTACAAAATAACAATGGGAATCACAAAACCTTGTAGTATAAAATAAACATGCTTCAATTCCAGTCCCTTATATTTTGCTTATATTTAGTGGTAAATTTTATATTTTTGTCGCTAAACGAGTTTGCTGTTCCATTATTATTATGAGTCTTCTATAATAAACTTTATTTGCATAGAGTTTTTGCAAGTTATATAAAATTGTTAACACGAATATCTACCGTAACTCTATTGTGTGTGTGTGTGCATATATATATATATATATATATATATATATATATGTATGTGTATATATGTATATACGTAGAGGCAGTTTAGAAATCTTTTGGTTAAACTGAATCATTGTTGTAGATTACCGCATTGAGTGAAAAATGGTTTTCTAGCTGTGATATAAAGAATACGAAGATATTTGACGAAAACTAATACAAGCACTGAATTCGACTTTCTCAAAAAAAAAAAAAAAAAAAAAAAAGCACTGAATTCGATTTGTGTGGAAACTTCTTATTCTCTTTTCAGAGTTCCGTCCACGAGACCGCGACAGGCTTAGAATCTATGGTCCGCAAAGTCGCCGGAAGTAACACATCAATTAGCTAGGAGAAAAGGCAGCTCTTCTAATTGGTTGATAAGGAAGCATGTAGAGTCTTGGAACCTTTCATCCCGAAAGTCGCGAAAATGAAAACATGAACGGGAGCACAATTAATGAGGTTAAGGATCAGATTCCTGATCTTCTATCTCATTAACTGTGCTCTTACTAAGCTCCTTTTATGTGATGTTGTTACGTGCTTTTAAAATTTATTTATTTATTGAATCATTTTATTTATAGCGGTTGTTTATAAATATTTTAATACAAATAACAGTATCACATGAACGAGGCGATGCTGAGATCAGATCCCATCTACATCGGCAAGCTAGAAGACGTACGCGTCAAAATACGCTGCGAATTTCTTAACCCCAGAAGTCGTCTAAACGAAGGATGAACAACAGAATTGGGGGACATTTATTTGGTAGGTTGATATGATACGTTGCGTGTGGAACATTGATGCAGAGGAAATGTTGTACCAAGACGGAATTAAATTGTGAGACAAATATTTCTCAAAAGATTGATAAAATTAATTTGATAACTTATTATTTTTTGATGTATCACCAAATTTCGTGTCGCAACTCTACCATTAAGTTGAAGGTAAGAATAAGGATTGTATCAGCAAATTTTTACATCCTCTAGGAAATTGCTAATGAGGAGGGTAAGAAAAACATGTTTACAATGCCGTGACGTTGTTGTATTATCGTAATACTATATCTAATTCATTATTTCTAAACTTAATACCCTTTTTACAAATAAATTTTTATGGCCAAATAGCACTACATTGATTTCTGCAATTTTACACTACTAGGTGAAAATGGACTGAGGAGCATATTGATCAAGTTCTCTAGCATATTTGGCCGATGAAAATTCAGATGGCCCTAAGTTAATTAAAACTTTTTCCTTCCATTCGTCTCTAAATCCTCAAACTCCTTTTCTTTGAAAAAAAAAAAAAAAGTTTCTATCTAATAGTCTTCTTGCTTGACTCTAAGCAACTTACATAATCACGGCAGTAAAAATACAAATGTACCTGCACTTCCAACCTAAATAACGAATTCTAGGCGATTAATGTTAATTGCACTGCCATCTTTACGGATCAGTGCACGATCCTCTGGGAAGAATGTAATCAGTGGACAACTTTTTTGTATTTTTTTTGGCGTCTAAACAAAGAAATTTAAACTTGAGAAGACTTGTTCAGCTCATCCATAATTTAATGCCGGCAACAAACAATCAACGTCTTTGTTAACTATTTCAATTACAAAATTATCAATTTTGTAATTATCTTTCTTTTGTTTAGAGAAATTTAAGCTAAGAAAGAAGAGTAAAGCTTCGCCGTATGAATTTAAACAAGCAATGGCGGTCGTTCTAAGTAATTGTGTTGATTTAAGTCTTTAGAAATATTTGAATAACATTATAGATTCCACGACCAAGACATGTACATTATCCTTGTTCTTAATCTTGATACTATCATATATACCCACTCGTGCATGTTCTTGTTCTGATACACATGACTTCCACTGAATAAATAATTAGTTTTCTGTTTCTTTTTGTCAAGAAGTGTTTGCTTCTTAAGTAAACAAGTTTGAATTTTGTTTTAATCTTGTATTTCCTCAGATGTTTCTCATTCTTCTTCTTCTTCTTTTTTTTTTTAAGCTATTACAGCTATTTATTTTGTGCATTTATTATTTATTATTATTTTTACATGACATTTATTTTTTTTCCAGAAAGTACTCAATGTTTTTGAGTAATGAACTATACGAGTTTTATCTTCCATCCAATTATTAGTACAATAGTTCAAATATCTTGTCTGACCCAACTTTCTGAATATGAGATGAAATACATATATCATACAATATATAATTTGATTTTCAGGAATTTCACATTAAGCATTCAAAGTAATATCTTATTAGATAACTATGATTTCTTAATTTCCTTTTTTTTTTTTTGGTCGCACTAAGTCCAGATTTATATAGTGTTTGTCTAATATTTACTAGTAGAAACCTGGCCTAGTAATCCCAAGTTCTTGTAACTTTCCTATGAAATGAATCAATTGGGCGAGGAATTCTGTTGCCCGTCTTAATTAATCGATCCCAATATGATGTTAATTATATTTATTTGAGACACTGGGGTTTGCTTCAATGGTTAGGGACGGACCTCAAGGCTGTTTTTTCCGTGCCAAAGTCGAGAGTTCGAATCCCGTCTTTCGTATTTAAGAGAGAAGAGAAAAAATACAATAGATTTAAGATCAGGAAGTTATATGAGAGTTACATTCCAATTGTATATGGTAAAAATAGTCCGAAACTACACTATTGGAAGTCTCACCCCACTTTTATGAGATAACATAAATTGCAATATGAATAGTTTTATATTTATTTGAAAAAGGGGCAAAAGTAGGCAGGGATAGGAGTAGTGAAGCAGAAAAACCAAAAGAAAAATAAAAAAGATCCCACATTCCTGCTATCATTGATTAATCATTTCTCCGATTCATTTGTAAGTGGTTTTTGACTAATTAAGGTGGTTATGGAGGAGACATAAGTTGTCCGTTCTAATTGGAATCATTAGCTGGACGAATTTGCTTGTCTAATAAAATTCATCAAGGCGGCACAAAATTTCTTTGGAGAGAGTATGCATTTCACAAAATGAAAAGACAGATGGGTACAACGTAGTTTGTGCTATTCTTTTTGTTTTCTGTAAGTATAATTTGTTCTTTTACTGAGGCAGTATATAGCTGGCATCAAGAACATATACAGGGAATCAAGCCGCCACTTGCAGTTAAAGAATTGTTTATTCATTTTTATCAAAATTTACTTAGTTTTTCTGTCTTTGGATGCATAGGTTTAATAGTATTCGCTCCGATTAGATTACATTTTTTTTCGTAATATTATTTAAAAATAATGCTGTAATATTTTTTAAAATGTAATATATATAATATAAAAATGTATATGAAAATATGCAAAGGTGGTTAAAAACTATTTTTAGATAGTATCTTGAAAAATAAACTGTTCGAATGGATTTTTGGCTAAAGTTAGAATTATTTTATTCAAGACAGAATTATTTGATTCAAGACATAACTTAAAGGAGCAAAATTAATCTGTTAATCCACCGGCTTCATCGCCATGCATCCATTACTCTCACGTTTGAATTATTCATCAAAAAAGAAATTGTCAATAGTGCAGGCATACTTGAAAATCCTCTAATGCATAGCAGAGGAATGTGATATTTGGCAATGCGAACGAAGGCCAAATGTGGAAAATAATGCTTCAACGACACAGCTGGAACAATTAAATTTGGTTGGCCAATTTAAAATCAACTTGGGACAGGACACAGTTTCCATCAGCAAATTCCATTTGGCTAATGTGAAGCTGACAGGGACGAACGTCAACTTAAAAAATGCTTTTAATCAAAACCAAGGGGGGAAGAAAACCTGCGACCTTATTTATGAGCCCTCGCTAGCATTTCGATTTTGCCTATGACTCCAAAGACAACAACTAGCAAGCATGATTTTACAGAACATCCGTATTCATAGGTCCCATAAAGAAATTCTGGGGCTATCAGAACATGACCAAATTAACGCGGATTCTTGTAAATGCATGCCTTGTTAGTAGTATTCAAAGTTCATGTACCTAGAGGCCTTTAATTAGCTGGACTTGTGGTTAAATATCATCTTCTCAGTCTCGGTCTTAACTCTCGAGGAGCAATTCACATTGTGGTATTACGACGTTGGTTCTTTTCTGGTAGAATCAACTCTGAATTCTCCGAACCACATTTATTTCGAGGTCGTATTTGTCTAGTTTTGCTTTCGTGGAAGAACCACCTTTTTTTTTTTTTTTTTCATTTAATCGTCTAACACTTTACAAGTAATGGCTCATAGCACTGGTGCTTCTCAGTAATTCAGTTGCGAGTTGCGGGAAAATTTTTAGGTGGATCAGATTTACAGTTTCACTTGTAAATTCTGTAGTAAAAAAAAATACCAAATAACTATAGTGATCCATGCTAATGTAAGAGACCGCTTGTGAATTATATGGTGAAAAAGAGTGTCAAATAAGAATAATGATGCATGTTGATATAAGAGAGTGACATAAAGATACTTATATGACTTTATTTTTTATCACAGGGTTCATAGGTAAGACCATAAAACGAGTTTATTTAAAAATTTTTCTTGAGCTACGATTAATCAACTCTTTATTGGTTAAGGGGCTAAGAATAAAAAAGTTATTCGGGAAGCTAAATTAACAACAGAGGACCAAAATCACACATTTGCACGTTTTAGAAGACTAATGTCTAAATTAGTCTTATCTCAGTGGAGATACTTTTATCTCTTTTGTCGCAAGCCGAGAAAGTTTTTTCTTTTCTTTTGTTTTTTAAGCAATTATAATTGGATTACAAATGTATTTTGCCTCACACAAGTGGGGTTAAGCTTCTAATGGTATGTTAGGTGAAACTTTAGACTGTTTTTCACACACAATTATTTTAGACTATTTCTCACATACAATTAGAGGTATAGCACCCCGCCATATTACCTATTCCACACAATTGGAGGTGTGACTCTCCATCATATTACTTATTTTCTTATATACAATTAGAGGTGTGGCTCCCATCATATTACCTATTCCTCCCTTTCCCTTAAACCCTTTCTAATCGTCGCAGGTGAGATTTGATCTGGAGAGAGTTAAAACATTCGTAGTTAATTGTAACAACTGCTACCATACTATAGAATTTTTATAAACATTTAAACATGCACTCCGTCTTTCTTTGTTTTATTTAATGATTAGTTGTTGGGTCGCAGGTAATACCATTTTTTTCAACCAAAGTCAGATTACACTGTAACATCCCCAAAAACTTTAGCAAACATCAAATTGGGTTTGCTGTTGGCATAAAGAAATGTTGGTACGTCGCCAGAGAATTTAAAAGTCAAGAAAAGACTACATTTTCAAGAAGTGCAATTAAGTCGCAATATGAAAAATGTTTCCTATTAGGTTGTCCCTAGTGGAATGTATGATTTATTTATTTATTTTTTGGAGCTTAATAGAGTTGGCCATTTCTTTATTTTATATAAATTGTTGCTTGGACGAGTTTGATTTTTTGACGATGTATGCAAAGCAGAAGGAAGGCAAATAATGCAATGAAATAGGGAGGACGGCTTTAGGGGAAATCTTCATGTTTGAAAAACTGTCCCCGTTTTGCTCTATCCTTAAAATATATGGTGCTTGCCCTGCTCCAAACTCTTTTCTCCCGATTTTCTCAGTTGTCCGATAAATTAAATCTGCATATGTACAAAATAATTGCGGACAAAAAGTATAATATCTATTATAACTTTCCTCAATTAAAATTAGTACTAATAACTGACATGATTGCAATAGAATGAGGTTTATTATAAAACATCTAGAAGTCATGTCAAATTAAGAATATAATTACAAATGTTACCTAAAAGACTAATAAAGCTAAAAAGGAAAAGTTAATCTTAGTTTCAGTTTACCTGTCCTCCCTCTCTCTAAAATCTTCTTCGTAGACCCAATTTATAGAACAAACACAGAGATGGTGTAAAAAGAAATTACATCCTACAATACCCATTGCCAGAAAAAAAATATGGTTAATTGCATGTCAGTTACTGGGAAGCTAATTCAATTATATTGACAGACATCTACTATAATACTTGTGTAACTTAATATTCTGATGCAAAGACGAAAGGAGAAATCAGACCCAAAGATACTTCGGCAAAAAGTTACCGATCAGGCCTTATTTTTCTCTCCATTCTCCTTAGCCCCTCTTAAGCCATAATGTCCAGCATAACTCGCACTCCACTAATCAACAGTCCAGGATAAACAGACATACAGGCATCTCTTTTCCAGGAATGACTCGGCTCAGGAAAATGAGATGCAACATGGCTCATGAAGAATATTAATCATCACACATAATAACACTATCAAATCACATGATAAAAATAAAAATTGAATTAACAAAATATTTAAAGCTTGAGTTCACATTGATCCATTTTTTCCTAACAACTTAATGGAACAAAATAGGATTCCATATTTCCTTAGCATGAATGATCTAAACCTTGATAGCATATTTCCTCACTGGAAAGTACATCTCTTTCTTCTTCTGCCTTTCTGTCTTCAAAGAAGCCTGCAACATGGCAAGAGATGACATTTACCAAGCTGAATAATGCACATCAAAATCCGTGAATAACCAATAGACTGCACAGATTCAGGTCACCACTAACTAAAATTATCCAACTATGCAGAATTCCAACTTATGACTATTCACACATGTATTTCAACCTTCCGGACACCTTTCCATGTTTAACATAACAACGAGACAACAACACACAGGTCCTGTTCAAGGGAGTCGATGTTTGTAGTGGCAATGTCACTAAAATGCCCAACTAAGCCTAGCAATCACATCACTCATTCAAGGCATTTGAAGGTTACTATAATTTCTTCGCCTGCAAAATAACACCCTGGAGACTAGAGATCACTACATTGCAAATCCGCCTCAGTCGCATTCCTAATTTGGAATTCATTTCTACTGTCACCTGGCCAAACTCTAATGCCCAGAATATGAAATTTTCACACAAGAATACATTTGGAAAATTAATCAAGCAACAATGGGAATACATTCGGAAAATTAATCAAACAACAATGGGACTTCGAATTCAGAAAACCCATCACCAGCAATAACAAAGTTACAAATTCAAACAAGTAAAAATTCAGAACCGCGAAACTATAATATAAAACAAGAAGCAAACCAACCTGGTGTTTGGTGAGGCGACGGCGGATGGCCCTGGTTTTTTTAGGGCGAAGGTCAAGAGGCAAATACTTCTTGTTCTTGTAAGCTTCCCTTAATGCCGCCTTCTGCTTCTGAGAAATCACCGTCAGCACCTGCGCTATCGACAGTCTAACAACCTTAATCTTGGAAAGCTTGTTGGGGGCGCCGCCTGTGACCTTAGCGACTCGGAGGAGAGCCAATTCGGCTTTGAGATCCTTCAGCTGAGCCAACAGCTCGGCTTTGGATTTCTGCCTCAGCTCGTGAACTTTGATCCTGGCTATTTTTCCACAAACATTTATTTCCACACAAAAAATATACAAACATTAATTACATATCAATAAATACAATAACATTTATACGAATAATTGGACCGAAATCCAAAATTTACCCATGGCGTCGGCTCCCTTGGCTCTGTTAGGGCGTGTGAACCGGCAGAGTTTAGGGGGTTGAATATCTATGGCTGAAAAACCCTAATTCAAGTAGATTGCTTGTCTCGCACGTGACGGCGCACGTGCGAGGTGGTATTGGGTTTGGGCCGTTTTGGGAAGCCATTCGCTGTTGGCATTAACACCCATGGGGAGAAATACTAGGCCCAAACACTTAGTGACTCGGTTGTTTGGGCTGTTACTTTGGGCTTGGGATGAAGTCTAAAATTGTTGAGGATTCATCATAAATAAGAGGAGTTTTTTTTTTTTTTTTTTTTTTTGACATAAAAATAAGAGGAGTTTGAAATTAGAGGCTGAAGGGATAATGTGATTCTAAGGCATAACGTCAACTTCGACACGAGGCATGAACCCTGCTTAACGACATCTGCCCTAAAAAAAAAGACCACCTTGAAGAGCTAAGCCCAAATTCATATGTATTGGAGTCCAAGAAGAGTGTTCTGTTTTGGACAGTACACGGGCACTGTTATTAAAATTCTGGCCATTTAATTTTTATATATGTAAAGATGGAATATTAATAACAAAAAAATGGAATATCAGTAATAAAAAATGGAGTGCCAATATCACTTGTGTATTTTCTAGCTTAAAACATTCGGCAACTGGGGAGACTTGAGTCAAAACAAAACATTGTATTGTTTTTTTGGTCCTTTAAATCTGGACCATTAACTTGTGAAAAATGAAACTTGTGACACTCTATTTATAAATTGTACGTTCTTGCTTAAAAAAAAAAAAAAAATGATACGTTCCAGCTGAAGCACCAAGGTCTTTTTTCTGTTCTACAAGTTGTTCCGGGGTCAATGGTTCAACCCAGAGTCCTAACTCAATCAAAGCTAAGTTCCATTTCCTATCCATTAATTTAAAGGACAGGGGAGGCCGTCCTTTGCTTTTATTTTGTTTGCTGGATCCACTACCAAGAGAAAATATTAGTAGTAACGCATGGTAACCAGTTTATTAGTTTGATGATATAATAAACTGTTCAACCAACACTAGTTTGGGGGTTATACATACCCCAACACAGGCCGAAAAGAGTTGAGACATTTCATGAAAGGGATATCATAACAAACTAATATTCAAGAATTAACTTATTCTCAAGGTTTCGATTCCGAAGCAAGAACAACATAACAAGAACTTGAGTTATTATTCTTAACAATGACAACAAAAAACCAGAACCCTCAATAAGGACAATACAATGACAAAATGCAAAATTGGATCGGTTGACTAAACGCAGAAGATGGTGCACTCGAAATCATCATCAGGGATCAGAAGATTCGATGTGGAAAGTGATCTTCTTTTTTTTTAGGGTTGTCGGAGATGTATATACCCTGGAAAAGAAAAGATATACTAATTGCTCCATTGCATTGCAGATCAAGCAAACACGTAACCAACTGAATAAATTTAGCAGTGAGCACCAAGAAAGCTTGAAAAGAAGTATTAAGTAGCTAAAGAGAAAAGTGAAAATTACTAAAGCCACAATTAAATTAATCCTTCCACTAAAAATGTTAGTCCCACTTCTTTAAGCGCATGTTGATATAACAATGGTTGAGTATGACCCACACAACGAATTCAGGCAGGAATGGATAAAGTCATCATAGGAAATTTTGAAAGAAAAAATGTTTTCCATCATCAATTTGGATTCCACGAAATAATCCTTAATTAAGGGACAATCAATCAAATGTTTAAACGTTTCGTTTGTCTTTTTTTCTTTTTTGTGAATTCATGAATGCAAATTTGGATAATTTAACTAAGATTGCTTATATATTTTTTGCTTTATCTAAGGAGTGCTTGAGAACGCTCGTTAATTAGGATATCATATATTAAATTTTTTAAAAAGTGAGATTAAATAGGAAAAGTATTGAAGTACAAAGGTGGAGAATTATTATTAACATGTTTATTGAGATGCTAAGTTGTGTATAAATTATATGTATTAACCAACACTTATCATAATATCCATTTTTCTTTATTATGTGAGAGGAAAAACCACTCAGGGTCTTTTTATTGGTGGACCAGAGTTATCCTTTAAAACCACTGTTTATTGCATTCTTTCTTCGAAAAACAATCTTGAAAATAGTAATTTTCTTTTTGTCCAACTAATTGAAACAGGAAAGAGGTACAGAACTTCGTTGTAATTATGATCAATGGCACACAGAAAAGTTAGATCAATTCAAAAGGGCAGTTAAAGGCTGCAATAGTGCTAGTTAGTTAAATTCATAACTTTAATCAACTTGTGACACTGCGATTCTAACTAATCAGTAAGCATTATCAGTGTGTAATTATGATAGAATCAACTTTTAATATCCACTTAACATTTGACAAAAAGGAATTCGACCTACTAAAAGGGAACACATTTCATCCATTTTCGCAAAGCGTAATCATTGCTCCCATTTGCTCCAACCGTAAAGTGTGGGGAATATACAATTACACTGCCATTGTTTCCAGAGCCTGCCTGCAATTTTACACACACACACACACACACACACACATATATATATAACAACCAGCGTGATAGAAGCTAGATTCAGGTCTTGTCAACTGTTTGATATTGTAATTTGATTGATCATAGGGGTAATTTACAAACCAGTACCAGAAAATGGAAATAAAGCCAATTTGAAGGAAAAAAAAAAAGAAAAAAAGTAAACAGCAACCCTCCTACATGATATGATGCCAAATCTATCTTCTAAGCATGCGATTCTGTGAGAAGAGGATTGATTTTCTATTGTGGACAGTGATTATCCTGTAGATGTTATCCATCCCTAACGAATCCTAGGTTGTAATTCATAAGTACCATCTTCATCTTTTAACATTAAATTTTTTTTTTTTTGGGTTAAAGAGCATTTTAATCTTTGAAAAATATTTAATATTCATTTTTCCCTGATTCTTCCTAGTTTTCTTATAATTCTTCAGGGTCGACTTAATATCATAATAGGGGTATTGGATTGAAGTAAAAGATAATGAATAAATACGAGGTATAACTGATTTAGATTAATCAAGAGTTCGGAAGAATTTTCCAAAATACAAGAACCAGAGGTACAATTTCACGTGCTCCACCAGGAGCATTAGTCTTTGATCAGTTCATGTCCGGGGACCCTTAGCTCATTGTCATTTGTCTTAATCCTTAGCAATTTGTCACGATTTTATTGTTAATTTTTGACCGTTCATTTGTCTCCTCCTCCTATCATATTCCTGAAATTTGGGTCCCCAAATCTGGACCCTTAACAACTCTGTTTGAAGTTTCTTGGATTGATTTGTTTAACGTAACGTACTGCAGCGCAAAATCCTAAGATTGCTTGCTAATAGTGCGGTAATGGAGAAATAACTTATCAGATTTGTCTTCCATGAATTAAGATTTCGTTTGATGAATAGAATCCTATGTGAAGACAATTTGCTTAGGCTTGTGAGGATCAGGGAAATTATATTACTCACTGAATTCTGTGCTACAATTCTAATGCAACAAACAGGCCATGCAAAAACAAAAAACTGCAGGCGAGCAGCAGATTAATAGGTGGGAAAAAACAGATGTTTCATCAAATTCAAAGCCAAATTTGCCACTAATTTGCGTTGCGTCATGCTGTTTAAACATCGGTGCCACATGTCACAGTAGATTTAGCATTATTATTTGAAGTTCTTAGTTTGGAATATATAACATTTCTAGTAAAACTCGGAATATATGGAGTATTTTCATTTTTTAATATTACTGAAGGTTTCACATTTTTCTTTTCAAGAATTACAATTTTTTAGAAATTATCTACTTCTATAGTCCCTAATTAACTCCAATTTGATGTTTTCGGTAGCATTTAATTGTTTTATTTTCATATTTTGGTTAGCTAACAAGTAATAACCTGCTCTAGTGTTAGCCACCATTCGCCAAAAAACCCAAAAAAGAAGAAGAAAAGAAGAATAAGGAAAAGATTGTGCGAATGTTGAATGCAAATAATTGAGAAATCTTCACTTTTGGCTTAACTAGATAGGCTTTTGAATTGCCTGTAGTGTGACATATGAAGAGATACCTAATGAATCTTTTTTTTTTTTTTTAATTATGAGCAAGAAATTGATAGAATAACATATTAAGAAGGAGGAAGTTTTTGTAGTACGTTGCAAGAAAACTAAGAATCTACCATATACTTAGCTGGGGAACAAACATCGAAGAGACAAAAAAAGGCTACTTTCGGTTGGCATGAGATGACTTATGCTCTCTAGTCGCTATGCTCTTATATGAAATCATTCAAGTTTTGGAGCTGTTTTCTACTTTCAACAATGACACAATGATATGCCAATAATAAGACTAGTAAGTTTTCAATCTTTGTCAAAATATTGCCGCCTTCTCTCTCTCTTTCTCACCTCTCGGGCTAGCTAGTAATCAGTCATCACAAAGTCACTGACCCCAACAATATTTATTCTCAATTCTAACCCTCCCAAAACCTCCCTCACTCCTCTCTAATACAAAAAAAAGCTAGCAGAACACCAACTTTAGAGGTCTAGATAAATCTTGTGTCCTCTAAGGTTTACATTTGTTAATTCATACAATTCTGCTGGCTGGGGACCCCTCAGTTGCTTCGTTTACTTTACTTCTCTCTCTCTCTCTCTCTCTCTCTCTCTCTCTCTCTCTCTCTCTCTCTCTCTCTCTCTCTCTCTCTCTCTCGCATCTACTCTTTATAAGCACATCAATTGGTCTTATTTTGAAAAAAATCTCATTAGTTTCTACCCTCTCGTCTTCTGTAGCTTTCCTTTTTTGACATTCTTGTTCTTGCACAAATATGAAGTCTATGGAGATATTTTGTGCCTCACCAGCATCCACAGCCATTTGTTCTAGCTTGGACCAACGTAGCATGGTTCGGCAAGGAGGGACGAGGCCGATTGATCGCCACCGTCACCGCTTTGGTGATCATCACCACAGGCATAAAACCAGGAGTACTCCGTTAATCCCTTGTTCATCTGAAATTCCCATTAGTCCAAGGCCTTATTTCGAAAAAACTAGAAAAAGCACTTCTTCTGCTAAGCAAAATCTTGAATATTTACGGAGGAAAAGCTCAGCTGATATAAGTGACCTTTCTAGTCGTTCTGGTTCCTCAAGACATTTGTTAAGTAACACCCCATTACTAGAGCTCCCATCAGATTCTGATAATTCTTCATCTGCACCTTTTCCTAGTCAACAACCTCTGAGGAATATTAAGCATCACAAGTTCAATGACTCACCAGTTTTCAAACCTTCATTGTCTAGTAGTCACTCGTATGACAGTCCTGTCTACGAATTTTCTTTGTCAGGACGCCCAAATGATGATTTATATGCTTACAAATCTTCTTTATCTCAGTCAAATGACAAATTCAATGCTCAAAAATCTTCATTATCACGCAACTATGATGATTTTCATGCTCAAACATCTTCGTTGTCTGGCTTAATTTATGATGACTTCCATCCTCAAAAATCTTCCTTATCTCGCATAAATTCTTCACATGCTATTAAATCATCATTAACATGCACGAATGGAGGGCATGCTTACAAATCTCCATCATCTCCTGGTCGACCCGGCCATCAGGTTCTTCATCATCTTCCCGTTTCTCTAATTACTAACATTTTACTTTATGATCCTTGATCAAAATATTTAATCAACATTAATGTAATTTTTTATTCTTTAATTTGGCTTTCAGGTTGTAGAATTGAGGGTCTCAATTCATTGCAAGGGTTGTGAAGGAAAAGTTAGAAAACACCTCTCCAAAATGGAAGGTAAATGCTAAATACACACAAATTTGTTGTTGTGAAATACTTTTTAGCACTAATATTTTTATTAGATTTTTAGGATCATAACTTCAACAACAGTTTTGGGGAATTTAAGTTCTTAAGTTTGATTGAATTACTCAGTTTCTTTGTCTATAAGTAACGGTCTTTTTATTTTATTTTTATTTTTTATTTAAGCTAAAACAAGTTAAAAGTAACGGTTTCTCTCAAGTTGTTAATTGAACATCAGCTAAAAACTAGAGCAAATTTGGGAAATTGTGCAGGAGTGAGTTCATTCAGTACAGATCTGGCCACAAAAAAAGTAACCGTAATAGGAAATGTGACGCCTCTAGGCGTGCTGACGAGCATTTCCAAGGTCAAGAATGCTGAGTTCTGGTCATTATCACCAACTTCTTGGTCTTCTTCATCTTCATCTCCAAGTGTGGGCATGAGTCTTGTTTCGGTTTAAAATCTTGCAAGGACTTCTTTAATTTTCAGGTGAAAGTCTTTTGCATAAAAAGAATTAATTTGATATTTTAGTAATATGGGCTTGTTAAATTGACATCTTTTAATACAAGATAATTGTGTTTGTTTCTATTGCTGTAAATATTAGCGTGTTATGCTTGTAATAGAACCAGGCATGTTCTGCCTGCAAGAATGTGTAACATTTAATAAAGAGTTTGTCTATCTTAGCACTATTTTATTTTCTTGGATTAAACAATGTCCCGTTAGAATGTCATCTTTTCCATTGTTTAATTTAGAACCTGCTTAGGCTGGAATCTTTGTCTGCGAAAATTCGCCCTATTTTACTACTTTCTAGATGATGTATTCGCAGTTGCAGTGGTATTTCCCCAACACCTGACTATAATTATATATTGTATACTCCTAAAAGCTTTTTCGCATCAGTTTCTAATATCTTTAGTACAACTGCTAATATCGGGTTAAAGTTACAACTGTTAATAATTTATCTTTTTGGTTGATATAATCTATATAATTTAATATTATAATTTAATAGTTTTGCAGTAACTTCTGTGTATGATCACCAAGTGATTTTTCAGATCTACAAAATTGATATGACAATAAAAATTTTTATGTAAAATTACAAGTACTACTAAATAAAAAGAAAATATTGCATATCAGACATGAAGGACCTTTTATCAGAGTGCAATTGCATCAGGGGTCATCATATTCTCCCATCCATGAGCAACAGATACACAGCTAATGCATTATTGGGCTGCAAAAAGGAGACCCATGAGAATGAAATAACATAAACCACACCATCATGGCCGATTGAAACTAGACTTTGCATGCGGTATCAATGGTCACCACTTAGAGTTTTATGTGAGTTGTTTGCAGGCATAAAGATATTCTAGAATTCTACTTTATCGTTTTCCATTTGTTTCGGATGCGCAAAGCCTTTTGATTGTTGGATATTCAATCTTTACCTTTTATTTTCTTGACGTCAGAATTACACCTCTTTGGCAATTTTGAAATAAAAGAGCATATATTTATGATTGATTACATTATATATTTATGAATTATTGTGTCCAAATAGGGAGAAAATTCAAGGGTTGTTATATATTGCTACAAACAATTGGTAGTATTATCTATCCACTTTATTTGGTGGGACTCTTTTTCTGTCTCTCCTGTTCCACCCTCCAATTTTTCCTTTAAGACTGTAGACTTCTAAGCTCTAATCCAAACCGAAAAGGAATAAATTGTGATTTATTGGTGGGTTTAAAGCAAAGCCAAAATCCTATATCAGCTCACGCTGATGCTTTTTATCTAAAGATAAGAAATCTTTGTTTCCTCTTTCCTCGATTATATACTAATTTCTGGTATTCAACTTTATTTTCTTTGACCAAACCTTGGACGGCTGGAAAGAAAAATACCCCGTATGAGTTGCAATTTGGTCCATCTATCAAAGAATTACCAATTTTTAATTGATTAATCGGAGACTATCTTTTCCTGTTTTTGGGCGGCGCACCATCAGTGGTGTTGGGTATGATCCTCGCTTTTGACCAACTCTTTGTTTGGAAAATCTGGCTGACGCTTAATCTTTATTTTGTTTTCTTTTTTCAATTTTAATCTTAACACGTGGATGGACCTAGTTTTGTATCATTTTATATTAATACGATGTAATTTTATATTAGATATAATTAGACATTAATCAGAGAGAAAATCAGAAATGGTGACTTACTGTGTCAATTAAATCTAGTACAACAAAACAATTGAAGTACCTCTAAAATAACTAATACCTCAAATGAGGATAGTGCTAGGATTTGGAAGATTTATGTTTCAATGACTCAAGTTCATATGCCACGTCTAGTAGATCAAGATCCTATTTGCATTCTTCATATCAACAACTAAAATTTTGTGATCCAGATAAAGAAAACCTTATGTTATAATGATGATGGCAAACACAAATTAAAAGGAGGAAATACTTCACAGCGTAAATCATATAGGGCTAAATTCAAGAAATTGCTGTTTAATCTAGATTTAATAATTGATACAGCTAGAATAATGGAGGGCCAGCAGGAAGTAAATGAACAACAAATGATATCGAAAAGGAATAGTTTCAGTATGTGCAGCCAAACGAGCCAGTAAAAATTGAAAATGATGGAAAATGATGGACGTGATATTTGGATGGACCGACGCTTAGAAATTTTAGTCATGCGATGCATTTGATCCAAAAGAGTACTTGTTTGGTTCTTCTACTTTATGGGACATATGATTCTTTGTTTGCTGCGGTACATGGTTGCAGCACTGAACATTTGTATTTGTTATTTTATGATTGATACGGTTGTCTGGGCGTGGAAATAAATAATTGCTCGATTTGATGTTGATAGTATGTTTATGTGAGGGTGTAATTGAGCCAAGCTGCTCACGAGCAGCTTGATCAACTGTTCGATTCAAATTTGAATTAACTGAATTCAAGCCAAGTTCAGTAGTTTGAGTAATCAAGCAAGTCGAGTTCGAGTATTGATTTTCAACTCATCGAACCTAATCGAGTATACAATTATTTAATAATTATATATATATTTATTATATATTTATTATTTTAGGTATAAAAATTCTAAAATTTACCAAAATATCCTCAAGTATTTGAGCTTGATCAACAAAATGCAAAAAGAAAAAAAAAAAAGAGTGCAAATGAGTCGAGATTGAGTCCAGCTTGAGTACTTGAATGCTACTTCGAGCTCGAGCTCGAATTGAGTTCGAACAGTACCAATAGCGTTTGAGTCGAACTCGACTAGCCTCGATTACACCCTAGTCTACGTTAATATTTTTAGGAATCAATTTGACATCGAAGCTTGTTCAATCCAGATTAAATAATTTTTTTTATAAGCACAAATTTCAATTTTAGAACTCAGAATCTCATAATCATCAGCAAGTACACACAGCAAGCAATCAAACGGAAAAGCTGAAACATTAGTAAGCAAGATAAACATTAATTTCCAGCACAGTCTCCACCCCATCTGTTGCATGTTGATTGAGATTTGGTGGGAAGGTTTTAACCTTTGCAAATCCCTTCGCATTTACGTACTTTCCAGTCCCACCCATGATGGCAAGATGGGACTCCGAGACTGCAGTTCTATGGACTCCGAAAAAGCTCAGGCTATCAGCATAGCTCCCGCTTGCGAACATCACAGTGAAAGCCATGGTCTGGCTAGTCCCATCCTCTGAACTCGCAATGTAAAATCCTTGTGCTTTGCCAACCAAACCTGAACCAAGCTCGTGTCCCTCTGTTAGCTCATCATCAAACACTGTCATGGTCCCAAACATAAGTTTCTGAAATGTGATTCCTGCAGGAAACTGTGCAATATTCAGGGCTGGGAAACCAGACCCTCCTCCAATTATTGAGTTTCCATTCTGCTGAATCAAATTTGGTGTGGTTCCGCTAAGGCCAGTGAGAAATGGGATGTTGTTATTGTTGAGGATTCCAGTATTGGCATTGTTTTCTGGGACACCGTTATTCACGGGGAGGACTGCGCCGTTAGGCTTGGCAAAGGGGACTTGGCCGCCCACAGCTGGATTCGTTACCATTCCAGTTACAGCTATTGCAGAAGGATTTGATCCACCAAGTATATCATGCATGAAAAAAGTCAGTGTGTGATCAGGACTCTCAGCACCCACTCCGGTACTTGCTACTGCAGCCGGAGCAGCAGTGCCTGCAGGGATTACATTAGGAACTGGTGTATCAACTGAATCAGTCGCTTCGGGTGGAAGTGTAGGGGCAACTACCTCTTCATCAAGGATTCTAACTGAGGTAGAACAAGCAGCAACAAGTGCTAAAACAAGGAGGGAGAGTATTGCTTTTAGTTGGAAATTGTTATTAGACTTAATGGGTGCCATAAGTAGGATACAAGCTATGGAAAAAGTTCAGAATTGTTTGCACAATTCCTCTTTTCTTGTTTAAGATTGGTACTGGAAATATGTGGAAGGATTTTTTTTTTTTTCAATTGTTGGATTATAGCTGGTTAGATGAGCACATATATAGTGTCATTCAAGTGCCAGAGACAGGTAGAATGGAAATTGGAGTTGATAAGATGGATTAGGTGATTGCTAATTCCACTCATCTTGGTGTATTAGTTGGAGTTATTAAAGCAAAATGCATTGGGCAGTTATATAAGTGAGCATTTGGTACTACTGTCGGAATATGTGTCCAATGCATCGACTAAAGGCACCGTATGATGATAGCATCTGCTAATACATAAAGTAGGAGTTCAAGTTCGGGTATTAACAATTTTGTCACTTTTTGAAACGTTTATGATATCCTTATAATAAAGGTCAAAATTGTTTAAACCTCTCATAATAATATCACTAGTAGCGGAAAAACCTCATAAAGTTAAGTTTTAAGGTAGTTTTAAAATTATTTGTCACTTTTTTTTTCCCCTCTCCTTTTACCAAAGATGCGTAAGGGTGTTGCAAAACTACAATGTATATAAGCATGTTGTCAATTGACCTCTGATCCGACCCACAAGTTTCATCACGGTGACTTTCAATTGCAGATAAGCGTAATACTTATTACACATAAATAAGAAGTATTTCCATGAGAATCTCTAGCAATTACGTTGTCAGAACACAACAACGATATTTGCATTACTGCACTTATTTCATCTTTCGCAGAAATATATAGTTGTTGCTCCAAGGACCATAAAATTCTTGCAGACACTCTCACTTCCCACACACTTAATATAAAAAGTAGACTTATAAAGAACTCTTTGACGCACATATTCTTTAACACATACCACCGTGCTCGACATGTAGTTTGCTGCCCGATCACCTCAAGTAACATGAAGGATATTCTCGAGATCAATCAGTGGAATCAACGAGCAAATCAGATCACTGGCCTGGGAGTAGTCAATCCTGGCCGTTCACTCATATCTATAGTATTTGGTTTCTCTGGGGACGAAAGTGGCATCTTCCAGTCGAAGCACTGAATCATTGCGGCGACAAATATGGGCAGCTCATGCATGGACAAAACCATCCCAGGGCAACCTCTTCTGCCCGTTCCGAAAGATAATAGCTCAAAGTGCAGGCCCCTGACATCGACATGGCAGTCCAGGCAGGATGAGTTTTCAGAATCTTCAACGCAACTGGGGACAAGGAATCTCTCGGGCCGAAACTCCATCGGGCTGTCCCAATACTTCGGGTTTCTTCAAATGGACCAAATGTTGACAAACAGCATGGTTTCAGCAGTGATTTTGTAGCCATTGAAGATGCAGTCATTTATTTGCTTTTCTTGTGATCAATGGTACTGGTGGGTGATGCCTAAATGTTTCCTTCATAATTGCCTGGATGTATGGAAGATTAGGAATGTCTGATTCTTCAACCAGCCTTTGATTGCCCACCACTTGATTGATCTCCTCTTGGGCTTTCTCCAGGACCCTAGGGTTCTTAATGATTTCTGTGCCATTGCCCAATCTATAGCACTGGATGATGTATCCGTTCGAGCTGTGAAGAAATCCTAGTAAATAAATATAGTCATGCAACCATTAATTCAAAATATTAAATGATTTGGATACACCTCATGGCATTGTTACGGAAAATTACCTTATTTACATGATTCGTAGTACCATTTTATGTAGTGTATTGTGACTACGAAATACTATCTTTATAACTATTACTAGTATAAATTACACGTATGATCAATGTTTTAAAAACCAGACTAGTCAATGAACCTGAGCTGTAGGTCCGGGGATCAATGTTTTTCTCTTTTTTTTTTTAAATTTAATTTAATGCATAATATAACAACAAATACTAGATATACCTCACCTTATTGAACTAGCTAACCCATTGCTGTTTGAATATATTCAAATATACAATTAATGAATCTATTATATTTGGTAAAAATTTTAGAAAATATTCTATGTCTATAACAATAAAATTAACAAAGAAAATGACATTACAAGTATAAAACATATGATAACTATAAAAAGTAAGTGTACCGAAAAAAAATAAAGATGAAATAAATACTTTAGAATTCACCATTAAAGTACATTATCACATTTTTAAATATTTTAAATTATAGTCTTGAAAATTCTAAATTATTAGATTATATTTGCTTCTTATGTACTTTTTTTAATACCATCAAGACTTATTTTTCAATGTAAATGTAATTTTTTAAAATTAAAAGTTTTTCTTTTGCCTTGTTTTCTAAGGTCACATACTCGAATCATTTTCAAATTTTAGTTTGATTATCTAATTATCAGTTTAGATCTATTTAATTTTTTAATTTTTTTTGCACAACCTAATGAGAGTTAGCTGCTAACAATTTTGTATCAATAAAGAATTCGATTTTAAAAGAGCTTAAACTTTATTTATAATTGGTTTTTAGGCTTTAACTTTATTAGATATATTCTCTCCAAAGAAATTACGTTAAACATGATTAATAAAGGAAACAAAGAAACTAAAAAAAGTAAGAATCAATTAAATTCATTAAACACGATTAATGAAAATAAAGAAACTAAAAAAAGTAAGCGTGAGTTAATTTCATTAAACATGACTGATAAATGAAATAAAGAACAAAAAATGTAAGAATCAAATAATTTTATTAAAAATGATTAATAAAGAAAATTAAAAAAAAATAAAATAATTCATAGCATAAAACCAACAAGTAGGACTTTGGTGGGGTGGTCCACAACTTGGAAGTACAAGTGGGAAGTCCCGAATTCAAGACATCTCACTTGCAAATTTTTTCCTACAATACTAAAATATAAAACCACCTTCAACAGTTCGAATGGTTAGTTCGGTTCAAGCGGTTCAAAAAGGTTTTATGTACCAATCAAACCAATGAGCAAATTGGACCGAAAACTTGGTTGGTCCCTATCCGACTAGTCGAACCTGCCGGTCCGGTCCAATTTTCAAAACATTGTGTATGACCATGAAATACCTTTTATAAGAAATAAAAAAACAACCACCATTCATGACTATACTGGTATATATTTCTCTTCAGGGACAAGAAAAATTCATTAATTCCTTGTTGCTATTTTCTAGTGCTAAAATTTATCTAGCTTGAGTTTTGATTTTTGAATCTAGCTCGCTGTAAGAGTAGTCGTGTTGTACTTGGACTGCATGGTGTCGGCTAGTTTGATGGGAAGTAAACTTTGGTCTAAAAAGGGTTGTTTTTTGTTCCTCCATGTATTTTAGCGCAACTAATGAAAACGTAACACAAATAGGAATTGAAAGGCCTGCATGCATTTAACCATTTTGATTTAGAAACACGTTAACTTACCAAAATTAACGCCTTCAAGTGATCTCTAGTAAATTTCACCATCGTCCTCCTCCATAACATCAAGCAACATGTCAAGAAGGTGAAAGTCATTCTTCACTTCCATGCCTAGCATTTCATCCTTTTAGCCTGCCTCCTTCACAATTCTTACACTCTCCCTCTCCCTGATTATCTCCTCCAGCACTGCATCATATCTTCTGTGTATCTCCAATGACCTTTTGTTTATTCCTTGAAAATCAAGTTTCCCAAAAATCCAAAAAACGTTAGACGCATCAAATTCGCCAAAAATTTGTCACCTCGCGAACGACAACCTTGGCCTCCTCAGCCGCTTCTTCCGTATCCATACACCTCAAACCAAACATCATATGTGTGATTACGTTGTTGGTTAATTTTATTATCTCTTCCGTGACATTAATAGATTCACCAGCTTTAGCTTTAACGGTTAGACATCGTAAAAATGGGTGCATTTCCAGGGCTCGAAGAGGTCGAAAATGGTTGATGTTACGAGTGCCTCATAGATCATAAGTGTACAACTTTTTGATGAATTTTCAGTACAATCTATCGGGTGCAAAAGCGAAAGATGCATTGTACGTAAGGAGTTGAATGGCTGGGGTCAGCGGGCAAGATGAAAAGGACCGCTCATGAGCTTTTAAAAACTCTTTTGCAAGTTCAGGGGTGGAGACTACTACAGATAGCTGAGAACCAAGGCGGAGTTGGATTAGTGGACCATAGCGTAATGATAAATTGTTGAGAGATTGGTGCATGTTGGGACCAAGGAGATGGACGTGGCCTATGAATGGTAAGGCCAGTGGACTTGGTGGAAAATGAAGATGACATTGGTTTCGAGTAGAGAAGGTTTGCTCGGACGAGAAAGATGGAGAGAAAGATGATGGCACAGGAGACAACAAGCAAAAGAATCTTGAATTATGCATGCAATGCAAATAACTACTAGTGCTTTACTTGCTTGGTAAGATGGAATGAATGTTTCAGAAGTGGCAATCTTGATTTATAGCACCATTATTTTTGGACATGTCAACAGGAAGGTTAGGTTGGGCCGTTTGTTGAGCAATTCTATGGTTGACATTCCTCGTTACTGCTAAATCTGTGATGCATTGTCTGTATTATATCAGTATGGTATAAATTAAAAAAAGTATACAACACATTTCATTGTAGAATTGCAATCCTTTAAGTGGTAATA